>BOPP01000091.1:1846708-2070623 GCA_017312745.1 Gryllus bimaculatus
AATGGCGACCGAAACGTCGGCACCTTCGCCATGGACGCGGCGTCACCCGGACAGCCAAGTAAATAAGAATTTCACAGTTTATTCAATTTAGCTTAATAAAAATGTTCCTAAAATAATTCTTACTATACCTAAGTACTTGAGTACTCTATTCAAAAATAAAATGATAGATAAATTTAAATGACATAATGTATTCATGACAAGTACAAACATAATTTCACAATTACAATCCACAAAGTTTATGGAATTATGTTGGGACAGCTCATATACTATAACACAGGCTTGGAAGGTTAAGGTTCATGAAAAAGTTTAAAATGCGAATGAATAGTTAACTGAACTGCGGTTTCCATAGCTGATTTCAGATTCATTCCATGATGAACCATTTTTTCACTACGCACTTTCATGACTTTACCTATTGAAAATTTGCCTTATTAAGTTATGCAGGATATTTGATAAAATAAAACACATTTTCTGCAAGGCTTTTTAGAAAACTATATCGTAAATACTATTTTTATGCAGAGTTATGGTGATAGAATTTTCTTTGCCTCAACCTGATATTTTCTAACAGGTTTCTTACATTCTTGGGGCCATTGTAGGTTCGTTGCAGTGTTGCATTCTCGCACGGATCTATCATTCACAAAGAAAACTTAAAAACGTGACTTAAATTTGCTTGAAAGAAAGGTATTCCAGATTTTCACAAAATCGGTTCCAAATTTATTTTCTTTTAAATAGAGCAAAGTGCGGTTATAAAAATATCCCATGTCGAATTTTTGGTAAACTCTGTAAATTTTCGAAAATTACAAAAGTCTAAAATTGCAAAACTAAAAAAACGATAATAATATCTAATCGTCGAAATTAGATCAGTAAATAAGATTATGTACAATTTTTTGAATATATGACATGTTTTCTTTTAATCTTTACATGAAATAAAGGCACGTTTAATATACGAGAAAGTAGAAGTGCTCGATACTTCATTGTCCTAGTATTACTGGTTATTACTTCACAATTACTATTATTTTTAAAGAAAAGTGAATGACATCATTTAAATATCTGAAATTGAGGGAAAAATTATCACGAAAAATAACTGAATTTTCGGAAATTGCAAATTCAAATTTTCAACTTTCATTCTAACTCATTGGGAATATTGTTTTATCTCCGAGACTGGTAGTTTGATTGGCATACTACATCTCAGACCCTCATTTCGAATTCCAGCGCGAAAAAAATATTTTCAGAACGGAAACATTGTTTAAGGTCCAATTAGCATTGTAATATTACATGGGCGTTACAAATAATTCGAGAAAGTACGCGCTGTAAAACACCATTACTTTCAATAATTTGTTACTTGTTTTGTATTGAAATTAATTCAGCTGAGAAAATGAAAATACTCCACCATCACATCTAGTTATTTGCAGTTAGTGTTACTGACAGCGATGACAATTATGGTAGTGATAATGATTTTCTCCAAAGCCTTTTAAAGAGCAGTCTCATGTTTTTGCTGACCTTTCTATCTCGTCGTGTATTTCTCAGTCGAATCTGGTGTGGTTAATAGAGTGACATCTTCCATAAACTGAATATTTATCAGTTTCCGTTATCTGAGATACGAATATCTTTATTTATTTGCCAATACTTCCAAAACCCAAAAAGTCTCATTTCGTGGAAAGATTTAATCGCCTCGCCTGAGGCCCGCTGAAAGAACAAAATATTATCTTTGCCTCAGAATTTGCTTTGGATACACTGTTTCGTATTTAATATCTCAATTCCATTATATAGAAAGGATATTTAAATTCACTTTCTTCTGAATGTTGCAGTATACTTGGCGAATCGAATATGCCAAGGAGCTAGTGAACCTCAAAATCTTTGCAAGTGTGCGAAACACACAATGCAAAAGTTATTGGACATCTAATGAAATATTTACCTATTAAACTGTTGATTGTAAGGAAATACATTGATACAACTTGAGTCTCTGAAGTCCAAATTAATATTTTGCAGCTGAGTTTTCAAACTTCCATATCAAAATAAATTCGAAAAGTGTATATCTCTCTATAATTATCAAACTGAAAAAAAATATTAGTTAGGAAGAACCTTATCTAGTTGCCTAAAATTTATTTTAATTAACGCAAATGCAAATGAGTCTTCCTAATAATCCAGCAGTAATATTTTAAGAGTTGTTTACGAGAAGAGAAACTGGTTTATAATCATTGTTAGGTGAACGACATACAATTACCGGAGGCATTTCAGGGCACGCAACAATTTTACAGTTTTTATAGCAGTGCACACGTGTGCCACGGCTGGTTATCTGTATCGCGTTATTCTGAGCAAATTAATGTGCGATACACGGGAACTGCATTTAAATTGCAAACCGGTACATTGCCTATACCGCCTTCATTTTCGGGCAACGCAAGTCTGTAACTATCAAGTATAATGAGCAAAAATTAATTAGAAATATTAATTAGCAGGGGAAACGATCTCGTCGTGTATATGAGACTCCAATCAGAAAACAAAAATCGCTTTGCAAAGTCCATCTCACAAACAGATGGGGCATCAGCACGCTAATGATATCACTATGAGGAGGGAATGACTAGGTATTCTAGCGTAAAAACTAAACTAGGTATATCGACACCTAATATTTTGAGTGACTTCATTCTTTCAACGTACTGACAAGACATTGTGTCGTATCTAAGAATATGCTCACAAAATACTTTTCTTTCACCTTAGGCCCGTGAATTAACTGTTAACTTAATACAACCTACATTGTACGCGAAAGTCAAGTACCTTGCCATTCTGGATTACTAGAACAAATATTATAGAATGAATAAACAGGCTTATTATTATTTTATTATGTTATATAAACTTATTAGACGTGAACCAATGATACCAATATATGATATATTGTAAATACTCAGCTTGAGTATGGTTTATGCTTTCGCGGAATTTACTTTTATGACCAAGAATATCTTTGCGCCGTGTCTCATTAACCAGCAGAAATTTAACTAATTTCATTATGCACAAATGTAGATAATTTAATACTTGTATCATTTTCTCCATAAAGCAGTCTTACCAAATTTATTTATCGGGGTCAAAGAATTTTGATTGCTACTTTTATGCACTATTAAGAAGTTGAGCAATATATTCCATTTAATACGTTTTATCGTAATATATTTTATACATTTTTGTTACTTAAAGTAAAAATTTATGAATCTTAGATCAGTGACGTAATACGAGTATTATTACACCACGAACGGTCTAATAATTAAATACCTACTATATACAACAGTTATCAATGTCTTAATGTACGTAATATTTGAAAACAATAATGTTCTAACACACACATGTAAATAGTAGTTGTATGCATGGTGTAAGACGTAAGTGTAAAGTAACTTCTATTAACATCAGTCTGACACATTTCGCAAGATAAATAGTCGAATTTACAAGAAATTACTCTAAATTTTTTACTATGTGAATAAAATGTACAATATTCGTATAATAATCTGTTAATACAATACTCGATTAGTTATAAATCTCCGCCTAATGGCTCTCATAAAAATTATCCAATCTTGCATTGTAATAAGATGTTTTCTTAATAACATACTTTTTTCGTAAATAATAATTACACACCTATTTCATCCATTCGCCAGGACATATGCTAAACCAAGTTCAAGTAATTCATTTTGGCTCCAGAGTATTTAGAACACCCGACATTAAGAATATACATTTTGTTTCAATCTCGAATTTTGCAAAACAAAGTGACAATACAGATAAAATAATATTGAATAACTTTAGAACGATTCGCCATTTAAAAAATGTTATAATATAATGAGACTACAATGTGTGTAATCTAACAACAGGAAAAATATAAAAAAGGCGGAAAAACATATTCCTGTAATGTCTACACAGGAAAGTCATGTTATTTGTTAATCTTTCAACGTCTGACTGTTTTTATTCATTAAACAAATATTCTAAACGCTGTGTGCTGTGTGAAGAAGTTTTTGGGTATAATGCCCATAAACGATGTTTGTATTGTTTTCTTAGCACGAGAAAAAATATTTCTTCTATGGAGCTCTCTTTCGTTTCTATTACAATTGTGCTACACCTTTTTAGTCCTATCTCGATTTTTTGTTTATCTTCATTTTTTGTTTCGCATATTTCTGTGAGAAGCCAAATTTCTCCTTGAGTTCCTTGCACGATCTAACTACCTAATCTTCCCCACCATACGGCTTATTCACTGTTTGAAAAATATGTTCAAGTATGAATTCATTTACTTGAATGAAGCGAAATATTCGATAAATCCGCTGAAATATAATGTACATGTTTAACTGCCCTTCGGACTAGTATTACAGCAGCAATTGTGAAAATCTTTCAGGAAGACAGTAAGTTAGTCTACATCAACCAAGAACAATTTATCAGGATTCTGACATTTTTTTTACTTATTTCAGGTCATTGATTTTGTAGCTTTGGGGCTAACGATAACGTAACGGAAGTCGCATACTAGTATTAGGACACACACAAACATCCACATCCCGGCCAGGATTCGAGCCCGCGACCGTTCAGGCACGAGGCAGCAAAGACCCTTCAGACATAGGACTCTCGGATATCCAGGCCGGCGCTTCGGACACTGTAACGTGCAATGTTCCAAGAGCAAAATAAAAAAAATCATTCCTCTTTAACCATTTACAAATCTTTTCTTCGTCCGATATTAACTTTTGCATGGTCTGTATGGATTTCGGCTGGCCCAACCTCATTAAATAAGTTACAAATCTTTCTACACAAAATATTAAAAATAAATACCCCCCGGTTTGTCAGCAATAAAACGCTTCACAATGATCTTACAATTGAATCCATTACTTCCTTTATTGCGAAACGTGCACATAATTTCAATTATTTAAATCAAGTACAAGGAGCAGTCGCTTAAGAAGTGGGAACTGAACAACCCACGCCACGCAAGTCTCGCCACGTAAAATAAGGCAAATTCAATTCAATTCAATTCAATTCAATTCAATTCAATTCAACCCACGCACTCCTGCCTAAGAAACACTTCCATTTCACATTTTCCTTCAATATCTCTCCGGCATTAGATAAGGTACGAACGTTTCTTGTTTCCATATGTCTCTTCCATCGTGTTTCTTTCTAAATCCTGTCACCACTCTCTAATGAATTTTCCTCGCAAAATCCTTAGTTGAAGGTATAACCTAAAATCAGTGACAGGGAGGTGACAAGAAGTTATCCGCTTCACACTTCGCTGATACAAAGTTGCTGGGTTCATCAACTTAAGAACCACATTGCTGAACGTTGTTCTGTCTGTCGAGGTAAAATAAAATTAAAAACTATATAAAATATCTGCATTTAAATATCTTTTCTTCTGCGACAATTTCAATTTTGTTTTTTTCAAAATTGTTATTCCGACTAGGCGACATTTATAAGTTGGCCAGCTTCAAAGAAGTATTTTCTCTAATCTTCAGAACAGATTTTCCTGTAGAATCAATACCAGAATTTAATATTGTGGACTCTCCAACTAAACAAATTAAAAATATGAAAATAGAAGGAGGATTCTTTGTGCTTCTCATATTTCCGATGTGGAAAAAATCCCATTTTCCTCTTTTGGTATTGTTTACCAAATGCTCAATGCTGAATTATACCAGATAATTGGCGATCAATAAAATTCTGCCAAGAACGAGATAAATTAAATTTCTATCTTAGTATTTATCTTTCTAATTTAGTATTTAAAAATTAAAACCCATTTGATAATTTATTCTCATGAGCACCAAGAAACGCACTCTGGTAAATGCATTAGGTAGGGATAACATTCCAAATATGCATTAATAATATTAATAATGTAAAATGAAAATAACCTAATCAATACCACTCGTTATCAATTAAATAATTTCTTCCTTCTTAACCAATATTCAAGGACTTTCCGACGCAGCTCACATGTTTTAAAAACACATTTGAAAAATTAGACTGAAAAAAACTTCAATTCGAAGCAATCTCGCGGCACCTGGGCACGTTATTGTACCGAGTATGACCGCACCAAATGTATCAAAGCTTCTGTTACATTCGGAAGGCCACCGAAATCCATCACGTATTCATTTTGAATCAACCACGTAACAACTTGCGGAAGAGAGACACCGAGATAACTCTGATGGGGCTGTGCCCTGGCCTCGCCGCCCATTTCCGTGGATGGTTAAAAAATTACCAACCTAATTACGACGGAAGTTAATTTCAAGAACCCGATAATCTCTCAACTGCAGTGTGCCGAACGAAGCAAAAACTGCCAGGACATCAAGAAACCAATCACAATTGCGGGGCAGACAACGACGCTGTTAACCTTCCATTTAGATCACACAAAACAACACATGAGTAGCGATGCAATAGACAATACACATTCTTGTGAAGTCGTTTGTGCTGGAGGAATCAGTCGGGAATTGTTCCGTCTATTTTTAATTGGGGAATATCAGAACACTGGAAACGCTGAGTACTTTCTTGGTCGCTACCAAAGAAGACAGATTTGTCCAGTGTGTCACCCCATTCTCGTCGACCAGCAGGTCCTTAGTCTGGCAAGTAACTTCGGCAGGTGTCCGAGGTGGAAGATGGTGGGTTGAAGGAAGGTGAGACCGAAGATGGCGGAAGCACTTCCGGCTAAGGGTGGACGTCCGCAGAAACCGTTCCACCTTGGACCTCAAGTGAAATTTACACACAACAGAACCACAATGTGAATCCATATGAGAAAATATGAGTGTAGGAGAACTTTTGATGAAACATTGTTGCAAGCCTTTAGATTTTTTCAAAGAAAACATTTTAAGACCTAATCTGCCAGCAATTTTTTTTTGCACAAGGGTATCATGTTTGAGGCAAATATACAATTTGTACAGAACCTAAAGTAATGAACGAACATATTCTTACTTATCCAGTGCAACTTCCGCCAACACTTCAATCACACGTGTGCAGTTTGGTTGGTTCGTTTCATAAAATTTAGCTGATTGTTTGACACAATTGACTAGAAGTAAGATGATGATGGATCTTGTCATGCCATATTATTCACTCTTTTGAAAAGTTATAGAGCTTCTACGGACTATTTACTTCACAACTGCAGGCAAAGAAATTACAGTGGATAGTAAACATAGGAAGCGACAAAAAGTCAATGTTCTACCGTCCATCTCACACTAAATATAGTTGAACTTTAGTACAAAAGTATAAATAATAAAAAAAGAAAAAGTCACTCCTCGTATAACATATGTGACTTAAAATGTTTGATAGGTCTATATGATAATAATATGCGGTATATTTTCATTACATGGTGGAAACATGCCACTCTGAAAATAAAATTTACAATTTCATAGACGTAATTTTTGAGACTAGTGACTTAAGTAAGCAAAAATGCTACTGAACAAACCCAAAAGGTTTGTTTAAAAAGTAACACTAACACTGTTTAAAAATATATATTCTACCATTAACTTAAGTATAACTTAAATGTTTTAACAAAAACCTTTCGAGTACTGCAATGACATTGGGTAGTATACTATACATAGGTAAGTTAACAAAAATAAAAATAATTTATTTTCCATAACGCATCTCGTGAAATGTAAATATTTAAGAATAGTTCGTCCCTTCCTTTGAACCTTGCCATCGCATGGAATTAGCTAAGTCGAAAGCATTAATTGTATTTATTTAATGTATTGTGTATTTGTCCCCGGTTTCCTGAGTTTCTAACAAAATCATAGACATCTTTCCAATCATTTGAGGCTGCATAGTTTTCTTTCAATTTCTGCGTGTATTAAAAATCAGTAATAAAGACTATGCAACCAAAAGAAAGAAGTCCGAGCTTACGAGAATTGAACTGTTCATTTACCGGCAATTAATTTTTCTCTTCTGTCAAAAATTCATTGTAATCGATAGAAACTGTTTGGAAGGAAAAAGTTTCTACGTAATAGTAATAACGAGATGTTGGTTTTGCATTTTAATTGTTTCCGCAATATAGTAGTAACTTGTTGAATGAGAACACAAGTTATTTTCTTACGCGGACTACTAACACATTGCAATTTTTGGCACTAAACGAACATTCTTAGGTGTTTTGCAGGTTTTTATTGTTAGCAATACCTGCTTCGAAAATATTTCGGAGATGTTACCTAGCCGACTGTCTTTTACGTCCCGATGGGACGAATTTTCGACAATACATTAGAGACTATCACATTTGTGGGCCCCTCTGATCTGGGGTCAGCGGAACGCGAGGCCCTCTAAGACAACGCATGCATGAAATACAAGGGGCAAACAACCATACCCCAAGGCGGGACTCGAACCGAAGCGCTGTCGCGCGGCACGCGCTCTTAGCCACCTTGGCCATCCAGGTTAGCTTCACAAAGACGTGTGAAATTCTAAATATTAGAAATAGAAAATATTAATTAAAACGGCATTCTTAAGACTTGTATTAAGTTATAAAAATACTGATATGGTTTTGTCTTTTTTCTTTGTAGTTTCTGAGAAATAACATTTATATGTATCCCATATCGTATTTTATTTCAACTTTACCTTTTTTTACCCATGATACCCTTCTTTCTAAAAGTCATAGCAAAAATATTGCCTTCGAGTACTCGTTTTTGTCTCTTTCAGGATTGTTTTGGGGTGTGCTCGTCGTTATTTCACATAATGAATGGATTTGATTATTTAAGCAGTATCACCATCCTAATTTCACATTTGAGAAAACCGTTTTTCCACACACTATACAAAGTTTGTAAAGCGATGAACACAGGAAACCTATTCTACATGCTTCTTCGCCCACTTTTCTTCAGAGAATCATACTATCACTGGTTTACTATTAAATATCACATTATTTATTTCTAAATTGATGATGTACACATATTGCACTTTAAGCTTTTCATTTTCCAAAAACAAAACGTACAAGGGAATTAGCATAAAACATAATTTTATATTTAATTATACAAATATGGTCCTTTATATACTTATTTAATTAAAGTTAAATAATAAGATAGCCATTACACAAGACAATCATTTTAAATTATTTTACTTTCACTTTGTTATACACCAGGATTGAAATGAACACTTCTTGAGTATGTGGTGAATATTGAAATTGGTTATAATACAGATAATTCCAAACTACAACATATACAAAATGTTTTAAAGACATTTCAAATAAACCATTATTTCCAAAGAGTTAATAAATCGTGTTTTCATTTCTCTAAATAGATAGTTCATACGCAAGAATTATTTGAAATCTAGTACTATGTTAGTGTATTTTTAAAGACATTCATGTTATTTAAAAATAATGTATTAAAACGATGACTAATGTTAAACCTCGATACAAAAGGAGCTTCTGAACTGACCTCCCACAACAACGTTCCCTACTAAGTGTTTCGAAGGAGGCAGAGAGTTCTCGCTCATTATTCTATTAGTCCAACAAATGCAGGGGCATTAATTTACATTGCCTACAGAATTCTGTTACTCATTAACACTAAATAATTATTCTCCATTTCTGATCCAGTAGAAATTTACAGAATATATTGTATACAAACTACATCAAAAAGTTGTGTGAAATGTTACAAATTAGCACTGAAAATAATATTGTTACATTGTACGAGTCATTTTTAATTTCCGAAACACAATGAAGGTAATTGTAAGTTTTACAATTATTAACAATGCTTTACAGTGCATTTACAATGCTTTAAACCCCCACTTGTCGCATGAAATATTTCTGTCTCATGCGCAGTGTTCAGAACCATACGTTTTAGAATAAACTTGTGGATGTGAACGTAAGTTCGTATGAATCCAATTCTTGTAATTTTTATGACAGTTTCGCAACAAAATTGCCGAACACAATGGGAACAATTAAGGACAAAATAGTTTTATCACGAAACGCTGGGGAAGAAAACAACACCGCCCATAAACATGACCCTCAATGTCCCGGAGGAAAAAAATGCAACCGGCGGCCGGAGCAAACGGCGGCAGTCGGCAGAATCAAAGCATTCCACAAGCGGTGCCCGCCCGCGCCGCGGCGGCCTCCACTAAGATTGCGTGAGAATGCGTTTGAACGGAAACACAATCAGCACCGTCGACAACATGGGGTCAAAAGAGCCGGGAGCTCATTGTAAGGTCAAAGGGCAAGGAGGAACCGCCGCCGAGGGCAGCACAGGCTGTTAGCGGGCGCCGCGCCGCGCTCCCGAGGTCGGGATGGGGCGGGGAGGGGTGTGGTTGGGTGGGGTGGAAAAGAGCGCGGGCGACGGGAACCGGGACCGGGAGCGGCACCACCGTGGGCCGGGGGAGTGGCGGGGCGGGGCGGACGTGGAGGGGCGCCGCCGGATAGCTGGTCGCTGCGCGGGGCCAGGGCCTGTAATGATTGAGGGGCTGGCTAATGGACTGGATGGCACTGAGGCTATTGATTATACGACCAGGTCGCAGCGACACAACACGACAACACGGCAGCCCCCAGCCCCCCCACCGTCGCCACCCCCGTCGCCCGCCATCGGCTACAGATCGCCCCGAACAGCCGCAGTCCGCCCCGCCCCACCGCCCACCCGCCCGTTCGCCCGCCACGGGCTACAGGGCCGCGGCCGAACCGCCGCAACGCCGTCCGTCCCCGCCCCGCCCCCGCCCCCTTCACCGCCCGCTGGCCCCGACGACGTGGCGGTGCGCCGCGCCGCGTCGCGCTGCTCCGCGATGTGCCTAGTGCTGTCGCTGGTCGTCGCGCCCAGCATTTCCGCGGCCCCCCCCCCCCCCGCCCCTGCCCTCGCCCACCTGCCTGCTTCCTTGGCCCCTTCCGCCTTGCCGCTTTTCTTGCGTAGCGCCAGCAGAAGGTCGCCGCTTCAAAGCCGGTCGGAAGGGCAGCGGCGCGCTGGGAAGGTTGCTGGTGAAGGGGTCGCTCCACGAGCCTCGCGGACAGGTTCGCAAGCGGCGGGTGCGGCGGCGACGCGGCGCGGCGGCGACGCGCGCCAATGGTAGTTGGCGCGGCAGCGAAAGCGGCAGGGCGATGACTGTTGAGATGGCGGAGACGGTGACGATGACAAGATGACAGGGACAGCGGCGGAGGCGGGAAGCAATGGATTCGGTTCGGGTGGAAGCGGTGATGGAGGTGGGAGGGCTAAGCCATTGGTCTGGGGCACCGTGGTGAAGGTAGAGTCAGTTGGCCTTCCCCGATCGCCTTGATTCCTGCCTGACCGCTTCCTGCTTCCTAAGGTACACGCCCACTCGAGCGTAAACGCGCTGCCTTA
This sequence comes from Gryllus bimaculatus, assembly GCA_017312745.1. Taxonomy (NCBI): domain Eukaryota; kingdom Metazoa; phylum Arthropoda; class Insecta; order Orthoptera; family Gryllidae; genus Gryllus; species Gryllus bimaculatus. The sequence goes on from BOPP01000091.1 coordinate 1,857,919, forward strand.
GAATTCATCAACCCTCGGGCAATGCAACCCTTTCAATACAAACTCATTCCGCTTTTATAATACCTCCGTACCTTTGCGTTACATTGTGCATCGTTATCTGTAGGATATTTTGATAGAGTTATTTCACTACTGCATCATAGATTTACTAAGAAACATTTCACATATCAGAAAACTCCAGGGCTTCATGTAAAGTACCCCAAAATTAAAATATCAATTTCAAATTCTAGAGGCCGCAAAAGTCAGCCACATCGATTGAGGCTGTCATTTTGGAAAAGAATGGTTGAACGGTTTAGCCGCTAGCGTTGTTCACAGACGGACAGATGGAACGGAACGGCGGACGGACGGACGCTCGGACGGCGACGGTCGGACGACGGTCGGACGGACGCGTCGGACGACGGCTGGACGGCGACGCGTGGACGGACGCGGACGGACGGTCGGACGGTACGGACGGACGGCACGGTCGTCGTCGGACGGACGCGACGGACGGACGGACGGAACGGTCGGTCGGACGACGGACGGACGGACGGACGGACGGACGCAACGAACGAACGAACGGACAGAAAGACCGAAAGACGGACGGACGGACAGGACGGACGACGGACGGACGGACGGACGACGGGCGACGGACGGGCGGGCGGGCGGGCGGCGGGCGTTTTCCCGTCATTCGATTTTTCAGTATTAAGGACCCACAAAACATGGATTCTGGCTACACCACATGCTCGAGGACGTTTTTTGAACTTAAGCAACTGGATTTATTCAACTGGATTTTCGTTACCAGGGCCCTGTAATAAGTTTTTCTGTCGAAAATTATTTTTCTCGCGGAGCATTACAGAACTTTCTATCTACGTAAGCGGCAGCAAGAAAGTAATAATAGTGAATTTGTTTTTCCCATCGGGTGCAAGAGATTAAGCATTGATAATTAGGGGTTGAAATATTTCTGGTCCATACATCAGTAAAGGAAACGAGACAACTATTTTCTTTATATGTTAATATTCTCAAAAAACGGAAGTACTCTTGTCTTTGTATTAGATTTCAAATATATTGTTCAGCACTCGTGCATGAAAAGCTAGTACTAGCCTTCATTGTTCATAGGTAACCTGGTGACCAAAACAGTATCAAATGCTTGAACAAAAACTTAAGCAATTCTAATTATGCTTGTGGACATGTAGCTATTTATACTAAGAATTATCTACTTACAGAACAACTCAATATTCAATCTAAAATAGAAATAGGTTATTTTTCCCATCATCCTTTACATGTGCAATATATTCCAAACAGCTATTCCTTTGAAAGTAATGAAATATGTGATATTATTAAACAGTTTCCAAAACCTTTTGTTTCATTAGGAGATTTTAATAGTCATCATTCCCTTTGGGGATGAAATAAAACTGACTCAAGAGGATTGAAAATTGAATCTATTATAGAAGACAACGAACTAATAATTCTTAATTCTGGGCTGCCAACTTACATCAACATCAGTAATAATCAGTGTCGTTGACCTCACTCTATCCTCCTCCCGATTCGCTCAAATTTGTTACTGGTTTGCATCTGAATACCCTAATGATAGTGACCTCTTTCCTATATTCATCAACATCCTCAGTCCCAAGTGCAATTATTTACCTTTGCCTGCTATCCCAAAGTGGAACTTCAATACTGCTGACTGGACTAAATACCAAAATCAGATTGATATTTTCCTTATTCTCAATGATCCTAATTCTCCTAATGTTGTTGCCCAATGCTAATTCTCGCAATGGTGTTGGTAATACAGACATAATTATTCAATATTTCTCATATATCATCAACAAATCAGCAAACTACTCAATTTGTCAATATAAAAATTCATTCAGAAGAAAAAAGATACCATGGTGAAATGAGAATTGTGAAGAGAGTATCAGAAAAGCAAATCATTTCTTAATAGATATAAGAAACAAAGCACCCTTGAAAATAAAAAAGAATAGAAGAGAAGCTGCAGCCAGAAGAGCCATTAAAGATATCAAAGCTATGGACTATGTTTCATCAACATCCAGTTAAAATAGTACATCTTAATATTGGAAAAAAGTCAAAATAATTCAAGGAAACAAAAGAAATTATAAAATTAACTGATACATATTGAAGATCAAGTTAGCAATTAGTACAGTGTCAGTGACGACACCTTTGCAAAAATCTCTAGTGCGGTGAATTACCTGAATGAGTTTTTTCCATATAAAAATGAACAGGATAATCAACAAATTTTCCTGGATAAAGAAAGAAATTGAATAACATGTCAACTTAATGAACTTATTTCACTATCTGAATTAACCTCTACTATTGAATCCACAACTAATACCTAACCTGTTAATAATATTCCCATTGCCCGTGTAAGAATCTCTCTTTGAAAGGTACACGAACCATACTTACAATATACAATCTAATATCGAAAAGGGCAACTGTTGAGTCAGCACCAAAACTAGAACTAGAAGAAACCAATCAAAAACTGACAATTATAGACCTAATTAACTATCATGTAACATGTGTAGAATTTTGGAAAATATTGTTAACAAGAGAATTAGATGGTTTATAGATAATCAAAAAACTATTAATGACAATCAATTCTGTTTTTGTCCTGGTCATTCCACACATTACAATCTTATTAGTACCGAAACCTATATTCAAGAGGCATTCATTAATAATCAACCTAGTGATTGTTGTCAATCTTGACCTTACAAAAGCCTATGACATGGTCTGTATGCATTTTATCTTATCTAAACGTCAATAAATAAGAATCAGATGAAATATATTTGAATTTCTAAAATATTTTGCATTTTACCATAGAATAAGGTGAGAGTTAATAATCACCTATCGTATATAAGTAACGTACAAAACTGCGTTCCTGAAGGGCACGTCTTAAATCTTATATTACTCTATCTGGCCATGCAGATCATGATATAAAAGCACGAACAATAATTAAAAAATATGCTGATTGTAGAATTGTTCTCTGTAAAAAGGAAAAACTTGAACACTACTAGCTGTACAGCATTGTAGGCTATATAATACTACTAGCTGTACAAGAATCTTTAAATAAATTGTACTATTAGTCCCTTAAATTCTGGTTTTAAATTTTCAGCCAAAAACACTGAATGCATATTATTTTTTAATCTTAATCAAACACAACTTCTCAACTGTATTTAGGGCAACAAATATTACGATCTTAAAATAAACAACAAATTCCTAGGAATATGTTTTGATAGTAAAATGACATGGAATAGCCATATCCAAAACCTGGTCAACGACTGCAAGAAGAGATTAAATATTCTTGTATGTATACCACTCAACAACTGGAAGGTTGACAGAACACTCTCACTACTAACGTACAAATCAAATGTTAGGAGCAAAATATATTATGGATCACTGATCTATAATTCCGCCAAATCAAATGTATTGAAAAAACTTGAAACCATTTATAACCACGACCTGAGAATCTGTACAGATTGCTTCCACACAAGTCCTATTGCATGCATCCTAATAGAGGCTCAAGAGCCATAACTAAATTTCCGAAGACACCTGTTAAGCATTAGGTGCGCAGTTAAAGCTGCCTCTTCAATTAATCCTTTTGCACTTAGTCACACAACTTCAGCACCGCCTATAACTTTTGAATGGCAGAAGCTATTGCAATGCACTTTTCACAGAAGTGCACAAGAGAATGGGACTAATTGATATGTGTGTTCATTTCTACTGGATCGCTTCCATTTTACGAAATGTTTGAGGTAACTTTGTTCTTTGAAATAGAACTATACATATTTTTTGGTCTATCATGACGAGCGTAAAAAGACAAATTTGATGATATACATATTGTCATATGTTTTTTTAAATAATTTTGATTTTTGTGAAACTAGTGTTTAACGGATATTTTTATTACAACCGGTTGGTGTCCGGCACACAAGGTCACATAGTGTTCCCCTGCTACCACGCTCGGGGCAAGGGAAGGGATCTTAGTATTTGAAAATACGAATCATTCCAAATATATCGTAAAATAAAAGTGATAAAATAGAAATTAACGTATGTATCAATTAGACCCATTCCCTCATACACTTCCATTGCAATACCTTCCACCGTTCAAAAGTTATAGGATGTACTAAAGTTACGCGACTCATCCTGTATATAATGCCGTATTTCCCCCATCGCAAACTGTACATCAAGATCACCCACATTACAAACAGTTCTAAAATGGCTAAATTAATTCAATATTCAATACACTAAAATTGAGAAACAAAGAATTCCTGCTGCACAACCTTGATTTGTACCAAACCTCAAAATCGACTTGACCTTAACAAAACATCAAAAGGGAAACCTATCAACTGACGAAAGGCACAGCACGTTCTCAAAATTTATTGACACAAACTATTCGAACTATTCTGTAGTCTCCATACATGATACCAAGGAAACCGGAAACGAAGACATACTATGTCTTCTTTTTCAGTATGATGGTATTCCGGCACGCCGGATAAAACTATGAAGTACCAGATCAAGAAATACGACAGCCATAAAACTGTCTTAATGTCAACACTTAAATTCATCCGGCACCTTCACTTTCCTAATGTTATTCTCCTCTCAATCGCATTATTTTCAAGTAACTGTAGCAAGAACACTAAAACAGAAATAAACACTGTTATTGTGGAAGAATATTTTCAAATTATCAGAGCAGGAATAAATTTGGTCCTAGCATGTACCCCTTCTGAAATTGAACCGGTCTTTATAATCAGTGTCGTCAGTAAAAGTAATACTTAATCGATTCTCAAATTTCCACAAACGTACATAACTTATCATATACAATTAAAGATATAACATTTGGTGGAGAAGAAATGAAAAATAAATGGAGCCATGTCTGGACAAATTATGAAGGTCACAATTTTCATAAATCTATAATTTTAGTAATAAATATACAGTTTTCATGTTAACCATCCATACAAACTTACGACACAAGGATTAAGTAGCCCTTTCAAGGATACGAACAGATCATTGTAAATTAAGCCATCTTTATCTAATCAAAACATCATCTCAACTCACATGTGATAAATGCAATACGCATAAATCCTGTTTATAGTATGTTATGTTGTATGTATTTGCTGTGTATAGTATGTTCAAAGTATGCCCCAGATATAACTGACTAAGAGAACTAACTGGATTTAACCACGAATCAATACATTCTAAAGAATGCCAAGAAACAATAGTCTAATTTTGTACAGCCATAAATATATTCCTGGACATTTCAGTTCATTGGAACCATGTAAAATGAAGTGTCATTCTGAATTGTTACTACTACTGAAAGATGATTGGAAATATTATTGTTATTTTTTTACTGCTGTATTGTAATTGTAACTGCATTGTAAATGCATTATAATTTTATTGAAATTGTAAAAGAAAGTCACTAAAAACAACGATGTTGATGCGACTAAAAATAAGCAAAAAACACATTCTGCATAACGATCCTCTTATAAGCATTGTATCAGATGTCTAATCTCTAATGTAAACCATACCAGGTTTTCTTTCTCCCCGATTACGTACTTACGTAGCTAAGAGAAAGTACTGTAATGCTCCAGCAGAATGTGGAGGGTTTTTTCAGAAACACGTATTGAGGGGACCTAGTTTCACAAACAGAGGACAAATCTCGTTGCTGCACGTTGTGCATTACTTCCTCTAACCCGTTGTGTAGTCGGAATCTGCGATCTGAAAGTCCTTGATACCGAAAATTGGTTTATGGTTAAGCGACTGCCTGTCCGTCCCTCCGTCTGTCTGCGTTTTTTTCCTCGCATAGAGCATAGTACGCTTATATGCATGTACAAACGGTCGGTCATTTTTGATTCTAAACCAACAAGCTGCAATACCAGAGAGTTCTCGCATTACTGGAAACTTTTGAATTTTCGAAAAAACAGAGTGTTCAATCGAAAACGAGACCTGCGTCATTTTTAAGCGTTCATTGCTCTTTCCGAGAAAAACAATTAGAGAAAACATCTGGAGCCGATTTTAAGACTTTCCTTTATAAATTGCTTTATTGAAAAAAATACACAAACCCTTATAGTTTTTTCTCCAAACTTCTACATGAGCTTATTTATGATCTAACTTTGTCCATATATCTTGAATCAAATACTTTCTATCAACTATTTTGTACTGTTGTTTATCTTTAGGAAAATTCGAAAATGAATCCGCCGAAAATGGAACTTACGGTATTTCTACAACCTACTTTAATCTATTCGAGAAGCGAATGGAAGAAAACATTTGGAGCCATTTTTAACAAAATAATTATTTTAATAAAGGACTTTATTTCATACATAATTACATGAACAAGTAATATTATACCAAAAAGTGTTTATTAACTTATATAAAAATCTGTCTTAAACTGATTTCATTAAGAAAAACTTTCATATTCACTACTGCAGTTACCAGAAAAAATGTTGAACTTTCGAAATTTTCGAAAATTTAGCAAGTCTAACGAAAACGAGATCTGAGCAATATTTAAGCTTACTTTGTTCTTTGCGACAAAAAAAAAAGAAAAAAAGATTTAGACATGTTTTTGAGACATTTTTTAAAATGTTATTGAGGCTTCATAAATGTGCTCCAAAATATCCCCCAAAATTAGAATATCCGTTTGAAACTCGCAAGTCTTAGCGTTCGGCTACATCGTCTCAATGGTTTGGGTGTTAGCATTGACTACAGGCGGACGGGCAGATGGAGGTAGAGACGTTTTGCCGTCAACCAATTTTTCTCTTTCAAGCAACTGCTAAATACAATATTTTTACCCCACAACGTGTTAGATGATAATTTATTACCCAAATGAATACGATTTATCCACGTTTTTATTTATCAGAACATGAACAATTTTTTGAAAATATGAGTATATTCGCGTAATTTTTGCTTGGTGTGACGACAATTTAAAAGAAACATTTTCTCAGAAACGGTTCATTTTTTTCTTTTAATTTTATCATCCAATGGAGGAAAGTATGCTTGTAGAAATGACGTAGGTCCCATTTTTGTACAACTGACTGAGTTTTCGAAAATTGGAAAAGTTACAAATAGTGCCAGAAAGTATGTACTGTTGTAGCACCACTACAATCTGTTTGGTTTGGTTCCTTCCCAAATTATTATGAGTAGACCTTCATGTGAATGATCATGAATAAGTGTCAGTAAGCATTAAGGCCTGTGTCAGGTGAGCGTTATGTTGATGCGCGTTAAATTAACGTTCGTCGTAGATTAACACTATCTTATACGGAACTGCCAAAGCGCTCGTATGCCGTTTCGCATAAGATGAAGAGTATTTCTACGACGTGCGTTACTTAACGTGCGGCACCGCAACGCTCGTGTGCAGGTGCCTTAAAGGATCTTTATTGTTTCAGGCGAATAATGTAAATCTAAAAGAGTATCGCCCAGAAATAGAACCGTGACACATCTGTCCTCATACATGCTATCGGGTGTAGTCGTGCGCCAGGAGCTGAGACTCTGTGGACTAGGTGATTCTAAGTTCGGGACACAGTGATAGCGGATGTTCGATACCAGCTATGTAACTGGACTACTTCTCTTCTAGTTTTCAACGCCTTTGCAGAATTCTACAATTTTCAAATACTAGTGGCACGTAGAAGCAAAATGCTGCTCATCTACTGAGTGACAAATTAAAACCTTAATAAAATTTTCTTTATTTAATAAGTATCTAATGAATGTTATTTTTGGTTATAATTCCAAGTTCTTTAACAATTTTATTCACAATTTGAATTGGGAATATATTTAAATAGAGTTCACAGTTTACTAAATAATTTCAATTCTTCATAGTGCCTTTGTAACATAGAATTTTAAATATATCACTCACAGATCCGTGGTTACCTCATGAGCTCACAATAATATGAGTATAATGCGACGATATATCTGCGATCTACGAAATATCTGCGACTGCGACAGAACGGGTTCCTGCCGGACACCAGTTCCAGACGAATAGCAAATAAAATTAAAGGCAAATTTCACACGTTTAACTAGGTAAGCGATTATTTAACACATGTCTTAAAAAATGATTATTTTCGTCCCCTTACTCTCTCTCTTGTACGTATACAAAATTTGTTCTGAAACATTCAATATATGAGAATATGACGAAAAACGTACTAATTGTTTGAGCACTGGGATTGAACTAAAGAACAAAAGATGCAATTAAAAACACTGGAAAGTAGTAGTCACCTTAACTATAAGTAGACTTATTTGTTCTTCGGGTCTGCAGTATCTTAAAGTCAGCGAAATGAGAAAAGTTAAGTTTTGAATTGGAGAACTTTTTCAAGTCTCATTGAGATTACTAAGCTTTATTTGTTTATTAAGTTATTTTCTCTATTCCAACGTTAAAAAAAACAAAGCGAACAGACATAACCCCATGACATGCCCCATATTGTCCATGCGATAAAAATTCACGTCATCTTTGAGTACAGATTTACAGTCTTCATATCTTCACACATTTAATATACATATCCAATTTGAAGGAATTTTGTGTGTATTAAATTCAATTTATAAAGAACATGATCCGTAGTTATACACGAGTACTTAAAGGCTTTGGACTGACTTCTCAAATCTTTTATATTGACGGTGTTCCGTTTATTGTTTGTTTTAGTAACTTATTAATTTTTTATGCAACATTGATATGGATTTTGATGCTCTGAACATGGAAAATAAAAAAAGTAAAAATTATTTTGTAAATGCAGCAACTAAAATTTATTCTAAAGAATTATCCTATGAAAACAATGCAAAAACCAAACAAAAACAACACAAAATGATTTTTTTACATTCTGTTACTTTTAGAGCAAATGCAACACGTTGTGGTCATTTCAGGTCATCAAAGGTCACTGATATAACAAGCTTAACATCAATGAAAGCATATGGTCACCACTGCTTTGGCGTAGCAGAATACGCTTGATACAACACATTCTATTCGGTACGTAGAAAATTACATTTTCCCATCATTTCAGAAGAGAATCTTTCGAAAATTTGTACTTCTTAAAATGAAAATCACCCGTACCTAATTCAAAAAACTTAACCTCATCTCAAAGCAATCATTTCAAAACATACAATACATAAAGAAGACAATTGAATGTCAACAATCATTGAAATATTGTCTTTAGCTTAACTCGGGGCCAGATTTAGATTCGTGCAATCAATATTGATAAGGAGATAACGATTATAAAATATCATTTTTTTCGCAAAATAGTCCGATGTTTTGCTTTCAAATATTACCTTTTTGGGTTAAATAAAAATAAGTTCATTTTATTTCATTAACAGATAATTTTTATAAAATCTGAAGTTTTGCGATTGCTAGTTCAGTATAGAATTACGCTCCATCATATGAAAATTGTAAAAATAAATTATAATTAGGTGTTCTCGTGGAAACATTGTACATCTAGCACTGCCAAGGTGAAGCCATGAAGGCCCAATGAGGGTTCTCAGAAAAAGCAAAATCCCAAAATGACTTTATATAAATTAGAACTTGTCGAACAAACTGGTAGGTCTCAAGGAACGTCGGAAAAGGTATTTTAAGTGTCTAATATGACCATTTCTGAGTTATGCAGATCGATCGAATGAGAGAAATGTGTAAAACCATTAACATAAATTAAAATTCTGATGCAATTTCATTCGTGGAAATCTCAAGAATTTATTTTCTGCCCTTTTTGGTTCATTTTTATTGACTAGAAGATATGACAAAGAAATGTTTACAAAATAAATAATACACATGATTCATAATGTGCGGTAAGAGAAGAAACAATAGCAGTATGCCATTGAAGGAGATTATAGTAATTGCCTTTGAATTGAATTACTCTATTGAAGTTTGAACTACACATTCTCATGCCAAGTACGTGGTACTTGAAATTCAGATAAAGATATGCGTGTTCTATTTGTTATAAAAATAATCATTAGCAAATAATGCTTGATGCTGTTCCTTTTCGGTAAAACGTTTTGTCTACTGAGTTTTATACATTCTCGGTACAGTACACAACATATTCTAAAGCCTTTGTTTTCCTTTCTTCTATGGGTCAATTATAGAACAAAAATTCTTAATTCTCAGCACAATATTTTTCTAAAGTAATTTGCAAATCCGAGATGGCTTATATCTTCCAAAGTTTAATATCAAGTTGCCCTACAGAAAGCTCATTTTGAAACAGAACGCATTTTTGTAGCTGGTGATGTTGTGGAATTCTCAAAAGTTCCAACAAAACAAGCCATGTCATAATAAAGATGGAATTTAAATGTCACCTTATTAATATTATTATTCTTTAACACCTTATTTTTCTCTATTCTTTTTATCTGCAATTTGTTAGCATACAGAAAATGAGATATATACGGTAACAAATAAGCATTTATGAAGAAGGCACCCAGTGGTGCCTCTTCTTACAAAGAAACTAAAATATTTGACATAAATCTAGAGGTTTGAACCTACATATTTTCTTTATATCAAGACTAAAATAACACGACAGTTTTAAAACGAAACAAAAAATATTTAACACTCTTTCTACATTATCGGATATCTGAAATGATCATTGTCAGATAATTTAGGTGACTTTCTAGTTTTTGATTTGGAGGCTTTTCATTTTTATAGTTTCTGCTTCGGACGGTATTTTAAATATCGATGGAACACAAAACGTCTAATGCGGCATGCTGAATTGGTTGATAATCTCAGAAGTTTTGGATGAATTCTTTGGAGAATTTCCAAGTTTGTCTTTCACTGAGCACCATTTCTTAGGTGCTGCCATAAAGATTTAATTCTTCTAATGTGAACACCATTTATTCCTATGTGTTCTTACGCCTTTTTCGCATACAGATATTAGAATGTGTGCCTAGGTTCTATGCAAGTATTCAGATAGACTGATAATGGCGTATTGCAACTTGCGTTACTGTTAAGTAGCAGTCCCATACTTTTGTGTGACTTTTTGATAAGTATTTTTAATGGTATTTTAATGGTATTTTTTGAATGGAGTTTGTTTAGCCAAATTGACAGTTATTTTAACTACAAAATACTCCAATTTTTGCCAGCTATGTCAGATGATACCTGAGTGCAAACTTAATGATCACGCGTTCATGAACCGAACACACTCCTCTCTATTTGTACTGGTACACAGCTGCGTCAGCAGATTTTCAGATTTCAGCTTTGACAAACACAGGATGTACCACATCTTTCTCAAACTAATGACATGAAACCTTGAGAAGATTAGTTTACTCTTATTAAAATATATTGTTATTTATAATTTAAAATTGAAATGAAAGAGATTATATGTACTTAATTTACAACTAACACAATTTTGCACAACATGTATTGAATTCCAGTATTACCTTCGTTGCATAATCAGAATTAATTCTTTTAAAAATATGTTATAATGGCATTCAACTCTGTCAACGGTAAGACAGTCATTCAACAATGACTGTCAAAGGTACCACGTATTATTTAACAAAATGTCATTTAACATATTGTTAAATTTGTTAACTATCCATGAAATATTACATGAAACAATGGGCAAGCATGTTGGCATGGTCACTTCGGAAACTTGCACTTGACATTTCATCACTATTGCACCACCTTACTACTTCTCATCAAAAGTGAAAATAAGAAATATGTTCCCAGAAATGCGAGACACAACAGAAGTGGGTGAATTCAGATTCCAAAATCCCACCTTTTGTAACAAAAAACAAACAACTACAACAATACAGTTAAAATCAATGTTTCAAATAATGCTTTGAGGCTAACCACTCTCACTCTCACTCTCAAGAACCACTCTCATAAAGAGCGTGATTTAAATCATACGCCAAAAAGATGATGATGATGATGATAATAATAATAACAGTAATAATAATAACAGTAATAATAATAACAGTAATAATAATAATAATAAGAACAAAAAAATAAAAGGGAACGCTGGCAAAGATTTACGTATTTTATAGTAAAAATAACTGTCATTTTGGCTAAAGAAAAATGCGTTTATTATATCTATATTTCTTTAAAAGAGAAAAAAACTGATTTTCCTACATAAGTACACAATTTTGTAACTAAAACTTGCCTTTCTAATAGAGTAAAATATTTAAGAATTCAATGTTCAATAATTGAACAGATTTTTGACAATATTAAACAATGATGACATATTTCTAAATTTATTTGTAAATTCGAACCATAAAAATATATTTACTTCTAATTCTTATTAACAGCTACAAATTATTTATGTTGTTTACAGTGACGATTTCTGTTGATATATTTGCAGGGAGATCTTTTGTTTGAAATTACAGAACCCCTTGGGTCTACTGCCGAAGGAATTTTATTTTCTCTGGCGATCCCTAGGCTACAGCAGAATGTACGTTCAAAGCGACTCCATGGGCAAGGAAATTGTAATAAAAGCAAACAACAAAGTTCTCTTGGAATAAGAGAAAAAGTTAGGTTCATATTATGGGTAGATTAATCCACAAGTAGACGAAGACCATCGCTGAACAGGTTTCCAAAATATAAAATGTTTAGCCCATATATATGTAGTTTATTTTTATATTCATTTTGACATGTCTTCTGTGAACAAGAAGAAGTGTCACTTTTGTCATTTTCCAGGGGAATCGGTTTATCCTCATTGGAACCTTTTGAATTGCGGCAAGTATTTTTTCTATAAGCCGACTATCTTGTATTAATGAAATTCGAGTTAAGAAAAATGTAATTATTATAAATATTTTTCTGAGTGACCCATGATGTAGTGATCAGATTGCTAGCAATTCACCACTGGAAGCGAACTTCAAAAAAGGGTAGATTCATGTGAAGTCCTTAATTATCTTTGTATCAAGTTCCCAGCAGTCTCTCTAGGCATCCTCTCGCTACTTTTGCCTCCCATTCAACCATTTCTCCAGCATTATTCATATCATAACATCATAACAACCAATCCATCAAAATCATTCATCCATTCCAGGTTTGTCTTACAGGCTCAGGAACTGGCATCATAATAAACATTGGACGTATTTTTCTCAAATAAAAAATCTTATCTTATAAGTATTTCATATTCAAGTGTCATATGCACCGATGATTTAGTATTTCAATACTCATACTCCGTTAAATGCATCATGCTTTTATTTTGCCTGACTCACTGAAATTCAAAATTTAAATTTTAAATATTTGTAATATAATTAGAGCTGGCTGAATTTAGCCATACTGCACGTCCCTTACGGGATGAGGTCCGACATTAGCAAAGGTATACTGTTGTATCAAAAAGCAATAATGGGGCGAAGAGCCACTATTTTGCGTGGTTATCGCAGAATTTGTTCGGTATCTTAGACTATCTTTCTGTAGCAATGGATGAAGAGGGAGCGCAATAATGTCGAGTGCTGTCTTTTAAATGCTGGAAACCACGCTAATTTTTTTGATGTTACTTGTCCACGTTTTCTTTTCTCTCAGCGATCTTCTCGTTTTATGGTTATTTCTCTTCTGCTCTTTCTTAATATCTCTACATTATGTACATTGTTTCACTATTATCTATTTTGAAGAGCTTATTTCCCAAGTGTCGTATCTCCACTTAACATTTTCTAGTTTTACAAATTAATATATTCTCAAAACAATTCTCCGTTATGTTGCAAAATATTGAGTTGAAGAACTGCATACCTCCTTTGCTCAACAGTATCCGAAAGCCGTTGTCTCCTTGAGGCTAAATATGAATACTTTCTCTTTCCGAAAAGTTGTGTGTGATGGATTAACGTCACTCTGGAAATAGAGTGTTCAATTGCTTTTCAAAAACATTTAAAATTCATTGGCGACAGCATCTATCAATAGCAGTACGCTCTCCTCCGAGAAGCACATACCATGAGTACAAACGGATTCTGGTGCGTTGGCACTGAACCGAAGAGGGCTCAGAGCGAGGGGGCGTGGCGCCAGGGGCATCGCGAGTGCCCCCGGAGAGCACCGCCGGTCGCGCCGGCGCCGCCGCCCGCGCTTGCCAGGGCTCCTCGGCGCTCGCTTCCGGCGCGGCGGCTCGCGCGGCCGACGGCGGCGGCGGCGGCGTGGGCCCGCGCGCGTGCGAGCAACGCACGCGGGTGCAGCGGCAGCGCGGAGCGACGCCACCCGCGCCGCGCACGCCCCGCCCACCCGCGCACGCCCCGCCCCGCCCCGCCCCCCCCGCTCCGCTCCGCTCCCGCCCACCCCGCCATCGCGACCGCTGGCTGGTCAGCCGGCCAGCCACTGTCGTTTCTTCTGAATATTCAAAACATTTTTCTCCCTGCTGTTTTTTGCGTGGGGCGTGGAACACGTTTTGAAATTCACCCCTCTGCGGCCTGGAAATTGTTTCTGGAGCTCTCTACAAAAAATGCAAATGGTTCGCTTTGGTGTATTTTTAATGCTCATTATCAAAGGACATTGAGTTTAGTAAATTGAGCGCTGGGTTATGAGTAAACACTGTACAGTTTATTATTAGTGTTATTATTATCCCGTTTACCCAGTGCAGTTGAAAACTAGTTTTAGCTCCGGTTACGAACTCAGAACCTTCGAGAATATGTTTCCATTCAAATCACGGTGTATCCGCCCCCCCCCCCCCAGTGAAGACTCGGCAATTGGTTTTCAATACATTATGCTTATTTATTACCAGTATCGCAAAATTTTGCTTTGATCCGATATTAAATCCCAGTAGCAGAGGAAAATGTCACCTTCCTTTGATGCACATAACATTCATTAATGTCGATAGAAACAGTTTCCTTGACTATTTCGCAATTTCCTACATTTTCTCTATTCTGAACCTACAGCCATCAAAAAACACGTATTTACTCGAGTTTGTCGACGGATGTGATATTTTAAAAACAATGAATTCTGAATTCCCAGTACACGCTCCGTTTATAGTACTTAATTTAAAAATTCAATGAGCATGCAAACGTATCGACAACAGCATTAAAATTCAATAGTTACGATTTTTTTATTTTGCTAGTCAAGTGAAGCATTAGAAAAAGAAATTTCGTACGATGAAATCTTTCGAAAATGTTTTCATTTCTGTATTTCGGTACATTCTCTTTTCTTATAACTAAATACATCGGATACTAGTATTTTTATATTTTCATTCCGTTGCAAAATAATGAAATATCAGCATTATTAAATTTTCCTTTTCCAAGAAAATATCTTTCACAGCAAATATCGTTATTTAGCTCTAAGTATATTATTTGCAGAAATTTTCGGATATCGTTGAAAAATTATCTTAAGTGTGCGAAATATATCATGTGGTATTAGTTGATTATTATTATTAAGCGGCAGCGCTAGAGAGCGCTCGAAGAATGAGAAATGCTCGAACATATTTAAAGTGGTAACAATTCCATCTTAATGAAGGCAGAATTGTTATGTTGAAATAGAAATATCTGTGATGAAAAGAATAGAGATAATGCTCTTTTCTCCACAAAAGGTCATTGCAAAATATTGATCAACCATTATTGCATTACATAAAACGAAGAAAGTTATTTTTACAAGGATGTGTGTATTTGATTTAAAGCAGAATTCAAAATTTATTGACATCTCATTTCGTTTAGTATGTGAAAGAAGTTTATTTATTAAAGCTAAGATACGAAAATGACAAAATGAAAACATTTCTTAATGTGCTCATGATTGAAATATGAAGCACGATGTTGCGATCTGCTTTCTTGGAGATGTCAGGAAAAAAAATTACAAATTGTTTGCTTATTCAAAATGTCTGAATATGCAGACATTCAACCCGGGAAACTTCTCCGTCCTACTCCACTTCTGCATTAAAGCTCGTGGGTCAGTGACCCGGGCTCCTCGTCGGAGTAATTTCAAGATCAATGCCACGCCCCCTTCCCTACGAGGAGGCAAAAGGCGCCGGCCGCAAAAGGAGGCAGATAGCTCCCCACCCCTTCCAGCGACCTACAAACCGCTCTCCGTGCGGCGCGGCGGGGCGGGGGCGGAAAGCGAGTGTCTCCGTCGCACCGGTAGCCTCTCGCCGTCTCCCTCTCTCTTCTCCTCTCTGGCACTCTTTCTCTCTCGCTCTCGCTGTCTGGCCGCCGCTGCAGACGCCTCCACCGCCTCCGCCGCCACCGACCTAATTTGTCGGCGCTAATTCAGTGTTAAACCTCGTACATTGTTTCCAGCGGTCAAGGCGTCGCGCCGGCCGCCGCCGCCTCCTCCGCCGCCACCGCTCAAGCCATCGTCGCCACCTGTTCCGCCTCCGCCACCGCGTGCGCCGAATAAAAAGACAGCGGCGGCGGTGGTGGCGCCGCGAGGGGGCGGGGCGGCGCGGAACAGGACAGTCGGGCGTCTGCGCCGGCGCCGCACGTGTGCCGCACAAGAAGCACGTGGTCGGCCGGGGAAGCCCTGGCGCCCACGCCACCGCCACTGCTCGGCGCCTCGCCCGACGCGCCCGACGCCGCGCCCGACGCCGCGCGGCGCCCGCAGCGCCCAGGGAGACCGCGCCCCCGCAACGGTCGCAGACGCCCGCGCGCTCTTTCGCTGCGCGCGTTGCCCTTATACTAATGGCTATGCAAATAATTAAGGAAATAAACGCATTCATACTATTACATTTTTATTATTATTATTATTATTATTATTATTATTATTATTATTATTATATGGGTAGATTTTGATGACCTAAAACATCGCCAAATATGATAAATAAAATGCTCTTAAAACGTTTTTAAAATGTCCTAAAAGCAAAGAAAAATGACGTAAAAAAATTGACCAAAACCAGTTCAGATGAACCACTCAAGCTGTTGGATGAAGTTACTGATGTAATCGGGGCTTCATCCTTTCGACCGAGTGTACGCAGCTTGCAAATGTTGGATTTGGACAGTTCTTTATCAGGAAATATTCCAGATATTCTACTACATAACTTACAAGACAGGAAAGCACCGATGTTACACTCACAGCAAACTGTATCGAATTGATGGCGATTGCCCTATTGTCAGGAATTGGTAGAAACCATTGATCATGTTTTCTCCGCTGGTCCAATTCCGAATACCTGAAGAAAAGGCATTGTAAGGTCCGTAGTTAACTCTGCTGGCAGAGCCGTAACGCCTTTAAAGTTTCAAACACTGGTTCCAAGTGGAGAATATTGACTGTACCTTTCACGTTTCTGCTAGAGGTTGTCACGCCACTAAGAAGTATAATACATTCTACATCTAAAAGAACCGAAATGTGCGTATGTCTGGCTCATAGAGACACAAAAGCTACTTGACTGATTTCGCTGTTTCACTTTGTTCTTATTAGTATCAGAAGTATTTAAATAGAGGTTTAAATTAAATCGGACATGGAGGACATTGCTTCTGCAAAGTTAATCGACGGGATGGACTCTACACATTTCTCAGAGGACCTTCCTTAACGTGCGATCTAAGAATATCTTTTTCAACTACACGCCTCGCGTTGACTCATAATATTGATAACTTCCAGATTACGATCTAGAAAGCAGGAACTCTGAACCAAATATTGGCGGTGCACTACAATATTCGAATATTTGATTGTTATGTGCTAGCGTGAAACTATGTACTATAGTTGCGCACAGATGGAGAGACAGACGGATAGACGGACGGATAGACGGACGGACAGACCGGTAGACGGACGGACGGACGGACGGACGGACGGACGGACGGACGGACGGACGGACAGACAGACAGACAGACAGACAGATTTTTATGTCAATCGATTTTTCCGATTCAACGTCAATCGATTACGGCGAAAGGCAACTCACGAGCATGTAGAAATAATTTTCGTTATTATTTTGTTGTCAATAGCATAATTACTGTATTGATATTATTAGCCAAGCGAATGCATATAGTTTTGACGATGCTGCGCTGGCAACAGTGCGTTGCTCGATTCTTGGCTGAATTAGGACGTTTTCAAATAATAGCTGATGTGCAAGTAGCACAGTAAAAGCAATATTTCAATATTATGCAGCTGTTTAAAATAATACGAGAAAGTATGTGCTGTTGTAGCACCACTAGTTAGTAGTTAACAAGCTGCACTAAACACATTTGATAAATATATAATAATAATAATAATAATAATAATAATAATAATAATAATAATAATAATAATAATAATGAATAGCATTTGAAAAACTGTTATTTTGTGTTTACAATCTGAAAAACAGTTATTTTATGTGTATGTGTTAGAATGCCCTAATTTGTTTGTAGATTTTAATATGTATGTGTTACCATGCTTTGATATTGTATCTGTGTGGGTATCAATGTGAAACCAAAAACTTTGAAAATAAACAAAATAATAATAATAATAATAATAATAATAATAATAATGATAGTAATAATAATAAATACATAGAATACAACATTTCTTGAAATGAACAATTTACAGTCGATAAGCAAGGTCTAAAGTAAGATGTCGTTGTTATGATGACGTCTGATAGTGTCACTATTGTCTAGTAAGTTGATGGATATAATTTTGGGGTGGTTATGTAGACGCTGTAGATATTTTCTGCACACTTCAAGTAACTTGATCTCATTTGGCATACGTTAGATGCCCCTGATTTACCTACATTAAATTTATTCCTTAAATCTGAATTCGCAGACATCTGTGCATTTAATCTCATAAGAATACACAAGCTGCCATAACACTTTTCCACGAATTCTTCAAGGATGAATTGTTGGATAATCAGTTAGTATAAGTGAATTAAGCGAAAACCAATCACATTACTTTCTTATGGAAAATTTAAATTAGTTTCCTCGCAATAAACAAGGTTTTATTAGTTATCACTTTGAAAAACATCGAAAACTACATACAATGGTCTGAAAGTAAAGAATTATAAATGAAATAATTAAAAATAAATTGGCAGGGATGGAAACCTACCTTCATACAAATAAATTATGAAGACAAAAAAACGACTTCATTTAATGTGAGCATATGAAAAAGATTTCTGGAATTAAAATAGCAAGACAGATCTGCAATTTCTGTAAATTAACTAAAACCAGGAAGACAACATCCCTAAAAGTATAATATTTATGGAATTAACTACAATAGACCCAATAATTCATATATTAAGGAAACTATTTTCGAAATATTCTATATCACCGTTAATACAAATTGAATGAAAGATTTAGATGTAAGAGATCCATCTCGTAAAAATTATCATGTAGTTAAAATAGATTTAGCAGTATGCGAATGGAAAATGTCAGCTATAAGGAGATAAAGTATTATTTGTAAAACCGTGTAATTTAAACATTATTTTATATTTACATACGCTAAAAATAATTAACAAATTTTCTAAAAACAAATTTACTTCAAAATGTTCGCGAGTTAATTTGAGGAACAATGGCAAAAAACTTAGAATGGAATGGAATGGTAATAAAGATTCCCTAATAAAAAATATTTACTACTTACTTTTTGTCACAAAACAGTGCTCACTTCATTACAATGCGTAATTGCGAAAGTCGACAAAATTATAACATATTTAGTGCGCACTTCTCTAGGCGGCAGTCGCATCTACGGATCGTATTTACGCATCATCGTATCATTGATCTACTATATATACACATGTTTTGGAGGAAGTTTCTACAATATCTTTATAATTTTTCAATGATACTCATAGAATTATCTGAAATATACATACCAAATGGATGAACGTGTGATAATCACAAGATAGATCTAAATATGCAGGTAAGTATATTTGCGGAACTAATAGTATCAATATTTTAAAAAAACTTACAAGGAGTGTCTGATCGAGGGATACATTTATTAGAATAAAATGATAACATAATTGTAAACGTGTTTAATGAACGATTTAAAATATGACAAAAAGACTACAACAAAATAAAACAAAACAAATCTGTTTGTATGTAATCACATTTTTAATCGGTCAAGATGTGCAGTTTCTAGTTCCAAAGCATGAAGTTCGATCGTTCATCTTTCAATACATTTCTGCTGAAATACTTTCATTCGTTTTCAAAATAAAAACTCATGTCAATAACTCTTACAAATTTTAAAACATGTAAACATCTACCCTGAAACAATTACTTAAACAAACGTGTATCCCAACTTTTTAATGCAAGAAATGAGAAAGAGCACAAAACTTAAGAGAAGATTCTATGCAATACGACACTTCAAATTGGTAATGAATTGCATTCCTACAGAACTTCACTTCCATATGAACTTGAAGTGACACTTCACTTGGCAAAGAACAATGGGAAAAATCTCTCTATAAAAAATAAAATAGCAATAACAATTATTATTTTAGTTCACAAAACTCTCACTTTTCCCCGGTATTCGGTTAGGATATTCGCGATAGAAATTCGAATAAAAATTTCCATTACATGCAATAATCCCATTAACTTCTTAGGGGAATAACCTGTTAGATACTAGCTTTCATGAAATAGCTCCAACTAACGTCAGGACGAAACAATACAACTTACAAGCACGGCGTGTTCTACTCAAATATTTGGGCCTGTTTTGATAAATGATCTTCCCCAGCCGCTACGAGGAAAAAAATTTTTTTTTAGACAAATACTGCACAAATTCATCATTACCATTCAATACACACTTTCAAGGCAGGCTATTCACAGCACAACAACTCGCTTAAAGTTAAGAAACCCCTATGGATGAATCTGTCATCTCAGTTTAATGTTAATGATGAATGAAAAACGTGTGTGGACAACAGAATTGAGATTAAGAATAATTCGCTCTTCGAAGGAACTGATGAAGTAATCCTATATTCTAGCTTTCCTCGCAGACTGTCGTAAACTGCAAACGAATTACGAAATAGATTTGGTAGACTTCGCTAGTAAATGCATGTTGTTTTGCCAGCGACCCTGTGAATGTGCGATTGTGGTGAAATGCAAATAATGGAACACATAGTGCAGTGCTGTCTTCAAGGCTTAAGTTCGGTGATATGATGTAGGCACATAGTCATACCAATAATTGTTTCATGCTTGAAAACATCGAGTACTGTTTTATGCCATCATTAACTGTAACATGCGATTATTTTATTATATTCAATATTACTGTATTTGAAATAAAATTTTCATTCTCAGAATTAATTTACTAACAGAATAATCAATAAGTTTTTAGTCGTATTACAGATCAACACTAACTAGCTAATCAAGGGTCAGGAGATCTCTCCCATACGTCAAAAACAGTTTTTTGACTAAATAAATCTAAATCATTTACGGCCGGGTAAAAATTATCTGCCTCGTTTCGTCAATATTAGAACGAACCAACTGAAAGTCAGAATCAATTGAATCATGTTCACCTTTCTACTGAGGAAATATGTGAAATATTGAAAGGAAACCCTCTCATATGTTAATAGTGAGAAAACCGGTAGACACATTCACTTAGTATGCCAGAAATATCAGCACACTCCTACAAAGTTAGGTGTCGCACTACCTGATTCCGATTACGCTTGTATGATGAGTTTACTACTTTAGGTGGTTTGATGATAATTAATACAGATAATGCAAGTCAAATTTACCACATAAATAGTTGTTTAAACAAAAAATGCATGATATCCTGACCCCTAAGAATTTAAAGTTTTTACTGCAGAATGACAATGAAAAATGTACAACTCACATATGGAATGAAGAGAAATTCAGGGCTGTTACTGAACACTACTAGCTTTTTCTTCCTTTTCCTATTACATTTCTTTCTTGTGAATACTCTGATTATATTCCTTAAAATACATTTATGAGATGAAGTGCGAAATGATCCTCTCATCGTCATTCATTCCCTCCGTTCCAGCTTTATCCACTCCGCCTAGCTTATAGGTCAATTAACCAGGTACTATTACATGAGACACATTTCCAACTTATGTCGTCACACATACTACACTAAATCCAAAAGATATTATTCAACAATTATTAAATAAAACTGACAATTTTAAAAACGTCTTTCACAGAGATCAGAGACTTGTACTGAATCAACTACGCAGGAGTGCGGGTTATAATTCGGCAGGAGCGTTATAGATACCTAACTTCAAAGAAGAAGGATGAAAGAAATTAGTACTAAATATGGCAGAAATCTTGTAGTTGTTATAAATGGATATACAAAATATCGAAGTGCCTGATCGCCTTGCACGCCAGGGAAATGTAACTGGGAGGCTGGCTCGAAAAAATTTCAAAATGCACAAATTTGCTGCCCAGCACTAGTTTGCACGCTTTCAGTTCGTCGCCTGCCCGCAAGTGCACTGCAACGCAGCGCTTTGAAAGCTGCGCTCTGGCGGGGAAGAAAAGAATTTTGAAATGCTAATGTAGTCGAGAATTTTGCAGGGAGCGCTGCTTTCTATTAGGGGTCCTCTGTAACACAAATGCTCGAGTCGATGAAATCACTCCGTAAGCTCCATGCAGAGGATCTAGAAAGTATTTCAGAGAGCACACTACGATTTTCGAGACACATTTTTGTACCCAAAATTAATAACTGTAAATTGTGAAGAATGTATGGAATCTTAATGCATCTCACGCATTAACACAAGGAAACACCACATAGTTCTGCACAAAAATACAAAATTCACAAAATATTTATATTTTTAACTCTACTGTCTAATTATACTTCATCCAATACTCGACTGGAATTAAACTGTCTTTCGAAATACTTTACTTTTATCATTCTTCAAATCATTATATTTTTCTTCTCCTTCGTGAGTTTTGCGTTTTCTTTCTTTGTGAGTATAGTTATTATTTCAGGAGGATTATTTAATTGGTTTTGGAGTCTAATCCTATTTTCTAAATTAATCTTAGAATACACTGTAACTGAAAGGTCGATTGCTTTATTGGAAATGTGTGTCGATCGATTTTTCTTACCCTATACCATCGGTCGCATTGGTTTATTTTACTTGTGATCAATTTTCTCGAAAATAACCTAATGGAAATCCTGTATTTTCAAATGACATCTTTTGTCTGCAAAAGAAATATTAGAATTACTGCAGTACTATCGAATTTATGCGTATACATTGACAAGCCCCTAAAACCATCAAAACTATAACTACAAATAATATCCGCATTATTATTGCTAGCATTTAGCACACAATCCATATCCTGAATGTTACGAGTATCTTGTAAAAACACAATTCGTTTCGATGTGTGTTGCAAAATATTTTATAAAAGAAGCCCCGCAACTATGTCATTTGTAGGAACGGTCTATGTACATACATAATTCCGGATTTTCTTGACGTCAGGATAGATACCACACTGTATTTATACTTAAAATATTATTGCTTTCATAAATTATTGTCTAAAGTATTTATCTTATATAAAAATAATGCTGATTACTTAAATTGTTTTCTAAAATAAGCTCCAGAGCTTCTTCAGATGTGTACAAAAAATGATTTTTTTAAACACAAAGTCTCCTCACTTTTTTGACCTGTATATTGTCTACATTCTTTTAAAACTGTTTTCTCGATTTCTATCATAACGTGCTGCAATACTTGCCGCTTGCAACATTAAACCAGACTCCTTTCGTATGGCCGCTAGGATCGTTCTCGCCTTTGTGTCCTAGTTGATTTTCCCCAAAAACAGAAGACAATGATGACCAGATGATGGAAATGATTGGTTTTATTTTAATGATGCGGTTAGCCTTGAACCAAAACAAACTTTTTCTGAAAAAATATTCTCGGCGTTTATCTTTATACCACCTTCTTTCAAAATTTGGTAAACGGCAAATGTATCAAATTTTCAATATTCTAAATTATATGGTCGTTAATTAGCGTAACCGGTTCATCTCTAATACGAACTATACGCCAAAAATCGAATAGGCTTCATTTTTGAAATGATGTATGTCTAAAAGAAAAACAATATGGCAAAAGTTACACTTTATTGCTGCTCGAACTTGTTGGAAAATGATTAATAATAAAATATTGAAAAAATATGTCGTGCCCCAAGCCCGTCAAAGTACGTCAATGTTTTTAAAAGTCAATTCAAAGAAAGTTATCGTCAGTTGAACTAAAATTCACAGCAATGGATAAAGTGGAAAATTTTAGGAACTTTATTTCAAGAATTACTATGAAAAGTACATTCAAGGAGGATAACAAAATGCCTAATTTAAAAACAAAAAAAACAAAATAAGCATGTAAAGACAGCACACCTTACAACATTTCACTTAAGCTTAAAGGTCCACACTTCAGCTCCGAGACCGAACGGGCGTGTACCGATTTACGAGCGCGCCTCTCAAAAGAGGAGCCAACTCTCTTCAAAATGGGTCCAAAACAGTTAACTTTCAAGTGTTTACTACATTTTAGAGCACAGAGAGTTAATTTATGGAAGTTGAAAAATTCTATTTCGGTCAGAGAATCGGGCCTCAGAAATCGTAGTGAAGCGGGGCAATTTGTTTGAGCTCATCTGGAATATAATGTATCTAGAAAAATGACATTTTACCATGAGAGTTTTTTCTTGATATGAGGCTGGCACGGGCATAAAAGACATCCTCCTTTGGAGAGCAATAAATCAACACGTTGTAAAGGTTTTAAATACCGTACATTGTGTAAATTTGTTTAACAAAAATTAAACTAGTGGCGCAAAAGAATGACACACAATGACTTTCTCAAACTAATGTCCTATTCTCTTGCGACTGGACTAACTTTTCGGTGTTGTCCCACCTTCTCAGCTGCTACATACCGGCACATACAATATATATTTTCACATATCCTCAATTTTTCAGTCCCCTAATAGTAGAAATGACATGAGGCTTAATATTATAGAAGAGAGAAATATTGCTATTTGCAATCCTAAATGCAAATTGTCATTGAAAAATGAAGAAGTGTTTTTAAAATATTGTCGTTTGAACGTTTCAGAAAATGTGTAAGTTTCAGCACATAGAAAACTTTTGTGTTTTCGAGAAACTTCAGAAAAAATAGTTTGAAGTACGTACACTCACAAATCAAAAATATATAAAGAAAGTAAAATAAATATCAACGACATGAGAGATATAAAAAAAGTATAAAATCCTGCTTTCAATAGTTTAGCCACTATCTTGGTTCACGGATCGACGGCCTGACGGATCGACGGCCTGACGGATCGACGGCCTGACGGATCGACGGCCTGACGGATCGACGGCTTGACGGATCGACGGCCTGACGGATCGACGGCCTGAGGGGCCGATGGCCTGAGGGACCGACGGACGATCGGCCAGACGGACGATCGGCCTGACGGATCATCAGCCTGACGGACGATCGGCCTGACGAACGATCAATCTGGCAAACGGTCGGCCTGGCGGACGGACGGCCCGACGGATGGAAGGCCTGATGGACGGAAGGTCTAACTGACGGACAGTTGATCGAACAGACAGACGTTCGTCGTTAAGCGATTTTTTTGTAGTAAGGGAACAAAAAGTGCATTCGGACTACACAATGTGTCAGAGGGAGTAATTTACTATTTATAAGAAAAAGAACTGTCCACTTTTGCAGTATCATGGTCCTACAACATTATTTTTTCTTCCGAAATTAGCTTTTTCTATATTACTATTCTATATTATTTTCTATATTATTAGTAAATAAAACTAAATGTACTATGCTGAGAATCAGAAGTGCTATAGAATTTGCGATTCCGACCGCAGTTTCTTGCGTTAAAATCTAGGATTAATAATCAACATCATATGACACGCTAAATTTGTCAAACATACGAATACACATACTTGCTTGTACTAATTAGATTTCTAATATCTTGAGTCGATGACGTTAGCCGAATTACTTAGCTTTGCTCCGTGAAGTCACGATTAACGATGAATGAAATTAAAAATGTGGATTACTAAAAAACGTTCCACGACAGAGTAACAAACAGTACATTGTAATCTAAGTATAAAACAGAATTTTTTGAAGTCTGGGCTAGTTTTTCGGTTTGTCCTCACTCTCTTTCCAACTCTTATCTATCAGCTCCAACGACTTTTTTTAAAGATATTCTCACTTCTGCGGCCCCATAAATTAGAATTCAAATATGAATTGCAAATATACTATAAAACTTGGTACTATATGGGTATTTTCAATGAAAAATTTCGAGAGATTTTTTTCAACATATGTTGTTTGGAAGTTTCTCAAAATGCAAAACTTTGAGCTTATTTTCACAAACAAAAAAATGAGAATTCGAGAAACTTCACAAAAATCATTTGAAGTATTTGCACTAACAAATGCAGTAATTTATAAAAATAATATCAGAAACGTAAATATTAATGAGAGGTATTTAAAAAAAGCATTGCGTGATTTTTGAAAAATGAAAAGAATAAGAAAATGGGGCTTCAGAATTTCGAGTTCTTTCTGACAAAAGCTATTTTAAATATTACCCATACATCATTCAAAATTACGCAACAACTGCTAATATTTTCGAAGAATGTACATGACATTAATTAAAGAACCAATTATGGAGAACAAATTTCATTTTAAGAAAAAAACTTTTTTGTTAACAATTTTCAAAAAATTCAGTTAACAATGGAAATCGAACATAGGCTATCCTTAAAAATATTTTGAACTATATTCTCACTAGAAATTCAAAGAAAAAATTCAGATCCATACTTGACCAAATTTTGTAAACGTCTCAGACACTTCATGCGAAGTACTTCCAAAATGTATGTCTACTTATCTATACGAGAAAGTAAACAAAATATATACTTGATCCCGTGATGCTTTGGTTGCCATTGTTATTATCATCGACAGTTCAGGCGAAACATGTTTTCTACATACACGATATATATATCTAAGACATACATTAATAGATTTATTACGGTTATATTTACTACATAGCTTCGAGGGATTGTTTTAAAAAAATATGTCACAACAAAAATTAAATCTATTCGTTTTAGGCATTCGCGCAGAAGTTCTAGTTACATTAGTGATGATTGTGCAACAATTATAAAAATTATATTGAAACTATCAAAAATTGTATAAATAATAAGACGTTTTTCAACAAAGCAATTTTCAAGAATCACTTTATAAGAATCATTCAATAGATTTTCCTACGACGATAAGCATTCATGAACCTATGTCAAAACCACATATTTAAATAAAGGTCTATTGAAATTAATATCCATGATTATTCTATCCAAAAAAATGTTAAGTTTAAAGTATAACTCAACACATAAAACATTTTTGGTGAAAATCACGAATTTCACAAAAAAAGGGATAGAAAAAAATTTCAAAGTAAATATAATATATATTTTAATAAATATATTTGATAATATTTACTTCCGTGTAATACAAACTTTTTGCAATAGTGAACGATATGAATGGTTTGGATCTTCTCGCATCTCACATGATTCGCTTCTGCAATCGTTTCTCTACCGCGAGTACATTAAGAAGAATTATTTGATGGAACTGGTTCGAAATAACGCAGCTCCTCATTAATACAAAAATAGCTCAAGAAAATAATGATAATGATGTTGCTCAACGAATAACGGTTACTAAATATTTTGAATTTAGTAAATAATCAACCAGACCATTTCGGTTTACTAACTTCTAATCATTAAGTATTTAGTTTGAAAAATTTCAGAAAAAAATGTAATCTTTTTATGAAATTTCATTCCAATTTCATTGAAGTTTTTAGTTCAACTCTACTCTAAAATTCTTCAATGATTTCTAAGGTACGTGTGAAGCGTTAAATTACATTCATATATTAAAACATGACACTAAATCAGTACTGTTAATGTTAAGGAACAGGGTAATAAGAAATAAACAATCAATTTAGAAAATTAAATGACTATAAATAATATTTATAACACATGATTGTAAGTACTCTATTGTATCTAAGACAGACATTTAAACATTTTCCGTTTACAAATACTAGAAAGCGACTACATATAACTTCCGTGGTTTATTCACTGCATAAATTGTTCGTCATTAGAGAAATTCATGCATCAGCAACGAGTTATGAACTTCAATTAAGTCATATGTGCTTGGCATTTATTTATGTATACACCTTTGTTTATTTTGGGTTTGATATTGACAAATGTTTTGCTCGCTTTATTGCAGGTTCATTTTATACATCGTAAATATTTAAGTATTTCAATTTCATCAGTGCAAAGTAGCAGTGGTTAGATCCGAAACTTTAATAGAGAAATATTTCCATAATGAGAGAGCCTGAAAAAGAAAGAATCAAAGGTGACAGGTAAAACGAAAGAATCGAGGAGAAGAGAAGAGGAGTAGAAGAGAGAGATATAGAGAGAGTGAGAGAGAGAAGGGGTGGAGGCATATATATATATATATATATATATATATATATATATATATATATATATATATATATAAGTGTGTGTGTGTGTGTGTGTGTGTGTGTGAGAGAGAGAGAGAGAGAGAGAGAGAGAGAGAGAGAGAGGAGGGGAGGTAGCAAATGCTTTTCTTAGTAGTTTATATAGGTGGTAAGTTTGTAGTAAAAATGCTGAAAATTGTTTCACATTCTTATTTTATTATTCCAATCCTAATATTATCACTTATTCCAAAATATATTTCGAAAGTTAATTGTCTTTAGCAGAAACTGTGTTATTTGGAACTTAGTTGCTAAATGCAGTAGTACTTTGTGATTATGAGTCTACGATAGAGGGTACAAATTATGTTTCAAGCCTTACTTACAGTATGGTAGTACATAACTTTACTGAGAAATGAATCAATCAGGAAATCTCGGAACATAGCTCTTAAAGAATCTCTGTTTTTATTCATTATTTACGAAAAACTTAATTTTTTCAGCTCAACTGACAAAGTTTTAGTGAGCACACTGGGGCTGTAAGCTTCTGCATTTATCAAAGAGTTCCATGTATTTCTTTCTTTTTGAATGAAAAATATTAAATAATTCGAATATTTACCAATATTAATAATTGTATAGTTAATGTCATATAAATAAGAAAGAACTCTTATAGTGGAAGCCATAATATTGTGTTACGAGCATTGCATGTGCGAGTATTTTAATTCTTGATGTTTCCCCCAAAGAATTCACACAGTACACACAAAAAATAGGTACAGCACATAGAAATACACAGAAATGTACACACAATGTATCCATACAGTAATATATTTGACCTGAGACTGATAGGCCGTCTGTCCTGTAATGAAACACGGCATCGCGAATACAGTATGAGGATCACGCCCTATGGAGTATTTAATTTATTTATTTATTGCATGTAAAGACAATTTAGAGAGACGACTCAATGGCGTCGTCGAATTTCATGATAAGACGGAGAATAAGATGAAATGGGAGACAGGAGAACTCCGAGAAAACCAGAAAGAAAGTCCATTTGCATCGGACGTTCGTCAAACTCCGTCCCAGTGATAAAAGGTCCAAGTCTTGTCAATAGATTTCTAGGACTCCGCTGGGGAGTAACTTCGTGCTCGGAAAAGGGAGCCTGCGGGTGTGCTCAAAGGAAGAAATACTCGCTGTTAGTAATGTGTGTCCTAATCGACGAAAATAACACACATGCTTCCACGCACAATCCTCAAAATCATTCGAGTATGAAGAAAGAAACGTGTAGTGTGTTTTGGAACAACAAGCTAGTATCACTTTCATCCGCCCATTTTCTAATCATTGATGTAGACCCAATATACTCTCCGAGTCGCTGTGGCTTGTGATGAAAAGTCTATGCATCGGTGCAGAAATAATACGAAATATTATAAAATGTGACATTAACGATCGCCTACCTAAGCTTCCCTACAGTCACGCGCCTGTACGGCGAATTCATGAAGACAATGGCATTTCTTTGCCGTAGACAGGAAAGACAGAATTGGTACGCCAAGCGCCCGGTTTATTTGACTGGCCCTGCTCTACAAGCAAGGATTCAGGGCAGGTGCCTGCAATGCCAGGCTGTGGTGGCCAGCGCGCCACTGGCCCTTCACTAGGATAGAGTATCTTGCTATGCGCCTCTCGCCCCCCTAGGACGGCTCGAGCAGTAGCGGGCCACAACGGTTGCCTGCGGTTAACCTTTGAGACCCACCACGCCAAGTGCTCGGCTCATTAGTGGAGCCCTGCTCTAGATGAAAGAATTCGGGGACAGATGCCCGCGGTGACCCTCAGCAGTGGCCAGCGCGCCACTCGCCCTTCACTAAAATACAACTCTATCCTGCTATATGATACAACTTTTAGATTTATTTATTCAAAAACAGTGAAACGGTATTGACGTATGGGGGAGAAGATCCGAGCACGTTTTCTTAAGTGCCAGAATCCCTTCCTATCATTTTAACTATAAATAGTTGAAAGATGAGTAAACGTTAAAGATAAATAATGTGCCCTTAGTGAAGTACATTTGCGTCCAGAAGCAAAACAAGGGGCCATCTCATCATTTGTTCAATGTATCAGGGAAACTGGACAAAAAACCGATCGAGATGAGGTCATTGACCAGGATGCTGAAGTACATTATTTGCTACAAGCATATTAAGTCTTTTTTTTAAGTTATACCATAATAATAAAAACTAATTCATTATATATCGCTGTTTTGTTAAACAAACATTATTTTTACTTTTGGTGATCAGCACAGTCTCTAAATGTTTAGAAACAGTTATCCAGCAGAAAATATTTTATGTTAACTTAAGTTTGTGCACCGACCTCAATTGTTTAATGCCATCTGGCAATGCGTTGTAAAGTAACGTACATGTATTGTATGTGGATTTCTGGCAGTGAGTTGATACTAACACTCGATGAACGTGATTTCTACGTCAAGTGTTGTAATTATAAATATCAGTATTGCATGAAAATATGTTCCCACCGTTAAGTAAGTCAGGGAAGTAAATTTGCGAGCCTACCTTTTCGTTAGAGCTCCCTACCTCTTTTGAATCTGATTGATTAATTATCGATTACGGGTGCTAATCTAGGTACTAAGGTTACTGCTAAGGACATTAGTTGCATTTAGTAATAAGTTGTGCTAACGCACAGCTGCTAAGGACTTAATCGCGCAAGTGTAATGTATGTTTTATCACGGGGGATGGCAGTGATGTTTTCCAGGTGGATGGGTTATCCGGCGCCGACCTCCCATCGGCTAGCAGTGTTTTCCTAACAAGGTATCTCCCACCAGCGGCTCACCGCCTCAGTCGGGACAAGCTCTAAGCTCCCGGCTGGTCTCCCGGAATGTGTGTAGTGTAGTGCATTAAGTGGGTTTCGAAGGGGTGAGGTTAGCGCAAGAAAGGGGAAGGAAAGATTGCGCGCGATCCTTGGCTCCTTGTTAGGGTGCTGCTCCAGCATTTACCTGGTGTTGATTGAAGAAATTCCTCATAAGAGATGATCAGAGCAGCCGGCCGCTAGAATTGTCCAGACAGAAGCTGAATTCGCCCTAGCTATCTAGCTAGTGTCGAAAATCTTGCCACCCAGCGGTATTGATTAAAATTAAAATACGGAGTTCTAGGATATGTAATCTGATGCGCATAAGGTCTCTCAAGACAAAATACACAAAATACTGTTTTAAAATTCTTATTAAAACCTATCATTTTGTTGTTTTCTGGTGTGGGTTATATAAAGCTAGGTTGTTTTTTATACCATTACTGAATAAGTACTAACGTTCAACTCCAGGAATGTGACTTTTAGTTATTTTAAATCCAGAAATTTTAATATAATCAAAAGAGAATATCATGCAACACATTTTTAAACATGCCTTGATGTCTTCGATTTATTGATATAATGATGTTGTTCAACATTAGCCAATCAGAGATATATCCAAGGCAATTGCATGATCGAAATACAAAACCTTTTTACCAAAATGCGAGGGTATTGTTACTTACATTTTGTGAAAATAGCCGACGACAAGAAATATATATTTTAATCAAATTGAAGTCCACATTTCATGCTGAATTCACGTACGCATTATTTGACATTACGCACGTACGTAATAATTGACATCGTACGAGTAAACGAGTATCGATCATTTGCTTTCCTCATAATTTTCGCTAAAAGTGTAAACAAATAAGTTGTTTAGTCATTCCAATTAATGCAAATTTCTCTCTGAGATAAGCAAATCTCTCTTGAAATTATGTAGTACTCCATATTTTAAGAGAAGGATTCGTACTTTTTATAATGTTTTGACAAACGGTTATAGATAAAATTACTTTTCTGAATAAGGTTCCTCGATATAGCAAGAGAAATAACAAATTAGATCGTGAGTGACAATTAATGAGCAATTCCTTTTTCGATGAAATAGTAAAGCGATGCGATTAAGACTTCACTAGTGTCACACTGAATTTCTCTCGATTTTTGGCGTATTTTTCAATGGAATGTATTAATACATCACCAAGTTTGTTCTATTTTAGAAAATTTACCTTTTTAGGAAATTTAAATAGCCATGTCTATAAAAGAAAATGACATTAAACAAATCCGATATTTTTATCCCGATCCATGTCTTTTCTAGAGGCGGTGGCAATTTCGTTCTGATTTGAACAATTCATTTAAAAATTGTTAAACCACTGAGACTGTTTGTCCACGAATATTTTTATAAACAGAGAAAACTGTTTTTAATAAATTTGCAATAATTGTTTTTCAAGTTACACATTTAGAAAATATAAAATTACAGTATTCACAACTGAATTTTAATAATTTTGCTAATACAACTTTTCAACAAATCTAATTCCTATAACAGCCCAATCCTTTTCATTATAATTTTAGAAAATCTGTTTAACAAACAATTCAGTCATTTACAGAAACAGAATACGAAATGTTTGATATGTTCGTTGCTGTATAATATATTTGCGATCGTTTCACATTTTGCAACATGAATATTTCTGACATGGAATAGTCTCAAAACTATGAATTTTTACCTATTTACCTAAGGTTTATCTACGTCTTTTGAAAATATCTCAACTACTTGTATATCCTTCATTTTTGTCACTCATCTGTCATCTGTCACTTTCACTCATCACTCACTGGACAAACTATACATATAATGTTGATAAAAAATACTGTCAATGGATATTATATGTGAAATATTTTATACTCTTTACTGTAGCCAAGTGTATGTAACAAATATCACACTTTTAAGAATAATGCACTACTAATATTATTTTAATTTCGAAATAATACGAGGCGCATTCAGAAAGAGAGTTTCCCTAAGTGATCAACAAAAAGAAAACACATTTTCATGCAAAAACTTTATTGAAGTAAGTGCAGCACTGGTTGCATTATTTACCCGCATCATAACAATAGAATAATTCGTCATACCGTAGGATCCACATCAGCATCAGTGTGTTATAGACATCTGCCGCCTAGGATAGGATTGACAGCTACCAACAACTCCGAGTCAATGTGACACACACAATCCTGACCGGACAGGAATTTTTTGAGGGGTAAAAAATATCAAAATAGTTTGAGGAAGAATCCGGGGAACAAGTGGGTAGCCAAACAACGCACAGTCTAACTTCTGCAGACGTTCTGTGGTGAGCCGAGCCTGTGCGGCCGTCCGTGTGACTAATCTGCGAAATGGTTCGTTAAATAGAGCAACATCATTCCAATAATAATTGGTGTACAAGTATGATCATACAGGTATCATCAAAGCTCTGAACGAATGGACCGATATATCTTTGAGGGATAGGGGTCTAATAATTTTTTATTAAATCGTTTGCATTAGTATCTAAACACACCTATACTTTTCGATATCAGACCACATAGAAAACTGTAAAGGGCAACTTCTGGTTCAATGTTTGCCCATCTCAACGTTCAGTTTAAATTAAAGATTGTACAAGAATTTTGCTTGAACATGTTTAAAGTTGAAGTTCAATTTACAATTTAGACGAGAACATACATTCCATTTGTTATTGTTTACATTCTTATATCTTCATTACTCTTCTTTCTCTCAAAACCATGAGCAAGGAATCATGAAAAAAGCATTTTTCTACGCCACGCGTCTATATTTCAACGAACTTAATTATAATTCATCAGTATATCATGATGTGAAACCCTAATAACCAAAATTCCCGAAACCCCTGAAAAAAATATCATCAGAACCGCAAATCCTGCAAGAGTTTCGAATCTGTTACATGATACATAAACTTCAACTTAATAATAATCAGCTTCTGGGTCAATGACCTTTCCTCGATCAGATTTTCGTCCAGTTTCCCTGGTTCATTGAGCAAATACTGAGATAGTGTGCTGGTTCTCGACAGAAATGTAGCTTCACTACGCGCACGTTTTATTGAGCTCTCCTTTTCTAGTTGTGGGAGAAGTAGAGACGGAGAGAAGGGTTACAATTTGGTTAGCAGTACTAAAAAACTGAAATCTGTGGATTACCAATGAATATTTTTGAATACTTGTATTGTTCAAAAGTTGCTAATTGCTTTGAAGCTACTTTCTTCATCATTTAATTAATTATGTTAAAAAATTAGGGAATAGATTGTGGAGCTCAAGAAAAGGTGCCAGATTGTACCCCAATACGTCGCATACATTTTTAACGTTCTTTGACGAAATAAATCTAATCAAATGAATCTTTCAGCGAATGCGGGTTCAGATATTGCCGAGGGTATAGATCTAATCACTTCCTGACTATGAAGTTCGCTGAAGAGAAGAGAGTGCAGGCTAGCTTAGTGCGCGGGCCAAAACCACGCCCTTAGGATCACGGGATACGTACATGTACAGAAGCACGAAGCCTTGACAAAATTATAACTGGAAATTTGGTTAGAGAGGAAAAGATCTACGTTACGATAGTCTATTATTTGAAGCGTATTCAGAACCAGCTCATTCCAATTGCGACAATTTTACAAGAGAGACAACAAGTGTTCCATCGTCCATTCGCAGTTTGATATGTACATGATATGCATTTTAGGTGAGAATAATCTAGAATTAACTATGTTCCTTCGTAAGGTTATAAAGGAATCTCTCAATTACGCAAAAGAGCAAAAAGTGAATTTTGATACATAATGAATTGAGCTGGTTTTGATAGCACACGCTAACGTATTCAATATATCATTATTTTATCTATGTGTATTGCGCTAGTCACAACTCGAATATATTATAAACATAAATTCATTAAAATTATACAAAATATATACCAAAACACAACAAATAATCAAAAATATATTTGTACTCATTTATTTATAAAATTTAACCTTTTAAATCCGAATTACGTCAGACTACAAATTTTTCCTTCGGTAAACGACATATTAACAACAAAACACTCCCTAACTTCTTATGTTTCTGAAACGCTAAGAATGAGGTTCTCAATTATTAAGTGGGCGTGCCTTCGCGTCCCAAGAAGACATCAAGAATCCGAGTGCAGTAGAACCACGAGGACCCTTTATTTTATACAAAAGAACCCCCCTCCCCCATACATATGTGGGTGACTTTTAAGTTCGTAAAACCTTGCAGTATGACAAAGAACGCTTCAAATGAAGTCGAAAACAGAAGTACATTATATATATATATATTCCACACAGTTCACATGCCCTCGCATCTTGAAAAAAAAACCCAAAATATTTTAGTCATCGTATTGCATTGACCTTCTTAAGTTCTATCCAAGTTTTTCGCAGCAGCCTGGAAATAAGAAAAAAAACTTTCACAGTCCAACTTGTCGATGTCCAGAAGCCTCCGAGAATAACAAGAAAATTCCCTCCAGTGTAAAATCTTTCTGTATCAGATATCGACACAATCTTCTTACATTTTCAATTCGCAGTGTGAGAAAGTCACTAGATAATGAAAAAAGGAGGAGGGGTCAAACAGTAAATTTCAGTATCGTTCATTCTTCAAATTTTGACACACTTTACGGGGCTTTTTGATATTAAATAATCCATTTTCTAATTGATCAGTTCATCCAAACTACGACTACAAATCTGAAATGGATATATTAACGTAGTGTTTAAGATCTATACCAATATCTTCTTAATTTGAGATTATAATCGCATTTGAAGATTTAACATTCAAACTTTTATACTTCGAAAACTATTGAGTTTAAGTCATATGTTTTTTACAAGTTTATTTGTATTTTTCAACAGAAATTAACATATTTCAAGCGATTAGGAACGTATAAAAACACTATAATCAACTATAGTTAATTAATTTATTGTTTTTTTCTAAAATTTTTCATTGAAGAAAATAAACTTTGCATATTTATATAGTTATACTTTAAACAGTTTACTTAAACCGATTTATTATAAATTATAATAAAACACATAATACTTTTTATTTAGAAGCTGAAGGCATTTTTTTTCATGCTTTTATTAGCGATTTGTTTTATTTAGAAGTAAATTCATTTTTTGTACGACTTGGATGAAGAAAAACCATCGGAACTCCTAATTAATACGGGAACTGGAGTACGTTGACTTAGCCACCTGTCCCCCAAACCACTGTGGGATTGTATGGGATTCAAACTTACTTCCGTACGCCAACTACAGCCTTATAAGAGTATGTCACTTTGGACCGCATGTTTCTCTTATTATTAGAGCCTTTTTTCTACAATAATTTGTGTTATGCTATTACTTCATTATTACTAATTTATCACAAAATTGATCTTCCCATGATTTAAGTATTATGTTGAAAACCCGTTTTCTAAAACACAATACTCTTTATTCCTTGAATGCAGTGGACAGTGATTCTATTCTGTTCATGCAAATAAGCCAACACTATCATGGACACAAAGTACCGCTTTTATTGTCAGTATGTTTCTAACATTAAAAGCAGACAAAGGTGAAAATGTGTTGCTGTTGTTACTCTTTTAACAGAATACACTGCTAACACAATTCGAGATAAAATTCATAAAGCTCTCTTCTGCGAAAATATGCTTGTATGTAGTGAGTAATATTTCCGAATTAATGTTTTACTTAAAACAATAGTACTAATGAATATTTAAATAGGAGAAAAATGTCATTTGTAATGTGCCCTTAAAGCGGTACAGAAATTGAGAAAGTTGTTTTAAAAAGTGAGGAAACAAATGTTTACAGTGGTAAGCGAATCACCAATCATGTTATTAAAATTTATATGCATTTCTGTAATGCACTTAAAGATCCTTGGTTTACAAAAACCTCTAAAAATGAGAACAGCAGG
This sequence comes from Gryllus bimaculatus, assembly GCA_017312745.1. NCBI lineage: Eukaryota > Metazoa > Arthropoda > Insecta > Orthoptera > Gryllidae > Gryllus > Gryllus bimaculatus. Next base: position 1,894,759 of record BOPP01000091.1, read on the forward strand.
ACACAGAGAGAAAGAGAGAGAAAGAGAGAGAGAGAAAGAAGAGAGAGAGAAGAGAGAAGAGAGAGAGAAAGAGAGAGAAAGAAGAAGAGAGAGGAGAGAGAAGAGAGAGAGAAAGAGAGAGAGAGAGAGAGAGAGAGAGAGAGAGAGAGAGAGAGAGAGAGAGAGAGAGACGAATGGGTGTGAGAGAAGGAGGGAGAATCAAGACACAGAGACAGACGGAGGAGAAAAAGGTTTTCTCAACTGAAAACACGATAATGAAGTGAATTTAGAAGTTGGGGTACGAGGTGAATCTAACAACAGTTGTGTTGTGTTGACAGATTATATTCTATATATTGTATTTTGTAGTACATCAATAAATAATACTTTTGCAAACAATCTGCATTTGTTAATAAATTTTGGGTAATTTCAAGCGACAAACATAGTATACTTCAATTAACAATTTTCCTGTGAAGAATTTGTTTTCAACATCAAAGAGTCACTTAGTTTAATCATTATCTACAAAATCATGAACTATATCGTCATTACACTGTTAACTGATATACTCTTCATGCCACCGCTTCTTTATATTTAAATAACGTATCTAATTTGTTTTTTGAAATTTTAGGTACATTTTACACATTTTACTATCCCATTTATTTCTTGAACGCGCATCTGCGCAGTTTTTCGTAATATATCTGAACTAATTTGTCACTTTAAGTACCGTTTTAGTAATACTTTATTGATATTTCAAATTATTTATCAGATGACGTAATTATACCATCATCCGGATTTGGTATTCTAATTAACCTAGCGAAATAGTATGTGTTATAAATCGATCTTTATGAGCCGTTCGTAGTCTTCGAAAGCGTTAAGTCACAATCCACAAAAGAAAAACACCCTTGTCAGAAACAAGAACTGCGTCGTGCGCGCGCGTGTATATGTGTATATATATATATATATATATATATATATATATATATATATATATATATATATATATATATATATATATATTTAAAATATTATCCATTTAGAATCTTTTATATCGCTACTTTAACATAGATAGCTTTTGTATAAATCCTCACAACTCCTGTGTTTTTCTAGAAGAAAAATTCTCTGAGTATCATATCAGTTTATAATGCACCGTTCCAGCCAATCAGCCAATAAAGACTGTCAATCAGAAGAAAGAAAAGTTCACATCTGTTATAATGTAAGAGATCTTGTGAATGGTTTTAAATTGACACATTAAGCCTATTGTTCTCCCTTTATGTTATTAAATTACCATTTTTGATGTGAAATTGTAACAAGTGTTAGATTCTAACGACCTTCAACTTGTTGCGACTTAAAATAAAATAAAAACACATTGTAAGTCACAAGCTTTCTTACATCTTAAGCAGATAATACATATTTAAGCGCTTTCCAGAATCAACGTTCGGACAATGCCACCCATCTTCATAATTTTTTACATGTTTCTCTGTTCACTTTCTTACATCAAATAAACCGAACCTCACAAAAGTTTTGTAAAAGAAAAATAATTTTTGGAATTTTATTTCCATCCCTTCTTAAATGTAAATTTAATGTATTATTTTTATATCTTTGTCCTACATTTCACGTCAATTATGCTTTATTTATTTCTGTAGGGGCTTATGTACCTTTCTAAAAGTATACTGATTATTTTAAAAAGAAAATGAAACGATTTCGTAAAACAAAATGCAAGGCAAGCTTTTATCTTTCATTTTACGATTTCCGTTATTATAAATTTTCCCCGGCACACGGTTCTAAGAAACACATTCATTAAAAATAACCTTTTCGAATCTGGCTTCATGAAGTTCAGCATGGACAAATTAGAGTTCTTCAAAAACGTGACTAGTGGTGTACAGAATGGCATAGACGTTTTTTACTAGTTACTTTTATAATATCTCTAGTTTAGGCGATCTCTCCGGCATTCCTCTTCCACTGTTACCTAACGGCTACAGAAATACTTTTTTTATGTTTTCTCAATTTTCGGATCCCTTTATAGTGAAACTGAAATATGACTTTCAAAACATTATAGCATATTAATCATGGTCCTGTATGCAATTTTTCCTTGGAACATTTGACGCCGTTCTCGAGAAAATGTCATTTGAGCATTTTTGAAAATGCCATTTCATCAATTCTTAAAATGCGGAATTTCGGAGTCATTTTCACAAAGAACTTCTCAGTTATCGAGTAACTTTTTAAGGAATCGTTTGGAGCGCTAGTTCTCACCAATGCTATTTATTTCAAACTGTAAACGAAATATTGTAAAATATGTATTAAAAATAGAAGAAATATAGAACAAGAATGTAGATTTTGCTAAATGTATTAACCTATGCCATTTTTTCATTGGTAATTTAAAATTTAAAAAAAGTTCTGTATGTAATAATATTGCGTAGAGAAGAAATAATGTGTAAATAAAAATTTAAAACTTCGAAAGACTGAATAAGTAAAACAAGGAATAATAAAATAGAAAATAAAATAAAAAAATAAAAATATTAGTGCAATAATGTAAAATAATGTCCCAAAGTAAATATTTATTGGGTCTATTATTTATATATCAATCACATGAGACATACTTAAAAAATTGGCTTTAGGAAATATAGTTTAAACGTTTCTGAGCCTCACTTTGAATAATTATCTTTTGCACTCTTGTAAGTGTATATTAATTTCTTACGAGAATTTAAGTATTTATAAGAATTTTATGTGTTAATAACTATTTTGTATTTAACACCGTATATGTACGAAAACATTTCAATTGAACATAGTCGTGCCAAAATTAATTAGAAGTAAATCTTTCGTGCAAAATATGGATCATATTATGAGGGCGTGCGTCGAGATCACGTGAATTATGACAGTTCTTGGGAGGTTGACACCCCCCCAACAAACACACGCGGTAAAGGTTCGCATTCCAGAATTCTTGCGCCAAGACGGACAGCGCTAACCTACAACACGCGCGCAGCATCGCTTCCCCACCCGCAGCCAGCGCTCCGCTGCAATTTCCAGCCAGCGAGCTGGCGCATCGATGACGACCGCGGAGTGGCGAGGACGAGGACGAGGACGAGGGCGAGGGCGAGGGCGAGGGCGAGGGCGAGGGCGAGGGCGAGGGCGAAGGGCGGGCGAGGGGAGGGCGAGGGCGAGGGGGGCGGCGGGCGAGGGGAGGGCGAGGGGAAGCGAGGAGGGCAGGAGGGGCGAGGGCGAGGCTGAGGGCGAGGGCGAGGGCGAGGGCGAGGGCGAGAGCGAGGCGAGGCGGCGAGGGCGAGGCGAGGGGGCGAGGCGAGGGCGAGGCGGGCGAGGGCGAGGGCGAGGGCGAGGGCGAGGGGAGGGCGAGGGCGAGGGCGAGGCGAGGCGAGGGCGGAGGGCGAGGCGAGCGGCGAGGGCGAGGGCGAGGGCGAGGGCGAGGGCGAGGCGAGGGCGAGGCGAGGGCGAGGGCGAGGGCGATAGCGAGAGCGAGGCGAGGGCGAGGGCGAGGGCGAGGGAGGGGGCGAAGGGGCGAGGGCGAGGGCGAGGGCGAGGGCGAGGGCGAGGCGGGCGGGAGCAGCCGGCCGAGCCGCTCACAGTGCGGCGAAAAATCGCCAAGTGCTGCGGCTGGCGCGCGCGCACGCAGCTGTGAAAGCAATGCAACCCGGCACGCGCGCACTCACACGCGTGCACGCACGCAAACAAGCGGCGGGGCGGCGGCGGCGGCGGCGGCGGCGGCTGGGTGCACATGGGGGCGGCGGACGCGGGCTGGCGCCACGCACTCATGGGCCCCCATGGCTCCATCGGCGAGCAGCACCCACGCGCTGATAACTATCGTTTCGGCGATCCAAGTTCGTTGGGGCTTCTTACGACAAAGCTTAATATTGTTTGGGTTAGTGGATGGTAAGAACGAAAACACCACAGTAGGTGAATAACAACGCGGTTTCAAAAAAACCCTGTAATTTAGCGACTGACTTTATAACTTTGAGGTAAAGGTAGAGTAACAACCATACGGTCTCACACAAACATCCAAGCCCAGGCCGGGATTTGATACCGCGACCTTTCAAGCCTATAGTTTGTTTTATTTTACAGACAATTTGGAAATAAAACGGCGATTTAATATGTTAACGGTATTGTTGAAATATTTTTACTAACCCTACTTCAACACATTAAAAGCTCAACTTCAAAGTTAATTTAAACCCGCAGATGTTTTTAATATTTTTTTAACCATTTGTTTATTCCTAAAATCGATAACTGAAGCGCAGAACATCCCGCAAACTACAAATTTAACAAGAGAGACAAACCATTTCTTTAATAATTTGTATTTCTTTTGATCTCCTGTTTGCAAAATGCCAAAACATAATTTATAACAATTATTTCATGCTAAATAGCCCTGGGTCGCAATGGTCGTTGGCATTTGCAAAACGGGAAACAAATTCCCTTGTAATTGTTAAACTTACAACTGTGATCAGATTGTGAAATGTAAGTTGTTGTTGTTGTTATTATTATTATTATTATTATTATTATTATTATTATTATTATTATTATTATTATTATTATTTGAACAATACAATAGATTTCTGCACATATTCTTTCTTGCTGTGTGCATTGTTTCCACTTCAATGGTGTTTCAATGGCATTCGGAAAAAAAATCAAATTCATCCGTGGAAAAAAGTTAAGTAAAATTAAGAAGAAATTAATTTACAATATACAAGTCTCACGACTGAGAGAACAAAAACTGCACTTAAAATAACTGATTATTATTATTATTTATTCTAGTCGAGGAAAGTAGAAGTACATAACTTATTACATTGTTCGACACGATATGGAATTAAGCATTACTGATACGATAATTTCTTGAGGAGTCTAGAGATCATAACGCGTTTGGACTGTCGCAAAAACAATTTAATCGCTCTTAGATAAAATTGTATCTCCTACTATTTCCCATTCATCATACTGTCGACTATGGAGGATTCCTAGATTGCATGTTGCATAGTGTCCACGTAAGATCTTTTAAATGGAGAAAAAACTCGGAGAAAATTCTGAAGATATTATTAGTGTACCAACGAATATATTAATTTAAAATATTGACACATCTGGAATTGTTCAAAAAAATATTTTAATGATATACATTTGCAAGAAGGGCACCTTTCTGGAACAGCTTTTTGCCACAACAAGAAAACTTTCCCAAACACTTGCACAAAAATCCCTTCCATACTTAACTCGGGACATCTTTTGAAATTGATAAAATGGAAATTGGGGAGAAATATTCAAGTTCTGACTTAGATTTCTTCAATACAATTGAAATACAAATGTATTGCTTAATTTAACTTAGTTTTAAATTACTGGAAAATACTACCTGAAATAACTTTTGCATTGTTTACCAATAAGCCTGGTGAACTTTTCCATCATAATAGATTTACATTAGAACTCTTTCAAAAAGCTGGAAAAGTATTAATCGTAAAAAAAATATTGATATTTTCTAAAATTGTGGTTATATTGTTTTTACTATGCAAAATATTACATTCGAATTTGTTAATATATTTTAACTAAGTAAGTTCAAATAATTTTCTTTCAACCTTCAATAGTTTTAGTACTAGAATTTATTATTACTATCAAATTAATATATATATATATATATATATATATATATATATATATATATATATGGAAATCCTTAATTCTTAAAAAATGTATTAGTATGAGTGTTTAAAAGCTTTATTTATGAATGTGCTTTAGATTTCGAAAAATAATAATAAAATATGTTTGAATAATCAATTTGCTTTGGTTTCAAAAGTCGTATTACTTAACACAAATATTAAAAAAATATTTCTGCTGTCTTTTTTATAAAGTAGTTTTACATAAAGAGAACTTGCCCCAATACTAACACTTTTAGAGTAATCTGAAACCAATAAAAACCTCTGAAAAGGTAGAACATCAGCTTTTCTATTGGTATATTTGCATTTAAATAACATACAATATGTCAGATTATAATATAATCTGTCATTATGCCATTTTGGTATCAAATTTAATGAAGGAAATTCTATGAAAATACAGAAATGAGAGTATTAAACTTTAAAATCCGTAAGATTATTGCGTTTCTAGATCGAATGTGACCTAGACTATGAATACAAGGAAGAGTCGGAAGGGACCAATAGGGTCAGGTTATGCCTTCAAAAATATACAAGATTTACATTATTTTTAAAAGCTTCAAAATGATATTTTTCTTGTGAATGTATCAATTAATATCAACAGCAGAAGAATTTGTAGATGTAATAATCCCTCCAATTTTAAATTAAAATATCAGTAGTAGAAATTGAGATAAAGATATTCTTAAAAGTGTGTTCATGTATTTTATATTGAAATTGTACATCAATTAAAGGCAACGTATAAATTAAATAATTATTAATATACATCAATACAATTACTTTTTTCTCTGATTTTTTGAAACGACGTCTTCTTAAATATATTCTGAAGACCCACTTGCCGAAAGACAATTTCTAGCATCCGCAGGTTAAGTGAGAAATACCCTAACACCTGGCCTGTGTGACAGCTCGTCGAGTATTTGCTCTTAGACGGCCAGTGCAGAGATTCCTGTCACCTAGATCCCGCTTATCAATTAAAGCCACCGCCGTTGCAAACACAGGTTTACATACACTAATTACTTATATTACAAACTGCGAATACACGTACATGTTCAGGGAAAACTATGAAGGCTGTCCATGTGAGAAGTGGCAATACCCAAAATGACTGGATATACGAACGCCAGCAACGAAACAGCTTCGATTTTGAAAAAAATAAAAATATTTGATTCTGACAATCCGCATTTCTTATAACTTTTGTTGAGAATGTATTCTCTTACTCAGTAAGTCGCTGCTTTCGATGCAGCTGATGTCAAGAAAACAAGGAAGAAGTAAGTTTCAGTGGTCACGAGTTCTGTTTCAGAAGAGACAATTTTTGGTGCTTCTGGGCCCCAACGCACTCCAAAGCAGTATTTTTGCTGTTCTATCCCACTAGTTGTTACTACTTGGAATACTCGTTCGTCATTACTGAAGATATTTTTGTTTAACAATACGACTGTAGATGGTTCATAATTATATTCTTCTTGCATCCTCAGTAAGGTCAAATAGATAATATTTTTTGATTCATTTCAATATAGTTGGAAGCAAATTCTTAACCTATTAAACATTTTTAAACATACACATACGAGTAATATACGCTAGATAAAATAATATTCAGTTTCAACGAGTTTTCAAATGGTTGCAATATAGTGTACTTGAGCAATAATTGGTTCTTAGAAAACTAGAACATTTGCTCTAATTTCCTAACAACATTTTTTTAAGCTTTTGGAAAATGTTTGTTTCAAAACAACAATACAATTTGAAAGAATATTCACAATATTCAAATTAAAAACCGTGGTTATAATTTTCACTATATTTATATTTCTAAAACATAAAACAAATATAAAATCCTGGATCTCTTTAAAGATGAACTGAAAATAGTAAAAAACCTATTAATTTGGACCTAATATTTCACTAATGTTTCATATGCATTTTTCTCAAGGTAAAAATTACGAAAAGTATTACCAAAGAGAAGGGATGAAATCTCTACATTGTACCTCTTTTTTAAAGAAAATTCAAGAACAAAATTTGGTCAACCAAGCCCCTTGTTGAACACAGTGATATACAGATGTGAAACTGTAACTCGAACGAAAAAAAAATTAAATTTGGAGGATTTTTGGTACGGTAATAAATACATGAAGTTCAATCAATGAAAAATTGTGGTTATGTGTTTTAAAATCTTAATGAGTAATCCCAACATTGTTATTGTAGGGAAAGTCAATACTGAAAGAATTCCAAAATAATTGAAGTCATATTCAAGGTGTGACTGAAAAAAGGAGAAATCACAAATATTGAAAAGTGAAAAAATTGGGCTTTGAAATGGAGGTAATAAATCACAAATTGAATAAATATCAAGAAGAATGCATTGACGAAGAATCCAATAACACGGAATGAACCCAACGTTTAAGACCACAGCACAGAAAGCTCGCGAGGCAGTCTCTGTTCCTCCACCAGAGCTGGCCGCCCACCCCCACCTCGTGCACGAGCTAACTGCTTCAAAGTTGGGAGTTCCCCGGGAGGCAGACAGGGAATGTGGAGCATTACGTGGCGACCTTGAACCAGTCATGCCCTTCTCTTCTCCTCTCCTCTCCTCTCTTCTCTTCTCCTCGCACGAGCTCATTGAAGAAAACACGCGGCAGAACGACGCCCTTCGCCAGCATTCCCGCCCGCAGCGCTCGCGCCGCAAGTTATTACGAGAAATAATAAAAATGACAACAGCCTTAGTACAAATAATTCACCCTAATAATGAAACTTCATGACTTCGTTAAAAAACAGATGCATCACAAAATGTTTTAATTGGGCATTGTTTATCATGACCACCAGAAAATGTACGGCATTTTTCATCATAATAATATTAAAATTCATATTCGCGAGCAACCGTGCCTCCGCCCCCCCCCCGAAAAACATTTTCCCCTTTGGTCACCTCCCCTCCCGAAAGAGGGCCCTCCCGAAAACGGGCGCGCCCACGCTTCCCGCGCTCCCACGCCCCGGGCCGGCACGCGCGCGCCGCTTGTATTGCGCTGATATTAATACACACACAAGTGCACATAAACAGACATATACATGCCCGCATATTTAGACGCAAGATTTGTTAAATATATATCGTTCGCTTTACGATAGCTCTGCGCAACTGATACACACACACTCGCACACAGACGCACACTCACCCATCCACACACACACACACGTGCACCGCCACCCGTCGCCGCGACCATGCGTCCAGGCACACACTTTTACACCCAGCCATAACTAACGGCGCATGCGTTAACTATATGGCCGAGGGCTCGGGGAGGGAGAGCGACGGTTCAACTCTTTGTATCCAAAAACCAATCGGTTCAGAGCATGCTTTTGTGACGTCATCACATTGTCAGCTGTACATACACGCGCGAGAGGCTGTGTGTGTCAGCCATGAAAACACGAGGGTCGTCGCCCGCCCCGCGCCCATCCCCTCCCCGGCGCCGGCGCGCGTCACAATGCCCGCCCCGCCCCCTCTCCTCTCCGCCGCCATCCTTCAAACTTGGCCACGTGGGAGAGGGGGGCGGCGGCTGTACTGTATTTTTTTATTGGCAGATCAAAGGGCTGAGAGCCGACATTGTATTAAGTTACCTGATTGCCTAATAATGTTTTCGAATGTGGAAACCGACCCTTCTCCCACCGCGCCACCGCCTCTTGCGCTCCCTACCACTTTGCCTCCCAAAAAAGTGGATAGAACCTTCGCCAATATGTGTCGCCATATTAAGTTAATCTGGATAAACAAAGAGGCAAGCGTTCGCAATAATTAGTGTGGTAAAACAATCATTAGATGTTGCGTTCGCTGGCAATGTGTCACATTTCGGCGGGCCGGGCGGGGGCGGGTGGGCAGTGGCCCCGCGAGGCGAGGCGAGGCGAGGCGGAGCGAAGCGAGGCGAGGCGGGCCGGAGGCGCCCCGACCCGGCCCGCGACGCGAGACGTCAATCAGGCGTGGCGGATGCAGGCGGGTGGGGGGCGTCCGGGAGGTTCCTGGTGCAGCAGCAGCAGCAGCGAGCCGCGTGGCGCCCGGCGCGCGCCCATCAAAGGCATCATTGGCTTCCGACCCGTCTCAGGCGCACGCGCCTCCGCCCGCCCGCCGCCCCGCACGCATGCCACCTCCGCGGTCGCGCAGTCCGGTGGCTGCACTCCCTCGATCAGGACCGCGCGGGCGAGGAGGAGGGGGAGGGCAGCGGGACGCGCCCAGGCGAAACAATGAGCGGAGCCGAAGCGCGGAGGGACCGCTGGGGTTGTGGCGAGGGGGCGGGTGGGGGGCGACTCCGGGGACCGCAGCCACGGCCGTCGCGTCGTCGACCGAACGCAAGCGAACGTGACTCGCCCGCCACCGATACCGAAAACACCGGGGAGGACGGCGCACTTGAACGGCCGCCCGGGCGGGCGCGGGCGGTGCGCGGGGCGAGGGCGGGCGCAGTGAGTGGCGACGTCGAGGTAACGCCGCGCGCCACGCGGGGTTTCATAGCCTGCAATAGATTCCTGCTTTATCAGCTTATCTATTAAGCACCCTGCACAGCATGCCCGCCCTGTAAATTCGCATTTAAATAACTACACTGAGAAGCTGTTTTTTCCTTCTCTTCTTCTTCTCTTGTAATAATAATAATAATAATAATAATAATAATAATAATAATAATAATAGGAATATTAGAAAACTCTTATCAAAGATGAGAAAAGAAATCCAAATGAAATCCGTGCACACTTTCAAAGAATTAAAATAGCCAGAAAAACGTCCAGAATACCCGCAGTTAGGATCGCTCAAACAGACCAACATGCCCAAATCGTTTCAGCAAAAAGAATTACTACAATTATTACCGTTACTGCGAAAAAAAAATCATTGATCATCACATGAATATTGTTTTCACCTTTTGCATCAGTGTAGACCTCACGCTCCTCATTTAAATTATTTTACTACATAAAACATGATATACATGCTTACTCGTAGATGAAAAATATTTAAAATCATTTTCTGTTTTTGTTTATGTCAGAGAAACGTGGACTACAGCAATTCTATCAATCATTTATACTTATATACAATAATTATAATTACTGATTAATTACTCACTAATAGTTAAGCTAATTATTAATTTAAAACTTTGAATAATTAAAGCGTAAACCTTTGGTAAAATATAATAAATTAATTTTCTAGGTCACGTACACTGCAAGTTCAAGGTAAACAAGAACAAAAAAATCTTTCTTCGAAAATTTTATTTAAGCAGAGGCTTACTTCCAAAATTAAATGAAAGATTTCGTGAGAAAAATGAATAAGAAATAATTCAATATTTCTGAGTATCCACGTTGAGCATATCACAAATTCTCAGAATAACAGTTTTCATCAAATATATTACGTCCCCATTTCCTCCTGTGATGAATATCACCTGATGATTTTCTTAGCCATCCACTGATTGATGTCCGCACATTTATTCATGAGATGTGAACAAAAATTGCATGCTACTGGCTTGTCTCTCCCTGTCCAACTCGATCGATCATCCAAATAGCCGGTGGCACACACTTTATCTATTTACGTGAAATAATTGTTAAGTGAATGAGATATTATTTCATGATCTCCCAAATTGAGGTCATCTATGTCAAGGTCGTTGTCAACCAAGTAAGATCACTAGGGTACATTGAAGAAGTAACAAGGATGCAGGGAGAAACTCATATTGATTCGCAATGGGGGAAGAACTTCCTGGATCGGGCAGGAGTAGGGGAACATGTGGACTTGAGACCTGGGGGGAAAGGAGCAGGGGAGCGTGGTGGTGGGGGAGCGTGGTGGTGAGGGAGCGAGAGGGTGAGGGAGCGAGAGGGAGAGGTGGACGAGGAGGGGTGGTGGGTGAAGGGGCAAGGATGACGAGGAGGGTGTCGATTGCGGTGTGTGGGGGTGGGGGATAGAAAGATATGTAAGACAAAGGGGAGAGAGAGAGAGAGAAAGTCTGAGAAAGGAGGAGCGACATGAAGAGAGGGGACGAACGGGACTAGGGTGGTCAAGGGGTGAGAGAGGCGTGGGGAGCCAAGTAAAAGCAGGCTGGCGAGTGATGGAGGGGTGGGGGAAGAGAGCGGGCAAGAGGGGAGTGGCGGCAAGCGCGGCGAAAGGGGCGTCCAGGGCTGAGATCTGGGTTCGGGGCCGGGGCCGGGCCCCTCACCAGCGCGCGGCAGGTGCCCGGTGGAACCCGTTCCAACCCACCTGACCCCGCCTGCCGTGGCCGGTCGCGGCCCGGGCTCGAAGGCGGTCCACCTGCGCAGGTTGCCACTCCCACCCAAGAGCTTCCTTGCGGGGTCAACCCTTTCCCCCCCGCGCGCCCACGCTCGTCAGACACCATCGCACTTCGATGGCCGGGTCCAAATATTCCTTTCCTGGTAAGTACACGAGGTTTTTGTCAGGCCTTGTGGGGTTAATTTTACACAAAGTACTAATTGCATGTTACTATAGGTTTTTAGGATAAAATCACATTTCAGGTGCAATCTGTCACCGTTTACCAAAAAGACGATTAAAATGTCACACGTAAATCAACACTGAAGATTTCACAGATATCGCCAGGAACGTCAACATCTACAAAGCTGGTGACGAAAAACTCGTCTTCTCTACTGCTGTTCTCCTTCTGTCCCGTGACCAGTACGCTGGCTCGTCATTTCAGTGTCTAGAAGCTACAGTCCTGACTACTCCTTACAAAACTTTTGGTCAAAGTTGCTTAGCGACTTGTTTTCATGTCATTCTCAATTTCCCTCTACATTTCATCCCAGTATTGCTCCGTCATTATTCGTATCATTCCATATCATTTACACCTATCCGTGATATCACATCTCCTTTCCACATGTAGCCAAAAGCTTGGTAAATCGATTTCTATTAAAGATGGTGGTTTAAATAAGTAAAAAACCAACCTGAAAAATTATTCACTCTCTACAATATCTAGAAGTACGTATAATAATAATAATAATAATAATAATAATAATAATAATAATAATAATAATAATAATGACAGTGCAGTAGTCGGAATGGGAATAGAAAGAAGTCAATCGAAAACTACCACTAATGAGGCTGGGTATTAAATCTGACCGAAGAATGGAAAACAGGCACTGTAAGTGTAGCAAAACGCTTTGGGAAGAAAATTATACGAAACACGCGGAATAACACAGACTATCAACTGGTGCGAGCCACAAAAAAATGTTAAGGGCATCGCGGAGTCACAAATCACTTCATGTACAATATCTAACATTAATGAATAAGGTCCAGTTCAAAAATAAAGATCATTTATGTGTCTTAAAAGGGGAAGAATGAAGCAAGAATCGAAAGCAGAATATAAACACGATGTTATGATAAAGCGGTTCCCAAAGTATCCCAAAATGATGAATACCATATTTATCAGGAACAAGTAAATTGTATCGACTCAGCTTTTCCAATTCTCATAAAGACCGAGTACTTAAAAAGACACAATTTTTTAGGTGTGTAGTTACGTCTACTGGCAGATATGTAACGCTCTCGAAGATCCAAACTCTTGCTCCATTTGGTATGACCTATCACCAAAACCGATGATGTCTACTGGAATGCGTAGAATATTATACGACCCACATGTTCTAACACGTCGCACGATAGCGGAAAAAAATCGGGTGTTGTTCGGGATTTTGAGAGAAAAAGGTGATTTCTTGTAGATGCTGCAGGAGACACAAAGAGGTCTTAAATACGGGAGTTTGGAAATCGAGATCAACGGAATATGAGGCGTAAAACCTCAAATTGTCTCGATAGTTATCGGAGTTTTAGAATTTGTTCCACAAAATTTGAGTAAGAACTTGGCTGAACACCCAGATCATTCATAAGACTGAGAAGAGCAAGACATTGCTTTATTGGGAGCAGCAGAACCCTTATTATAGCGCTCTGACAACGAAAAAGTAGACAAATGCCGGAGCTAAATTAGAAGAAAAAATCCTTCAACGCGTGGTCTAGCCAGAATGTGTAAGTCCTCGTGGTGTAGCCACAATGTGTGTTGTGAGTCCTTGATACCGAAAAATTGATTGACGGCAAAACGTCTGTCAGTCCGTCCGTCTGTGTCTGTGAACGATGCTAGTAGCTGAACCGTTCATCCGATTTTCTCCAAAATTGGCATAACCCAATCGATCAGGCTGATGTCCTTGCTCCTTGAATTTGAAACAGCTATTTTAATTTCGGAGAGGTTCTTAACATGAAGCCTGTGGTCAATTTTCAAAATTTTAGAACTGGCTTCAACGGTTTTCATTTAACTTTGTTATTGGATAGTGTGAAGAACGTTTATGAGAATGGCGCAGGTACCGTGATCGTTAAAAAATTTGATTTTTCGAAAATTGAAAAAGTGAAAATTTTTTCGGCGTCTACCTACCACTACAATTATGAAGATAAACAGTTTTTCTTAATGAGATGTGTAAATCGAAAAGAGATCTTCAAATAAGATCATGTTGGATGTTTTGAAAATATGAGTATTGTTGTGTAATTTGGCGACAAACTTAATTGCCCCTCCGAATTTAATGCGATTCATGAATGGCAGTTGGTTGCTTCGTAAGATATTGTAAGAATTTGTACATCATTTAATATTTCTTTGTTCGTATCTTATATTAGAGCTTTGTTACACATCTAAAAATTAATTTGTTAAAAGTTATTTAAAACCTATTTGAAATATATAAACTAAAAACTGCTAGTCTTCAGGGAATATCAGATTGGAAAGCAAGAATGGCACGGCAACAATGACTCGGCAGTTACTTTCTGCGAATTCTTATCGTTGGGACACGATTCACCTGTACGAAAAGCAAGTGTCAAATTTGTGTTGATATTTGCTTGAACATGTATAGATTGTAATGAGTTTTACAAAAAAATGATGACTGAGATGTGTTAATTGGAGCAGAAATTGTGGTATGAATATTAATACATAACTATCGCTAACGGAGAAAAACGTATGTGCTGGTTTAGCTGGTTTAGTTCCTTTAGAAAATTCGAACACTTTCGTGTAAAACGCACTGCAATAATTTGTCTTTCAGATATGTCTACAATATGTTATAAAAGGATTTCTACTAATATACTTGAAACTATGTAAATATTCAACACTAACTACGAAAGTATTAAACTACGATAGATAAAAATCCAATACTACGCATGAGTTATTCTTTCTATATTCCACAGAACTTACATCCTGATACTCTGACTTCTTTCGCCGTCGTGTTTGTATATTTCGTCATTCGCTCTTATCAAAATAAACACAATGTTTATTCAAACTATCCAATGTTTATCCGAGAGAATCTACTTCTAGCATCTCACACTAATTCATAAGCGCGAACGGCACAAAAATACACATTTTCGTAAATATTTTGTAACTTTCACAACATGTTATATCTTTAGCGGACATTGCTATTAACGCGATGGTTTAAATTTCGTTTCTGTACAACTGACATTTTGTAGTATTGTGTTTGAGTAAAACAATCATTAAATACTGAAACTAAAACATACTAAAATTATAAACTTTTTTCAGTAATTTTTAATTTTTCAGACCCACCTAAACCATAATCAGTCAGGCTTTTGGGATGTTGCAGAGTAAAATAAATTATTTTTTTACTATGAAGATTTTCGAGAGAACTAGAGAAGATACAATATTGCATACGTTCTGGCATTTTTAAGAACGGTTACGGAATATAATGCAAATTCTGCCATCACTTTACAAAATCCAAACAAATTCAAATGAAGCGCCTTCGGTGGATATCCGCTATTTCTTCGCTGGTCAGAAACAGTAGCAGTTCTATCATCACTTACTATCACAAAAGACCCAACATCAATAACATAAAATCAACTGTTATGATATTTGCAGCATAGTACATAAACGAACAATGATAATTTTACGTATAAATGAAACATGTAGAATTGAAGAACATCCAATATATATCTTTATAAAAAAATTTACAGTACGAAGCTGCGGTGTCATTACGAAATGTCCAACTTATAGAAAAGAATATTCTGTATATAATTTATATATTTTTCTCGTCATTAATATATTTAAATATACAATTTTGTTGAATATTCCAGTTTGGTTACAGAACCGTTAGAACATTATAACAATCCCGTTTAGTAAAGAAATCCTGCTCAACCTATCGCTACCCTATCCATGTCGCTGCCCAACTATGAACTTCTCGAAATAACTTCTCACACTGCTATGTCGCGGCGTGTATGACAACTGAGTGAAAGATTATCTTAAAACACTGCTTATAAATAACCAACTACTATACTAACAAATAAATGAAATAACTAATGTTTACGATTTGTAATTTGAAGTTAATTTATGAAGTTAATATAAAGGAGAGGGGATTCTTAGAATACCGAACTTCCTCCAAGCACTTCTCAAATATATGTACAGACTGACACTGCCTCAAACGAGGCGCGAAAAATTCGATTTTACCATTTCTATTTGTTTTTATAATTCCCCAAAATACAAAAAGTGCGCCGAATATATGTACCAGTGCCAGTTTCTTTATTGTTCTTTGCTACATACGATAAAGAAGTCAAAGAAAAACTGTGGAACCGTGTGTGAGGAAATAATTGTTTCAAATATAAAGATTGCCAGTTTTGTCGAAAAATTACGGAAAATACATTAAAAAAATTGAACATGACCTTATTTAAAGATCTGTTTCGGATAAACACATTTTATTAAGAAACAAAGCTGTACATAATTGTATTGTAGGAAGACGCCGAAAAAAATTGAATTTTTGCATATTTCGAAAAATCAGGGATTTCAACAAAACTGAGACCTGCATAATTAGCTTAAGCATACTTTACGCTATACGAGGTCACAATTTAATAAAAAATTCTGGTGCCGTTCTTGAGCAAAAAATTGCCTACAAAAGTAACTAGTGGTAATGCACAATAGCACAGACTTTCTCATAGTAAATGTTTCTAATTTCCTTGGTGTGAGCTAGCTTCACGATCTTGTCCCATCTTTAGGGTGTCACCTATCTATCACCTATCGCGGCCCAAATATTTTATATATATATATATATATATTACTATAATATATATATAATATATATATATATATATATATTAAAATTGCACTCAATTTTTAGGTTTTCAAACGGTAAATTTAAAATTTGTTTTTATTCTCGAAAAAATCCAGAGTAAAAAATACATTAAGCTCTAGTGTAGTGCAAAATTTGAAGATCTTTTTCAGAAGAATCATTTGTGATTTCGAGAAATTTAATTTGAAGCCAATTGAAGCACTTTCACTCAAAAAAAAAGTTAGGAAATGTACATATTAAAGGCGTGAGTGATATTTTAAGAAAAAGTTTGTGTATTTTTTTATAAAAATTCAGGAAAACTAATTTTATGACATCTTAAACAGTGCAATTAGCATTACTCGTAGAAACATTGAAGAAAAACTTTAGAGCCGTTTTTGAGAAAATGACGTTTGAGCGTTTCTAAAAATAAAGAATTTTGATTTCATTTTCATAGAATAGTTTTGAGTTTGCGTGAACACTTTATAAGACATAATTTAAAGCACATGTACTCATAAATGTAATAAAGTGAACAAATCGCCGCGAATATTAATATTAACAACGCGGGGGGTTAGACAAAAAATACATATTTGAAAAAAAAACAGAAGAATAATGGAAAATCGCGTTCAGATTTCCATTTCATAGTACTTTTAGCATTATCCTTACCAAAAATTTAAAGAAAAAACTTGCAGACATTTTTGAGTAAATTTTATTTTTGTTATTTTTTAATACTGCACATATTGCACACAAGGGTGCGCGAAAACCACGAAAAGTTTCAAAAAAATGTATATGTCTTTAATAAGACAACTAATTATGAACAACAAAATTCTTTTCAATGAAAAATGTCTACTTTTAATTTTGTAGATTTGGAATTTTCGAAAATGTAGAGTTGACAGTGAAAAAACAGTGTTAAATTTTCTTATAGTAATAGTTCGTTTCTACAATTAGGATAGCGAAAAATTAAGAAATTTTTAAAAAAATGTCCTTTGGAAGTCGATATATGTCAGCTACCAAGAGTGTGTTGTAAATTCGAGTAGCTAGCCCAGACTAAAGAAAATATAAAACTAATATGAGAAGTCATTTGAAATTCGGTTTCGCCACTAATTACTTTCTTGTATACGTACGCATATACGGAATAATACCCGTAGTATAGAGAAAGGTATGTAATACTTTGGGAAATCGATTTCGAGATTTCAATGGGAATACACGTTTCGGGTCCCTGGATACGGAACAAGTGTTTTTTTGGTTTGTTTTTCAAAACGTTGCTCCGTCTGTCTGTCCGTTTGCCTGTCTGTGCGTTTGTCTATCTGTCCGTTTGTCTGTCTGTACGTTCATCTGTGAACACTACTAGCGACTAAACCATAAGTAGGATTTTTTTTCAAATTGAAGAAACCTGTCCATCTGGCTGCAGTCAAAGCTTTGAGATTTGGAAAAACATTCTTTAAAATTTGGAGGTACTTAACATGAAGCCTCCGAACATTTTCAGAATTTTCGCAAGAACGGCTTCAATTTTTTTCTTTAAATTTCTTGTAAGAATAGAGTAGTAGTAGTAGTTCCTCAGATCGCGAGAGAACTCTGGTGATCCATGTATGAATATGGTCAGCAGTTAATATGGTACCATTTATACATTAGTTCTTTCTACTTTTCCTGTTCTTGCTGCTACCATATTCCCCCACTCCGCTCGATCCTCAGTCGCACTGATAATAGAATTCAAGTCTAGTCCTATTATTGTCTTAATCTCATCTCACTACCTTGTTTTCGTCTTGCCCCTGCCTCTGCATCCGGAAATAGACCATAGCAATAGACCTTTCTCCAAAGAAAAATCTCTTCTCATCAGATGTCCGAAATATTGCAGTTAAAGGCTCGTGGCTACAGCTACTATCAAAGAATAGACTCAAATACCCATTTAAAGGTGACATAGGTCTGATTCCAATGATAACTCTGAATTTTAGAAAACCGCAAGAGTTTGAATACTTTTCGGTGTCTTATCACAATTACAAAATTGAAAATACAGATTGTTCCTTCAAATGATTTTTTTGTCCATAATTAGTTCTTTCATTAAGGACATGTACATTTTCTTAAAACTTTCAGTAGTTTTCGCGCAATATTGCCTGCAATTTGTGTCTTTAAAAAAAATTCTCAAAATCGACTCCAATTTTTTTCTTTCAACTTTTGTTAAGGATATTGCCTAATGCACTCTATGAGACGACATAAACGCCATATTGCTGTGTTATTTTGGTCTTTTCACAAACCACAAAACTATTTTTTGACTAGCCTCTCACGCTGTTAATATATACAATAGCGGAGATATCTTTTTATTATTGCATTAACGAGTTAATGTACTTCAAATGATATCATATAAAGTTTTTCAAAACACAACAGACGTCTGTGAAAATGAGGTCAAAATACCACAATTTCAGAAACGCTCTAACGCCATTTTCACAAAATTGCTCCAATTTTTTTCTTTAAACTGTTCCAAGGGATAATTATAGATGCACTGTTTAATATGATATAAAGTTCACATTGGAGAATTCTTTGCATTTTTCAAAAAATACACAATAGATGTTTTAAATGTCTCTCACTCTGATAACATGCACATTTCTAGCGGGTTTGAACTATAGCATTTGTGCGTGAAAGACTTCAAATGAAGATTTTCGAAAACTCCAAAATTTTCTGTGAAAAAGAGCTTCACATTTCGCATTTACAGTAACGCTTAAACGTCATTTTCTTAAAAACCTCAACATTTTTCATAGAAAACTGCCATTTAGGACCCGGTTTTACTCTTCTTTAATATTCTTAAATATTTCGGTTAGGCTATTAAGAAACCGAAAAATTGAAAAAAGTAAAAAAATATATACTTTTGGCGTGATATATGACAGCCTGCAAGAGTACTAGTGAAGTGTGAATAGCTAGTCCAGACCAAAAAAACTCGAAAACTAATACGTAAATTCTGTGCCAATCTGTAGCACTACTAGTTCAAATTATTCTAACTCGTTTTATCTAAAGTTATTCATAAAGTACTAAATGTGATTGTTTTCATAGACCAAATGAACGTCCTTGAAAACATGATTTGTTGAGCAAGTCGTAAATATTTTTTGAAATAGATCTCACGTGCTACGCATGATATAACTATCAGCAATATTGTTAAGCTATCGGCAAAGAACAAATGTGGCCAAAATAAAAAGGTTCTAATGAATATGCCTGCCAGAAAAACACGATGCTATTACAAATCTCGGCCATGTAGACAGTACATTATCAAATTATGCATCTAGTGGACCCTCGTGTGAGTTCTAAGGGTTGTATTTCAACAGAAAAAAAATACCATGAACATGGCATTACTTTGCCAAATTTACCGTATTGGCCGAAACTAATTCTGAAATACAGTAAAATATTTGTTTGAAAATAACGAACAATTAACAAACAAAATTATTAAAATTTACCATTATCCGTGCACAATAACCAGGAAAAAGTGTTCAATTGGACTGCACTACGTACAAAATCTCTGTATAAGTACATTTTTTATATCTTCCAACACTAAATATCACATTCACAATCACAATTTATCTTTTATTGCTAATTCCCTTGGCATAAAAGAATAATACTAGTTCTGATTTGCATAAAAATATTCTAGTGGTGCAATATTTATATTACATACATTTACTTTTTTACTTTCTAGCATAAAATATTTTAAATATTTAATAATTCACTCCGAATTCAGAAAAATTGAATGTTTGAAAAATAATATCGATTTTTCACCGAACTTTCTTAATCAGGAACGAAAAAATGTTATTTATTATTTCAGTAATGAGATTAACACAAATCACTTAATGCTTATTAAGCTTTTAAACATCATTCAGCAACAAACGTAAGTTTCAGGATATACCGATTTCATGGAGATTGCATCTCAAATGTGGACAAATTTATCCACTGTAGTTATGACAAGGAAAAATATCAAATTATACATTGAAAGTTAGTAGAAGGAGATTACTTGATAGTAGAAATATCTGTGATGTTCATTAATAACTGTGTGATACATAATGCAATATCCTATTAATACATAAAATTCGGTTCAAAATTAAGTTTCGAGTACACTTTAAATTTCTTGATTTTTAAAATCATAGGCAGTGGTTTATATATTTTATTATACTTAATTTAAAAACGCTTCTTCTGAGAGTGATATTCCAAGAGGAAAAATGTATACATGATTGTATATTCAATCGCATGCAATGTTTATATCTAGTCAGAAGACTAAAACTGTATGTATAATCGTATGTTCTCGTATTTTGGTCCATTTCGTTTCTTTATCTTAACTTCACTCTTTTGCAAGATACTACGAACCTTGGAACTTTGCAATGTAAAATTAACAGATTCACTATTCATTTCAATAGCATTTTGACAAATTATGGATTCAACTGACGTTGAATCATCATCTTTTCATTATTAAATTTTATCACTAAACTTGTTTTCGAGAATAAGCATAAACGTTCCCCGGTGTCAAATGTTTCAGAATATCTTATGAAAAGAGAAATTGTAAACGCAATAAACAGTACGGATCACGCGTCATGAGTATTATTATACAAAGTTTCGAAGTCAGAAATAAACGAATCTTTATATTAGAAATTAGTTAATGTGTCATTTATAATATTGGACTCTTTAGAACTTTATATATAGAGTATTTAGTCCTTTAGAATTTTAGTTAAAATTAAATTACATATAATAATATTATTTACAGTACATTTCTTTGTTTATTGAAATTTTAATTTTTAATTTATTAGCGGTGTTGATGACTAAATTAGGTTAAGAAATTTCAACTGGAAATCTGCCCACAAACTTTCCTCGGCAATGTTTAACAATTTCTTCCACTATTCAAATTAGTTGAATGTGGAGACCCGGTGAGAAAGTCAAAATAAATGTTGGTATACCTGAAAGTGAATGTTTCGAGTGGCCTAATCATTCCTGATTGCAGCACTGCGCCATTTCTGTTCTCAGCGTGGTTCTCTCACCATACATTCCGAATTCTGAAAACGGAATGGTGGTCGAGCAATATATGCATTCGCTTTTTGCAAATTTCGTAAAAACAACTACCACTTGCGAACGTTAATTTTTTCCTTTTGGAAATCCCATATTCAGCAGCTAATTATATATTTTCGTGACATTTTAAAAAACACAGAATATTATTGGAACGAATACACAGCAAGTAAATTGCAAGGCAACATGCGGATGATTGGCAAGCTTCATTTAATGGAGATGAGAATTTTCGTTAAAAAAGCAACCGCCACCGACTAGAATTTTTCAATAGCAATTCATCGAAACGAATCGCCGGCAAATAAACACAGTGCCTTCATTGACATCTTACACAGCAGACATAGGAAGCGAGCACTGGCACGCCCATGTCGTAATGAGCGGAGGTGGATGCAGACGCTTCGTTCTTGGACAATGCTGTTTAACTCGCATTCACATGGCACTGCGAAGGCGGGGCGGGCAGATCGGGGGTGGGTCGCAACTGGACGCGGCGGGGCAGCACGAGACGAAGTGGGACGGTGTGTGCTGGGGGCGAGGCGAGTTGGAGTGGACTGGAAGCGAGATGGAACAGAGCAAACGGGGCCTAGTCGGGACACACAGCACTTTGGGTTGGGGAAGGCATGGGTGAGTTGGGGTGGGTGGGTGGAGCGGGAGGAGCGGAATGAGGAAGGTGAAGCAAAAAGGGGAGGGGAGGGGAGGAGTGGGGAGGGGAGAGCGGTGCGAGCGTGTTGTTAGCGGAGCGGCGTTTGCAGTGACGAGGAGCGGGGCGAGGCGAACACAGCGGGACGGTGTGGAGCCAGGCTCAGTAGGACGGGCGGGGCGGAGCGGGGCAGGGAGGGGAGTAAAGGAGCGGGGAGGGTCGGGGGCAGGGGGCGCGGGACGAGGCGCGGGAGTGGAGAGGCGGGAACCAGGCGGAACGGGCGGAGCGGGGCGGGGTGGCGGGGTGGGGTGGGGTGGGGTGGGTGGGGTGGGGTGGGGGGGGTGGGGGGCGGGGGCGGGGCGGGGCGGGCGGGGCGGGGGCGGGGCGGACGGCGCGGGGTAGGGCAGAGCCGGTCGAAGCGGGGAGGAGCGGGCGCTATTCACTATTGAAGCTGCCGATACAAATATTGGCTGCGTCCAAGTTGAGCGTCGTCAGTTTGTTGCGTGCGGTGGTCACGATGAGAGCGTATCAGACATGCAAAACCTAAACAGAATCGTCATGGCAACGATCGCCTTGTTTAATAGCGCGTCTCTTCTCAATTTGCAGATCCTTCAAAAGTCGTGATCCTCATACCACATGCGATGATGGAAAATATGCCTTACGTTTCGAAAGCTTTAAAATTTTGTTCTTTGTTCGTGATCAGAAAAATTCACACATTTACACATTTCGTCATAAATATTTATATTCACACAAATGACTGATATTTGTTCCGTTACATTAGTTAACACATTTATTGGACTTTAAATCAATATTTTAAAATTGCATTTCAATTACATATATTCTACTTCTATCAATGCATTAATAACTACTTGTCCAATCTCTTAACATTTATAATTCAATACATTGTATTGTTGAGGTACATAATTTTTATTGCGTTTAAAAACAAAAATTACTTTTAAAAATAATATTCGTGCTATAAATCATTTTCTTCCGTTCTTCAAAATAAATACTATTGTTAGAGTTGAGTCAAAAACAACTTTCTTACAAAGTTTCCCTTTGAATGCTTATTCAAGTTCAACTTGCACTTTACGAGTTCGCGAAATGTTTGGAGACGATATAAAACACGGAGGGCCTTATTCTTTCTCCTATCGGTTATGGTGAAACTCCTTAAAACTCCGCGACAGGTCGTCCATCACCTTGATCGAGGATTCCAAGTTCGATACTGAGCACAGAAGCAAAAGCGCACTTCTTCCTTTATGTGGAAAAGGGAGGCAACCCACTTCTTCCGCGCGTTTTCTTCCACGCGGTGCCCCGTCCCCCTCATTTATCAATTATCCGAATTATAAACGACCTCCGCGAGGACTTCACAAGCGACGTCATGTAAAGCCATTATGCGGACACGGTACAAATTATTTCCCGAAAGTTAGACCGCCCATTAGCACGGGGACAGGTGAGGACTAATGACCGGTAGGAATTTACATAGCGCGGCGCCGGCGTCGAGGGCGTCGGCGGCTGCGACTGCAGCAACAGCTCCGGCGCCGCGACCGCCAATTATCTCGCTATCAAGGCAGAAACGAGCCGCAAGCCGCGCCGAGATGAGGCGGGGCGGGGCGGGGCGGGGCGGAGCGATGTGGGGCTGGGTGAGGC
Organism: Gryllus bimaculatus; assembly: GCA_017312745.1. NCBI lineage: Eukaryota > Metazoa > Arthropoda > Insecta > Orthoptera > Gryllidae > Gryllus > Gryllus bimaculatus. The sequence goes on from BOPP01000091.1 coordinate 1,918,660, forward strand.
CAAGTGGAAAAGGGGTCGGGGCGGGGAAGGGTGAGATGGGATGGGACCGTGGGGTGAGTCGGGGGCGGGCAGTAGAGAGCGACACCACGAAACGAGGCGGGGCGGGACGATGTTGGGCCTGGCTAGGTGAAGGGCTCAGTCGGAGGACGAGACGGAGAGGGAAAGGGCGAGGCGAGGCGAGGCGAGGCGAAGCGGGGAGATGGGGAGTAACAAATCAAATCACAGCGGAGGGAGTGAATTGGGATGGGAGAAGGTGGAACGGGCCTGTAGAGACCGGGCAGATCCTTAAGGGACAGCGCAGGGAGGTGCGGAGAAGGGAAAGGTGAGGTGAGAAATAACTGAGAACATGGGTATATAAATGGTTGAGGAATTAAACGGGGTAGGAAAGAGGGGTGAGGAGGAGGGTTAGAATGCAGGAGAACGGGAAGGTGGAGTGGATCGGGATCGGGGAGAGTTAGAGCGCAGCAGAACGGCGAGATTTGGGAGGAGTGGGATCGGAGAGGTATCGAGGAGTTTGGAGGGGAGTAAGTTGGGGAAGATTTGAGCGGAGTAGGACGGGGAGGATTTGAGCGGAGCGGGTCGGGGGCTAAGTGCGGCGGCGGGGAAATGGACGGGGTGAAGTATGGTGGGCGGGGAAGGGACGGAGTTGGGCGTAGCGTGGTGAAACCACAATGAGGGCGACCAACAGGCATGCCCAACGCCGGACAACCTCGTGCGTTTTGGGTGCAGGCGAGGAGCTGATGAATGCTGTTGGCGGTTAGGGCCGCATCAAAGGGCCCTAGTACACGAAGTAATCTTATCTAGGCAAGGTTTCCCGACTGGGTTCAGATTGAATTAATGGGAGCACCTTCAGCCCCAAATTATCCTGACTCTTGCCTCAAAACAAAAATCCTCGAAACTTCTTCGACAACAAGCCGTTGATTTGTACTGCCGGAACTGTACTTTCATCCGTAGGAGAAGAGGCGGTTTTAAACAAGAAAACCACCCTTTGCAGCATGGACCGCAGCTGAGGATACCATCCCAAAGACCCGTTACTTCATGTTAGCTTAGTTTCCCTTGTATTAGGACACAGTCTGCCTGGTTGGTTTTTCCCCGACTAGCGGGTTTTCCTCCAGGATCGAGCGACGTGTGATGGTGTCTTTATGTATTAATAGATCACAGTCGCTCGGGGTGAATGGGGGTGTAGGGCCGTGTAGCACGCAGATATTTAAAGCACATAATCTTATTTAATTCAAATTTTTTTTCAATCTCAGACCTGATTTTAAAATTATTTCGAAATTATTATTGTAACATTTTATCCATTTAACCTCTGATGTTCTCTATTTATAAGTTGCTTTAAATAACGTTTGCTTTCCACTAACTACTTACAACTTGTAGATTACATTAAATTTAAATTTTAAATAACATTACTTTTTTGTAATTTAAGACATTACTCTGTATATTTGTGACATGTGGTCAGGCGGAAGAGCGAGCCTGATGGCCAGAGCCTCGCCATATTAATAAAGGCATATTATTATTATTATTATTATTATTATTATTATTATTATTATTATTATTATTATTATTATTACAAGCAGTTGAAAAATAGAGACACAACTGCTTGTGGTGGCCTTCATACCGACTACAACAGTAAGAGCAAGCACTGGCATCAGTCCGCACTGAGAGACGCAGCAATTCTGCTCTAGAATCCAGTTGTCGAAACACACTGTTCCTCGCAAACATCAATGCACATACTCTGACGTCACATGTAATGTAGCTTTTGTAAAATAGCTGATGTACTAGTTGTGTATCTTTAGTGCCTCTCAATTATTATTAATATAGCGTATTATCGAAGTTTTAGAATGCAAATTTCGTCCACAGTTTTGCATTTCATCATGATTCGGAATTTTACCTCATAATTTTCTTCAGTTATGACAAAAACGATTTAGCACAATGATGCATTTTGCATTGGGCGATTTATTTACTCAGTCATTCGCCACATACAGTTTTCTCTGTTTTTAGTACAAATAAATAAACCAATTGGTATTACAGAATGGCACAGATGCAACGTTCTATTTTATTTATTATTTTGCAACTGGGCTAATTTCTGGTTGCGCACTACTTTCTTCGCAACTGCAGTCGTCGAAATATAAAAGACCGACCAGGGATTCCCGCTGTACCTTCCGCTTCTCTGAGGTCATTTTCACTGAAGGAAACCTTCGTGCTCCCCGACCGTCGAATATATAGACCTACGTCAGTCCAGTACTTTTACATTCGCCCATGATATCCTTCCTCCATAACTCGGTGCACGTATCATAGTTCTGGGTGAAGCGACACAGTTTCTCAATTAGACACATACATTACACAAACATCTCCAAATATTTATCTGTCAGACCAATATATAACGGAAGAATTAAGGTATAGATGTCAATACACAACGAAGTGAAAATGTCTCCCCACGCCACGAACACAACTTAATATATTCATAACTTTCGTGGCTTTCGAACCCACAGTCACTGTCAGGTACTCAGACTCTCTGAGTAAAATCTCACATTATTATGTTTCATAATTTAACACGTTTACAAATAGTACGGTCTACTGATTCGGCCTCTTAAAATCGGGTCTTGCTGCATGTGAGAACAACTGAGAAAACTACTCGTTCTTACAATTACATTAAACTAACGACATTATGAATATGACTGATTTACTTTTCGAACAGAGAAAATAATAATAATAACAATAACAATAATAATAAGGTAATGTTATGCAAAGAAAATATACAAATTATTTGAAAATATGTTTCTAGTGCTATGAAGAAAAATATACAGGGCTTTCTGCATAGAACATTTCCAAAATTCATAAATGTTTATTGTAACAAATTTATATTGTACTACTTTTTATTTCACCAACTACACTCGCAAAAGACTTTATTAACTAGAGGAGAAAGTGGATATGAATTTTCATTTTGTTAGTCTTAAAACATAAACCCGTTGATTGTGAAATTATTAATGTTTGAACGATATCTAACGATAATACGGCGTATATCAGCTCTTATTACCATAGCAGTAAATGCAACTCTAAATTAAATATTAAAAATTACATACAAAATAAATGCACTGCCTGACAAAAAAGCGATGCACCCAGAAGGAGTATTTGGAAGTGAATGAAACTACGTATTCTGAAAGACCATGTAACTTTATTGAACTGATTACAATATAGGACGAAAGAGCCAAGGCCGTTGGCACTTGCAGGTGGAAAGGCGCCAGGTCATTACGGTGTCTCATCTCCTCTGGCTGCAATGCATGCCCTTAGGCGGTTCGGAATAATGTCAAACAGCCTTTGGATCCTCTCTTGAGGCAAGTTCGTCCATAATTGTTGCAGCTGTTCCTCTTGAACCTGAATGTTGGTACTGCAATGGAGACCCTTTCAATGTCATCCCACAAGTGTTTAATGATGGAGAGATCCGGGGTTCTTGTTGATTACAGGAGGACCTCAACATTCTCTAGGTAGTCTGTAGTCACACGTGCTGTGCGAGGGCGTGCATTATCTTGTTGAAACACTGTCCCAGTTTTCTTAACTATTACAGATAGGACGTAGGGTCAAAGAATGTCTGTGACGTATCGCTGTGCCGTCAGAATCTGCCGAATAACAATTAGAGGTGATTTGAACGCATATGCAATGGCTCCACACACCACGATGTTTGAGGTACGCCTGTGTGTCTCTCCACAATATGGGCAGAGTGAACCCTCTGCTCTTCACGACGCTACACTCTAACGTCATCGAAGGTTACGGCGAAGCGCGACTGATCACTGAATGTGATTCGGTGCCAGTCGTCCTCAATCCGGACGACATATCCGAATCCGAAGGCCGACGTCGGTGTTCTGGTGCCAATGACAACCGAACATGGGGCGGTGGGGCTTCCATCCGGCGGATGCGAGTCGTTAAGCCACTGTGCGGGAACTCACAGGCCGTTCTAGAGTCGCCATTGTTCGTCAATGGCGTAAACAGACGTCATGGGATTCCTCACTGCTTGGCGCACTTTACGATGGTTTTTCATCGGGGTCGTGTTTCTTGGTCGACCCGAGCCTGCACGACGTGCAGAGGTGTCCTTATGTAACCACCGGTTCCAACATCGGCCACTGTGACATCTGAATGGACCACATGCCTGGCAATTGCACAACCAACCAGCAGGACCAACTAGCCCAATGAAGTCCCGCAATGCGGCCTCTGTCAAATGCAGTCAGTTGGTGTATATATTGTCGATCACGTCTGCGCGTCATCGCAGGTGCTTCATATTGCACGTAAACGTCGTTCTTCACTGTCTGACTGTCTTCACTGTCAACTGCTGTGAAGAAGTTGACTGACAACAACTGCGCCACAACAGGGAGGAGACATCACAAATACAATATGATGGGCGTTCTACACATTACAGATACGTGTGAATATAATCATTTACTCACACATCAATGGCATGCTTGTACACAGAAATGTGATAACATTGGACCACTCCTTCTGGGTGCAACACGTTTTCTGTCAAAGTCTTTACAATATCATGTTTCTTTTAATAAATAAACTAGCGGTGCTACAACAACATTCTTTGTAAAGGTTACATAATAATTAATTGTACTTGAACCGACAAATCTGCAGTTTTTTTCATTGACGAAATTTGATCTCAGGTCCTAGGCAACGCCTTTACGTTTCACCTATACCACCAGCCTCCCGAGGAAACTCGAACTTCTCAACGCTTTAAAAACGAACTTAATAATTTGCAATTTTCATAAATCAGATATTTTCATTTGCTTTATTCCAAGTTCTAACTTTAAAGTACAGATTTCATGAAAAACATATATCCTTTTAAATTGTAGTTGCATGCATAATCGCCGAAAAAATTTAACCTTTTGCAGTTTTCGAAAGCACAGAATGTTCACCAAAAGTGCGATCTGCATTATTTTTGTTAGTGTACATTGCCTATTTCAGAAATAAATTTTAAAAAATTGAAACTGTTAGTGATATTTTTTTCATTTACAATTAATTGGCGAAAACTACTCATCATTTGGAAAATATGAACATGATTTTATTTAATGTTCTAACTCTAAAAACAGATTTCATTAAGAAAAAAATTTCTTTCTTCAATAATGTAGTTGTACGAAGATTTCAAATAACTGAACTTTTTCCATTTTTACGCCCACATCTCTCTTTTGGAGAAAAAACTTTACAATTTGTAGCCTTTTTGGGAAAAGGTTGAAAATGTTGACGTTTTATGTAGAGAACTTTCCAAAATCAAAATATACCATTGAAAATGTCAGTGCCTTGTGTTTGGACATATCTAACGGGGAAAGTCAATTTTGGAGAAAATTGTCTGAAAAATATCAGTCTCCCCCATCCCGCCCAATACATTGTTTTTTATGAAAAAGACCCACTTTCCGCTGCAGTTTTAGAATAATTCCTCGTAAGAACGTAGTAGGCGAGAACGTAATAAGTGAATGACTACAAATAATGCAGTATATTACTGTTTATATCCATGTCAAATTTGGGAAAGTGCGTTAGGTGGGAACACGCTACAACCTTTCTTTCTGTAAAGATTCATTCCGAGCAGATTTAAACAAAGAACTGTTCCTTATAACAATATAAGAACAAATATTAAAGAAGCTGTATAAGACTGCTTCGGTTTCTCCTTAGTGCGGTGCTCTTCGGTTCGCTTTGTAAATTTTTAAGGGCGACATGATTCTTTGTAAGTCTTCCTTCGGTGAGAATGTAATGTTGTAGTAGTAGTTGTATGTTGTATGTTGTAGTCTTTCTGCATTCAAAAGATGCTCAAATCTAAACGAACCTTCAACGCTAAATTCAAGTCGTCTGTTTCCTCGTTCTCGAGTCCAGTGACTCTCCTTTCCCATGATAGATGGAGAAAAAACGCGGTCTGACGGGAGAGCAGACGTGATGGCCTGCGTCTCGCCACGTAAAATAGGCATCCCTGAATTAAATTAGAAGGACAAATCACTATTATAAATATTACCAAATAATATCAATCATATTACAAATCACAATCTGAGATATATTAAATGTGAATATATACAAATATAATGCTCAATTTGCAATTTAAATATCAAGATTTCATTTGGTGTATACTATAGAAGTTGAAAAAATTGGATAAAATTACGAAGTTTTTTGTGAAACTAACGCTGTAAGTATCCAAGATCCTAGTAATGGAATGTCTACAAAAAGCAGATACATAGTAAACATTTGGTACGCTTGATGGAGCTGATTGCAAGATTTTTCTTCTAGCACTTGAAAATATTTGTACATAAAACATATATGTAAGACTTCTTATTTAGAAATAAGTTTCGAACTTTGCAAATAAGCTTTCTATCACTCTAGTAGCTCTCGATGCCTTTTTACCAGGTACGTAAAAATATAAATGCAAGAGTCACCACCGTATCACGGAATGTGATTATCATTTCAAATCTAATTAGTTATTCTTCATCAGTAAAGACGAATGGTTCATAAGGTTAATAATTCTCAGTTATCAAACTAAGAGTTCAGTGTAATTACATACTGGTAGGTAGAGAGCAATGTTGTGAGCAGGGAAAGAGTCCAGAGTGCGTTTACTCACAAGTCAAAAGGTTTATTTCTCGGAAATGCGACGCAACCGGTTACTCAAAGCGGCAAACAATGCATTACCTGTAACAAGAAAACACGTTAAATTAGAAAACACATTATTTATTTTCAGTAATTAAAAACACAATATAGCTAAAATCGTAAAACTAAAACAAAATGTATAAAATAAGTAGACATTAATATTAATCTTAATCATTTAACAATAACATCGTCAAATTTTGACTATCAACCTCAGCAAATAGACGTAACCTTTTAAAGGAGCTTTCAAAAACGAAAAGTGCAATAACCATTAATCAATTCCTTCGAAAAATAGTCAAAGAGACAATAATTATTACAAAGAAGAAATATTATTTTGACATTTCAATTTAACAAATTAAAATTACAAAAATAATGACTACTACTGTAAAATCTTGTATGATTACAGTTTATTTCATTTTATTCAAATACTCTTTACTTTTCAAGGGGATATTCAGAAGTCCATACAACAAACCACACTTATAATAACGGAATAAACCTAAAATAAAGAGTAAATAATATTGTAGGATATAGAATGTTTTTATAACAAGTTATTAACATGTCTGATTTGTAAAAATATCAGTACGAGGAACGCTGCATGGGAGGGTATAATGCCTGGTTTTGGTGCAAATAAAAGATGTGAATTACGTATGATTTCTTGAACAGTGAACTTTTTTATCAAAAGATGTGAGCTGACAATGAACAGTCTGTGAAAAGAAAAAAAATCGACAAATGTACAACTGATTTAGAAAGCGAAATAAGTATTATATTTTGTAAACAAATTATTCATTTAGAATATTATTAGATTCAAAAGATATTATACACGATTTCATCACTCGATTTATTATCGTGGCTTTTGGGAGAACATAAGACTTAAGTGGAGCACGTGAAATAGTGAGTAGTGAAATAATTAATTACTTTCGGTGGACTTCTAAGCCAGAAAATTATGATCATATCTGATAAAAAATATCACAAAATTCAAATTTAATTTACAAAAAACTTATTTTACAAACAAATCTTGAAAGTATCAAAACTTGTTTATAAGGAACACAAAGGAACCTCAATGAGAGGCTTTTTTTGGGGCTTGGAAACGTATCTAAAGTGGGTAGGATCGTAAATGTTCACGATATTGTATTACACTTGCGATGCACCGACGTTGCATTCCACTAGGCATAAAACATTAATAGATCTTCAAAATATGTTATTAAACCACATCATCGAAATAATTGTTACACTTACACTAACGTGTAGAGTGTATGTGACGGGCAATAATAATTTTATAAGTATTCATATCTCCTTCATCCCTTCGAACAGAATTCACTACGCCTCTCAACAAAATCCCTTAAAAATGCACAAGGTGTCTAACTAATTCATTTCATTTTGTGAATAGAGAAGATTTAATATATCCCTCCTTGATTCTTCAGTTGTGAGAAGGAGATACCTACCAATGTACCTTATGTATCACCTACATGAACCCTAATCCTACCCTAAGCACTTGTTCTGACCGGTACTGGAGTTTATATATATATATATATATATATATATATATATATATATGTGTGTGTGTGTGTGTGTGTGTGTGTGTGTGTGTGTGTGTATGTGTGTGTATGTGTGTGTGCGTGTGTGTATAATCTGTGAGCTACATTGTGCGACTGCCTCCCTAAGCTACATGAATGGCCCGAGAACTGAGAAGGCTCTAAAGGCTATGTCGCAAACAAATGTAAAGGCACATGCCCATGCTGAGCTCAAGAGCTACGTCAGCGTGATGATCGAATACCACGAGACGGTTCCGCACTGCTATAATAAGCGATCGGGAAATCAGTTCGTGCATGAAGAACTGGTTCGCTTCGCCACATGAATGGCACGAGCACCAGATGGACCTAAGGGCTACCTCCGGACCGAAATGGATCTCAGGGCTACCTCGGCATGGTGTTCGGAGAGCACGAAGGGGTTCCTCAACAGGAAGAGTTCTCAGGGAAGCGGTAGTGACCGGAGTAACCCTGGCACGTCCTACATTTGATGGCAGTCGGAAGTGGAGTCGGACAAATCCGCACGGTAATACAGACTTTAGAGCAATCTTAATATTTCAATGGATCAGGAAGTGTAGTCTATTAGTGCACGTAAACTTCATAATTTTGTCACGGATACATGTCAAAATGAATAATAATAATAATAATAATAATAATAATAATAATAATAATAATAATAATAATAATGTATTATCAGTAATGTACGAAGTTATAACTTCAGCCATATCTGTGAAAATGTACAGATACCTAGAAAAGTACCATCTGTTGCCAGTTGAACAAAAAGGATGCAGTAAAAGATCATATGTCTGTAAGGAAATCTTGCTACTAAACAAAGTCACCTTGAATGATGTAAAGAAACAAAAATGTAATTTAAGTACAGCTTGGTTTGATTACCAGAAGGCCTCAGACAGAGTAGGAAATCTTGGAGTAACAGGTTACTAATATACAACGGAATGGAAGCAGTGGAAACAAGAAGTATTCAGATTAATATTATTAATTAGGGTATTATTCAAGGTGATTCGCTATCTTCTCTGTTGTTTAACATTAGTTTGGTCCCATTTTGTAGACAGTTTTCACACACTGACTTTGGTTACAAGCTTCACGGTAATAAAAGGCCATTATCATATTTATTTTAAATGGATGATCTTGCTTGCTAAGAATAAAGCCATGCTCTTTCAAATGCTGTCTGTCGTGAAATGACTTTAGAAATGACATCTGCATGAAGTTTGGTCCTGAGAAGAGTGCAAAATTCCATTTAAAGAAAGTAACAATGAGAGCATTGTAGTTTATATGCACAATGTGATTCACATCCTCAGCAAGGTAAAACCAACAAATGTTTGGGCATTGAGAAATGTGAGATCATCTCGAACGACACAATGAAAGAGAGAAATTGTAGAGAATGTTACAAAGACATTATGTGTCACGTAAGGAAGAAGGATGAGAGACAAATTGAAGCCTCCTGGCACAATGCAATAGTTGGGTTGGAAAGGTTTGTAATCAGTCATAAAGATGACCCACTAATGAAGTAGGCCATTAAATCCGACCGAAGAAAGGGAAACAGAGGTTCTGTTAGTATAGCAAGAAACATTGCGAAGAAAATATTGCAAAACCAGCTGAATATCACACGCACACTGAACTTCTGATGCTACTAAACATGAAATATGACAAACAAATATTTTTAAAAAATTATGGAGAGAAAAAACACTTCATGAACTATCTATAAAGATGTACAATGTGCAGATTAATAAAAATAATATATTTATGTGACTTCAAAGAGGAAGAAAGAAGCCAGATTCAGAATGTTTATTTTTCATAATCTCAACGTCAGTAAAATATATATTCTGTTAATTGAAACACAAAAATGTTGAAGTAATTACTTCAAACTCAGAAACCTCCGTACCTCAAATTATAACTATTAGATCTAGGCACAAATACAATCAGTTGATATTACCCCTCCTTGGCGCCGAGACCGAGAGTGCTAGTTCCGGTACTGCCAACATTGATGACGTATGACACCGTTACTAGACAGTTGCCAAGTTTCACCTTCCGCGTCGGCCGACGAATAGGCAACGACGGCGAATGCTGGAGGCATCCACGGATCTCTCTAAAACGCTAAAACGTTTCTATTAAACGTCATAAACACTTTATTTATTCCACTTTCAATGGAAGGGGTAACTGAAATAAGTTTAGAATCTAGATTGGCAGATTTAGCGACTTGTTACTTGGGTAACATCGTCCCCGATCCCTTGTGACGTCGCACACGTGGAGTGATTTCCCGTGAACATTTATTCCCATACATTCTTAAGTCTAATCAAGTCAGTGTCATTGCCTTTTATACCTAACTGCCAGGGGCACCGCGCCGTTGGCATTCTGGGTTTCCAAACTGACACCCATTCAAAAATCCGCAGTGACTCGAACTACTTAACTTCCGCGAGTTCACAGAGATTGGTTAAGACGTTCGGCTACCTGCGTCGAAAACTGAATTAAACGCGATCGTACAAGGCACATGGCAAAGCTCTGCCTACACCGAAACTACCGGCAAACTCTACACAGAGTTCGGTCCACTGATACTGGCGACAACAGACCAGAATGTGCGGTATCAACACATCCAATCCTTGACAGAGACCTACGTATAGATTTCAGAGACATAATGAACGCCCTTGTCTTCCGTGACTACGAAAGCAAGACAGCAAAAACTATGTTTTGGCATGTGCGGAAAAATCTGTTTTTTCTTCTGTGGAAAAATCATGTTTGTTTTTTTCTTTCAATATCTGCGCGCATTAAAAATAAGTAATATAGATTTTGGCAGAACTATACATTCTAATACTATTTCCAGAAAACAATTTGAGAAAGGAGTTCCCAAATAAGAAATTTAATTGCGTTTTAGAAACAATGAGACCAAATAAGGGAAATATTACTAGCAGAAAAAAGATGTCAAGAAGGGCTACTTATTTAAATGATTACAGGCTCATTTTTTTACTGAACACACAACTTTAGAATAAGTAAATATTATTGTATTCCACATCATGGTTACTGAGAGGATATGCAAATTCTTCGACAAAAAAGAAACCATTCTAACCAGATTTGCGACAGTTATGAATATTGAATATTCATACAATTTCACTTCTAGGAAATATTGGCGTGATGATAAAACCGCTTCCAATTGTATACATGACTGGTAAAAACTGTACTGTTATATCAACATAACGCATCCACACACGGATTACGGGAAAAGGCGCTCTAATCGGCCGCTTTCCATTAAGAACAATAGAAGCAAAAGAATTGCAGTTCAAATGGCGCATGCATTCACAGCAAAGGAAGAGATGTATTACTAATACGAAATGTTTCTTATAAAAGTGGTCTTAGAACTCGGCTATAAAAACGAAATTGGTTATACAGATATGGCTGTCGCCTTTGATTTGAAACTTCAAAATCGTTCTTTATTTGCTCTATATCAGATTGATTGATTATTAGTGATTCCGGGCACGTCAACTACTACTTTTTTTCTCGAGGGGTGGCGGTGGTCAAACCCCGTTTTATGGCGAGATCCGGCGCCGACCTACCGTCGGCTAGCGTGGTTTCCCCTTACCATGTACCCTCCTTCAGCGGGGCACTGCGAACTTCTGACCAGTCTCCCGGCAGTTGTGGTAGTGTAGTGCATGTTTGTGTGTGTGTGTGTGTAAGGGAGTGAGGATAGGACAAGGAAGAGGTAGGAAAGATTTCGCGGTTTGTGGCCCATTTGTGAAGGTGCTGCTCCGTCATTCGCATGATGTTGATTAGAGAAACCATGGAAAACGTACGATCAGAGCAGCCGACAGCTAGAATTCTCCTCCAGACAGCTACTGATTTCGATCTAGCTGACAAATTAGTGTCGAAAATCCTGCCATCATCGAGATTGAAACCTAGGACCTCGCGGTCAGAGGGACTGCAGTGATGCCCTGAACCATCTCTCTGGTACATCGGTTTATTGACATTAATCACTATATACCACTTCGATTATATTGTAACGTATTAGCCAGCGTGCCTCGTGGCATCTATTTGGGGACGCTTGGCAGAGGATTAGCCTCGCCACAGAAAGAAGGGTTTTTCAGTAAAGGGAAGGACGCGGAAACGGGAGACACAAGGCTTTGGGAGTCATCCGGCCTATTCACTGTTATAACAAGCAAGGGGGTGGCGTGACGTAGTAGGTTACGTGGGTCTCGCCTATCTAACAGAGTGTACAGAGCCTGTGGGTGGGTTCTGGAGACAGCGGGAGAACCTCGTGCGTGTGCACAAAACTTGGCGCCACGACGGTGCATATGCGAGCCAGGCTCGCGAGGCTCGAGTCACTATTTGACGAAGCCTGCGGACTTTAGGTCCTTGGGTGACTGCGGTCACGGGGGAGCGATGCTGTGTGCGTGCTCCGCGGTGAAGAGTGGTTGAGTGCCACGATTCACGCCGATTCTCAATCGGATAAGATCGCTCCTGCGATCGAGGCAAACCAGCCGTTGGTGCGCCAGAACGGACTTTGTGTCCCAGCGTGACATCCGGTCACGGAAGCTAGGCTTTGTGCGCGCTTCAAAAGTAGGAGTGGCGAATGCCACAATCAAAACCATCTTCAATCGGGTTTGGATCGCATCCGCGATCAGGGGATAGTAGGTCTATCAGAGCTAGGGTTTAAGTAGATTATTAAGTGTATATATTTGTTTTGTTTTATTGTTAATAAATATATTTGTTATATGAAAGCTCTGTGTCTGTGGTCGCTGCGAGTATCCATGACGTCTCAATATCAAGTATAACTTTATGAAACAAAAACCACTCCCTCATAAGAATAATAATAATATGTATGTTCTTTAATTGTCACCTTATTGGAAGCGGCAATTACTCGGAAATATTCCGCAAAAGTAAATACATTCAATGACAATGGCAATGGCTGACAATTAAAACCATAATACCGCCAACACTCAGACCTTGAAACCGTTCAAAGGATAGGTCGTCTCGGTATCTCAGTGGTTAGAGTAACTCGGCGTTAACCAGAAAAAAAACTTCTAGTCCCGGTTGTGGTAATACTTTTTTAAACAAATTTAATTATTAAAATACATTGGTTACTCAGTAACAAGGGCACATTCTGGATGCATTTAGTGTTTCGGAACATATTTCTTAGATAATTCAATAAGGTAACACGGTGGTGACATTTCAATATCATTCAACGGACAGTACTCAGGCCTTGAAAAATTGTTCTCAATTCAACACTCAACACTCAAAAAATTGTTCGTGTTGATATCTATGGTTAAAGCAACTGAGTGAAAACCAGGGGACCAGGTTCAGGAGGGGTCGCGGTGACAATTCTTTGAAAAATATTAATTAATATAAGTATTATGATAATCATTGGCCTCCCAGAGGGACGACGAAAGTAAACATGTGGTGAATGAGAGAGTGAAAATGAGCAGGTGTAAATATTAGTCGTAATTGCGATAGTCTATATAAATTAGAAATAATAACAAAAATTATGAGATTTAGAGAACCCAAGATATTAACCCTTCGGCTACCGACGGGGAAATAGCCCGTGACTCTTAACTCAAGGCACATTTTAATTTTGATCATATACACACAGAGAAGAGGGACACAAATATGCGTGAAGCGATTCCTGCAACTCGGAGACTTTCCATCACATTGAGGGAAATCCATGTACAACTCTATCAGCAGCAGTGTATATTACTTCTAAACCGTATTACGTTTCCACCACGTGTTACAGTATATCCGCTGCTTCAAAGCTGAAAGTCCCCAATGACTGCACGTGTAACATAAATGTTGCTATATATGCATTAATAATATAACAAAACTTTTTTAATGTCAACATCAAGCACAATCTGGTGGAGATGCAAGTAACCAGTTCTGAGGGTACAATGGCAGTGACGACGCAGCGCGAATTTTGAATACAGTGTTAAATTGTGCAGTTAGTTCACTTCCATTTGAAGGCGCATTTGCGTTTTTCAATGTTTGCATCCACTTCACTTCTGAATTGGTAAAACATTTTCAGGATGATAGCAACGGTGTTCATAGTGAACATGGTAGGAGCGGCTAGAGCGGGATCAGGTAAGGCAGCACAGGGCGAGGAGTGAAAAAACTATTTGGATGGATTTAGGTTAGTCAGTTCGGAGTAAGGAAAGGCAAGCAAGAGCACTTGATACATTTCAGATACGCAAGAGTTACACTTGATACGTAAGAGATACACTTGAATTCATTCCTTTTCCAGTCTGATTAGATGAAAGATAAATAAATATCCTGACAAGTAACATTGAATTCAACTTGAAACCCTCCGTGAGATGTAATCGCACGGATTTCCTCTAGTCATTTCCCAATTTATTTTTAATTTCGATATTTTGTACAGCTGAAATACTTATAACAGTAGTCATTGCCAATAATATTGCAATTCAATATTGTTGGCAATGACGACTCATATAATTATTTTATTGTAAATGCCAACGAAAACTTACCACAATAACAATATTTTATACAACTGTTTCTACGTTAACTATCTGAAATATCTTCTTGAAAAAATCTAATAATGTGTGAGCGTGTTATTGCTACTCATCTCCTAATTACTTTACAGTATCAATACTTTTGAATTATTGAAACATTCATTAATAATTTTAAAACAATGCAAAATATGAAAAACTAAAACAATTATTCACTAATGGTAAATTAAGAATAATAAGTTAAATTTTCCCTGGAGAAAAATCAATCATTACCTTCCTCAGTATTAGAAAGGTGCAAAAAACCTTAGTGATTATAAAGTTAAGATAGAAAATAAGTAACGCACGGTAAATATGTGCAAAATAAATTTATACTACATCAGTCAGACATATTTCGAACGATGAATAGCCATTTTCAAAGAGTAGTATAGTGCCTAATAAAGAATAAAACCTACCATATTGGTATACCATTTGTATAACAATACATCATTGGTTATAAAATTCTTGTAAACTGACTAGTTTTATATTTCTTATTGTAATAAGATGTCTTACAATAGTTGTTTCCTAAATAACCTTTATCACTACAGTAATTATTATTGATAGCATATAACAACAACAAACTATTATGAGATTAAGTTGATCCGAAATAGAGTATTCGTACGTGGATCTCTTTAGAAAGTTCATAGCGTAACAAAATCAATACTAAATACGAACATTCTAAACAAGAGACTGTCAAGACACCGCCGCCTGCCACCTCTCGCATGTTGCAGTTTCACTGCCCAGAACTCCAGAGGCTATTTTATTAAGACGATCTAATCGAACAAAGGAACTAAGAGGTAGCAATATTCTCTTCAGATAAACAGGAAGTCAGTGATTATACAATATAGTACGATTAGTGGTAAATTAATCTTTCCATACAATATTTTCATGAGTTATTGCTTTATTCCGCGCGTTTGTTTGGTACTTAGAATAAAATATATCAAATCATATTTATCATATCGGAAGCTCTGCTGTTGATGTCTCTTATATTATATTTATTAAAGCATACTATGCATAGAAAGTGTTGAAGCTGATTATGTACAGAAGTCAAATAGTAATTTGTAAATGAAATTTTATGACAATAGTCTGAGACGATGTGATACCGGGCGGGTCAAATAGTAAGGTAATTAGAACCGTAAGCATAGTACACCTTACCTTCTCGGGGTAGTAGTGTTCAAGTCAGTACTACATATCGGCTTACAGGGTTTTCCTCCTGATATCTACTCCAGCGAGCCACCGCTCCTGCAGGGACAAGCTAACGTTCCCGTCCGCTCTCCCGTGTTAGATAGTGTACAATTACGTAATTGTAAGTGTGTTTGGTTGTAAGGGAGGAGAACAGGCGACAAGGATAAACTATTGGGGCTCAACAGCACAAACATTTTCACTTTATTTCTGTTCAAAATCGCAAAAAAACTCAAACTCGGATTCGCTGAGTTAACTAGTGCACCTTACCTGGAAGAAAAAGAAAAGGTTGACGTTCCAAATCGGGCCGACACTTAAAACTCTAATTGCCTCAACTCAATATTCCAACGGACAATTTTCGAAAACTCAGAGAGATCGACGAAAATGAGCCCGACACTATTCTTATAATCGACCATTGTTTTATCATCAGAAAAATTTAAAGAAAACAATTGGAGAAGTTTTGAGAAAGTATTCTTTTTACAATTGAATTTTAATCAAAATCTTGAAAACTCCTCCTGCATTTAAATTGAACCCGACCTTTTTTAAAAAGCTGACTTTTTAAAAGAGATTTTGTTTTAAGCTAAATTATTATTTTTCAATCTTCAATTTTGTAGTTTTGAAATGTTAACATTTTGCAATTTTCGAAAATACGGACAATTTGCATAAAATTAACTAGCATTATTTTTTTCAAAATACTGTACATGACCTTTCTTAAATAGCTGATTGTATTTAAGGCACATATCTCTATCTTCCAATTTGTAGTTTTGAATGTTCATTAGTGTTCATTGAAATTCAGAGTACTCCGGAACTGAGACTAGCATCATGGTGTTATCGTCCTTTGACACAATAAAGACAGAAAAATTCTTCACAAAATTTTTAAATTGCCCATTTTTCAATCAAAATTACGCAAAAACTACTCATATTTTCGAAAAATAGTACATGATCGCCAAAACATTTACTTTTGAAACTTTTGAAAAATTAAAGATTTGTACGACAATGGGCACCATTCTCTTAAGCGTCCTTTACGATATCAGACGACAAAGTAAAATGTTGTTGTGGCTTCATGTACTTTCAAAAATCAAACTTTCCGTTTCAAACTCGCTAGTCCTCAAGTTCGTGCAGTTATAAATATTCTGGTGACCCCTAGTCTGCAGCAGAATGGTCATAAATCTAAGTAACTATAAATCTAAGTAAAATTAAACTGCATATTAAAAGACATTCTAGAATGCTTCAATGTAAAGGTAAGGTCCTCAGCTGATGTGGGGATTCATTATAAAACTACAGTTGACAAAACAGTGATTTAAAAAGTGCAGAATCTTCTCACGTTTACCGCTTGTAATAACAATAATACTAAATATAATTACTCAGTTATTATTATATAAATTTTCAGGAAACCGAGAAGTAATTTTATTACTGAATTCAATTCATCTCGCATAAAAGTTCCAAGGTACAATTGTCAGGGATAATATATTTACTATGAATCAACATTCCTAAGGATTACTGTCGCTGAAAACTGTACAGATTCCGTACTTGTGAGAGATGACTTTGGTTTTATTAGATAACCTGGAGCTCGGGGAAAGTCCGAAAACATCTATATTACGAACTTCCAATGGGTCCAGCTTCCGGACATTTTAGAGGTGCCATTAATTTTGTTCGATACCTAAGAAAAGGGGGAAGTTAAAAATAACAACAATGAAACAGTTTCAGTTTTGAATGAAAAATGCAAAAATTATGTTATTACGCATACCGACTAAATTATTATGCCGAGAGATTCATTGCTTACGTCACAGCAGACAACGAAGATCCAAAGAAGAGGCCGCCTGTCTTAAATCTTTGCTCTTTACGTGTTTTGTAATAGAAGAGTACTTTTTACATTCTTAGCATATGAAGAACTGTACTGTTTAATACTCTATGTTTTTGTAGTATGAGTGAAAACTAGTATTGTAAAAATATTTAATTTATTGACGAGTTGCAAGTATTTTAGTTGTAGTTCTCGCGCAGTGTGCATGCGACATTTGGAAAATAATTTTGTGTGAGTTCAGCGGCATTTTTATTTCTGCAGGCTACTAGTAAGAAATGAATTTATTAAATGCGTAAACGTAAAATCAATAAAGTTGAGGTTAAGTTACAAAGCGATGATATATTACTATACAATTAGATAATAAATTGGTCAATTCAAGTTATAAACGTCGATTGTTAATTTTATACGAGGTAAAACCAATAGCACCAATTCTGAGTTAAACTCTAAGCAGTCAAGGAAGCATATGTTGACAGAAACCGCTGGGAGACACAATGAAGACATAAAAGGCAAAGAACGGGATTTCAACCGGAAAAATTCCCCCAAAATACGGGAAGTGGGAATGGTTGAAAGAAAAGAAGGCAGAATGGCGTTCAGGAACGTGTGATTTTGTCTTGTTACGGTAAATAAAAATCAATAAGACTCCAATATCTATGTCCGAGTTTTTATCAGGTTTACAGTATCGTCGGTGAACAAGAAAAGTGACATCTCAAAATGTCATCGAGCGAACGGTTTTATTGTAAGCAGAGCTGTTTATTTTTCTGCCAAAGATAAAAGTTTTCGTTATAAATCGTATGTTTCATGAACAATCTTTATGAAAATCAAACTATTCTGGAAACATATTTCTATTCGGGCGTCAAATATAAGGGATTACGCGCCTTTTTTTAAGCACACAGATCTGTCTATTCCCAGACTACCTGACTATGATTCATTTCGTGAACGTGCCACGAAGCATGGTGAACAATATCGTAAAAATCAAGACACTGGCCTCGGAGAGGAAGAAAACTGTAAATTACGCTGTCTTCGGATTGAGAAGATTTGGAAGATGATTTTCCATACATATGGCGCACAGTCGACTTCCATTAAATACTTTTTGGCTATTAATTATAATTATGCTCAGAACAAGGCAGGGTTTTGGTTATTTGGCGCTGGTAATGAAATACTAGCTCGGAACCCCCGCCTCCTCGCTATGCACAAAACATACGAAAAATTGAACCTTAAGTGCAAGAAGCAATTTCCACTTAGATTGCATTAAACATAATTGATAATTGATATAACAATTGTTTTGAACTACAACTCACAATACGCATTTTACATACATTTAGAAACTTCGTTTGGAATTTAAGCGTCCGGAGTGAATTGGCTCTAGTTGTAATTTTCTCAACTCAAAGTTGATTCAAGTTAATAAAGGATTTTCTTCAGAACTTTTTTATCTTTTCTGTCTTCTTCAGATTAGCGAGTATTGAACAAATTAATAAAGACGCAGTACAAATTCTGCACGATTGCTAAGAGACTATACCGTTTTGTGTGCACCACAGTTGACCGGGAGGGGAGTTATTGATGCCCACGTGGCATAGTTACCGCTGGTGGCTTATTTTCCACGCTTGCGTGATTGAACCCTTTCAAAATATCTTCGCGAAAGAATGAGAACTAGCCAAACACCACTGGAGGAGGAGCTGCCGAATAAGCAGGGGCACCAAGTTCAAAATTGTTATGAGTATCTGCTGTTTAACACAATCAACATCGTTTTATCCTCAGGTCACACCTGAGTTAGTTCCTTTGTAATGGCCGTTTTATTATTATTATTATTATTATTATTTTTATTATTATTATCATCATTATTATCATTATTATCATCATTATTATTATTAGTCAACTAAGATCCCATTAAGGGCAAAGGCTTCCTGCCTTTTGCAGGGAATACTAAATGAAGTGATAGGGTGATGATAAGGGATGACAGGCTTAGGATAATTGTGGGGGTGACATGTGGGGAGGTGGGAGCATCCCAACATTCTCTTATGACCGCGCGAAACCACGAAAAACCCCGGTCAGGATGGCCGGGCCTCCCGATTGCGAAGTCAACGCGCTACGCACTCAATCACTTTGCTCGGTAATGGTCGTATAATGATGTATTATTATGCATTTCATAAATATGTCTATGAGGTCTTAGGACAAGAAACCAATTTGTTCAAGATGCCATATGCCATATTTTTCTTCGTAAGAATTTCATTGTAGCTTGGAGCATGGCTGAGCGATGCGGCCCGAAAGAAAATGTGTGCGAAATACCCGTGATCCACACAGCCCGGTCAAACGTTGCAAGTGTGACTCATCCGCGATGCATATGGCAGTCAAAGCGATAAGATATCCCGGCTCACGTTCGTTGGCAGGGTCTCGAAATGTGTAACATTTATTTTGAGACATTGTACGGTTCGTAATAAAAACACATTCACACAATCATAAACATCAATACAACATTTCTTGGAGCAATTCGTTCATAAATACCAACAATTTCACAAAGTATGAACGTAATATGGTTCAACAGCCATTATAAATTTAGGAAAAAAAACAACCTGTCGTATTCATTTACACCGACACCATGCATCGACACTAAACGCGTGGCATTCAATATTCACAATAAATCTATTTTAGATTTTTCACTTTCAGTTCATTGGAAAATTTCTGAGGTTTCTTTCGTGAAAAAAATTGAAAAACAATGCACATAAAAAGTCGAACATTAATTAAATTACATTTTAATACTTTACTTTCAAAAAAATGTTATATGGTTTCCTACTGTCTTTTGCCACCGTATTCAAGGTTTTCAGTTAACGTGTTCTGCATGTTAAACTTCAGTTTATTCTTTTTCAATTACGTTGACAGGAAACCTATCGTAATTCTATAGATCATTTGTTCCATTACAGTAATGAAGCAAAATCTTCTCTGATTCTGGAAAGAAATCCTTACATATATTTCGTATCTTTTTAATAAACTGGAAAATGTGTTCTTGAACAATTGTCGTTATTGAAACCACAAGATATCTGCTACCACCATGGAAGTTATTGAAACAAATTACTGAAATAAAAAAAGCTCAGATTCTATGGAGTACCTTTCATTCCTGTAAGTGACATACAGCGGAGATATTCTCGTTCCGTCCTCGGTTAACTATTAAAATCTAACTATTGCAAATAGCTCTTATCTTTAGAAACATCATAAGATACTACGGATCTTCAAGATACATAAATAAACTACGATATAAAGCAAAAAAATATCTTTACGATCACCATCTTTCAAGAACTGGTCTTCATATCGATCAAAGGGGGCGAAGAAATATTAGCATAAGTGTATTTCACATTTGAGTCAATGTGATTTGAGTCAACGTAAATTCGTATTTTTACTAAGAGCCAGTTTCCCTTACATACTTCTCACCTTTAATCTTTTCGACAAAATGACGGATGGAACCACAACAACAAAAATTCAGTTCTACTCAGGAGCCAATTCATATTTTGAGCCTGCATCAGATCAGCCTCCATCTAAAGAAATCACGGATGAACGCCATGCTGTGAGCCAATAACGCACACATCAATTAACAGCCTCGGTGTTTGCGTAGCGGCTGTCAAAAGGGAAAAGACGACGGTGGTCCCCGTTCAAGGACGTCAGATGCGGACAAAGTATGATTTGATTAAGACATTACATTGTTTGTTCAGATGAGATATCGAATGTTGATTTAGGATCATGATTATCGACTATCATGTGAACTTTTTATAGGGGGATTAGTTTTTTTATTTATTTTGCTTCATATTAATATAATATTATCATACTATTGTCTAATATAATATTACAAAACATTATCGTTTTCCGGGGAACAATGTCTGAATTTACAAACCCCCTTCAAAGCCGTTCCCAAAATGTCACCTAAAATAATTAAACATTAATGTTATAATATTACTGAATTTTTAAAGAACCCATAATTTTTTATTCTTTGATGCAGCAATGATTGTTAGACAGTATTTCATAATTTCCAAGATAAAGTATTACAACAACAACATAATTCTTATTTCAGTTTTCACAGAAAAAAGTGAGGTAATCTTAGTCTATCATAGCCCCTACGAAGGTGATAAATTCCCAACGTTGGGATGATATACGTATTTGATATTTTTTCCCGTCCAGTTGATCTGTACTTCAGATATACGGTACAGGTTGTCTCAGTGTAAATCCTAGAAACTTCCAGCTCATGAAAGGATCGAAGATTATGCTTTTAATTAATGTGATATCGAGAGAAATTTCAAACTACAAAGTTACACATATGACATTTGTCCTTATTAGCTTATTAGCCAACTTCTCACGCAACCTTTTTCAGCAGATCGGATTTTATCGCAATCAAAAAGTTATCTGCCTGATATCGGTGTAAGAAGAGTTGCCTACCAATCAGGTGTAAATTGTGAAGAAAGTTACTAAATGTGAAACTTTGAAGTACATGAAATTTTCCACCACATGTCCATTGGTAAGAAGTGGTCATCTTTGATATCTCTTCGTGATCTAGAAGTTTATAACATTTATTTGAAAACAACCTCTATTGATAAAACACAAATTTGAATACGAAAAGAGATATC
This sequence comes from Gryllus bimaculatus, assembly GCA_017312745.1. NCBI lineage: Eukaryota > Metazoa > Arthropoda > Insecta > Orthoptera > Gryllidae > Gryllus > Gryllus bimaculatus. Next base: position 1,940,879 of record BOPP01000091.1, read on the forward strand.
ATAGAAAGAGCAGAAAATACATACCAATAAGGTCGTTGTTACGGGAACCGAAAGTACTGATATTTCGCAGTAACAAATAAAATAGTATCGATAAATAAACATAGTTTTTAACATATCATGATAAATATTAAAACTAGAGTACATCAGTATTACCTAAATAAAGTATGACAATAAAGATGCTTTGAACGAAGTGTTAGATCTAAAGTAAACCATTGTTTATTAAATAAAGTAGTAACTCAGAAAAAGAAACAGGAGAGCTGAAAATTCTAAAAAATAGCTTTTCCAACAAATTTTGCAATATTTATAGTTAATATTGGTGAGTGTGTTGTCCATCGAGTCATGTGCAGACCTGCATTAGTTTGGTAATTTCTTTCCATGAGTACCATTGAGAAGTCCGAGTCCGCGACTATTTCTTCGCAAAGGTTTCAGATTTGTCAGAGCCACTAACTGGAATTTTACTTTATAACTTCCATTATAATTAGATTATTACTTTCATAGAGAGTGATACGAGAGATTACAAAGCCCAAAATGAGATAAAGATGGCGAACTCACAGAGTTCAAAAAAACGAGACTTTGGTTCAAAGAGGACACCAACAATAACTCTTTGGACAGGTCTAAAAGACAAAAAAATGGACACAAAAGTACACAATTACTTTTTGTATCAGCGTAATTTGAAGACACAATTGCAATAAACGAGTACAACATTCAATGATCTGCGAATACCTTGAGAAGAGTAAAATTGAAACAGGAAAATACCTTGAGAAAGAGAAAGTGAAACATTTACAGCAATAATTCTAAATGTCCTCATTGTTTATCACCTGTAAACGTAAAATGAAAGACTTACATATGCTCTATGTAAATTAAGTGACTAAGCTTTGATTATCCTCTCATTTCTGACTGTAGCAGTAGAAAGATTTAGGATTCATAACTGTAGCAATAGAGAATTATTTATTTAAAGTCAGTTATTGCTTATTATTTTCGATCGTCAATTCAAAAAATAAATTGAATGTTTTTTTAATCAAGTCTGGAATATTCTAAAATTGACCCTACATACAATATTTCACGAATTTCAGTTTTGTATAATCTTTAGTAATTTGACACAAATATTACTACTATTTACTAGACATTTATGACGCGGTGAGTTAAATATACTTTGTTAGTTATAATCAGTCAAATTGGATTTCAAATTTTGCGGTATAGTTTTATATAAAATATAATTGTAATAAGATTCACTACGGACATAAGGTTATATCCTCTGATATCCTATATTCTGTGAGGATTTATACTCAAAACCAATTTACAAAAATTATTAGTCTAATTATAAGTTATTTTATTTCCATTCAGATTGAAGGAAATACATAAAGTAAAGAGTCACTCAAAAGAAAATCTTCACTCAAGAACTCTCAATATCAGAACCCGAAACGTATCGCACTGACTTCCACACATCATTTCTGTACATTTATTCCCGGACACTAGGGCATATATTTGAATTACACACTCTGTTAGAAAATAAAAAGTTGAAGTTAATGTGCGAAATTGTCAAAGAAACAAAAGATTCTCATAAGTAGTGTCTTTAAAATTTCACTATAATCATCGGGTTCAGAATTCCAAAAAAATTAAGTATTGAAATTCAGTTACATCAGGATTTTTGGCATGTTCATTTATATATTTTTTAATAAAACTGTTTTTGAGGAATTCACTCACCTTCTATTCATGAATCGTATTCAAATACATGTTTTTTCCTATTGGCCATATAAGTACATCGCTAAATGTATAGTCATATGAGCACTGGAGTTCAAAATTAATTTTCTTATAACCACACATTGTTTCTAATGATACATTAAACATTTATACTGCGTGATTCACGATCATAACTATTTTATACTCAAAGAATCTAAACATCAATTATAACGAATTGAATCCTCACTGAATATGTCTCCTTCACTTATTGTGAACAACTATGTTATGGTAGTAAAACAACATTAACCGGATTAATACTATCTGACTATCAATTCTGAAGCATAAACAACTCTTTCGAGCCAGTACTTTGGAGATCTTAAGATACTGTCCCGAACTATCCTACGAAACATACTTAAAACATGCTATTACAACACAGATAATCCTAAACTAAAAAAACATACGTTGTTTTCGTTTAGAAAGAAATTTGAGCTTTCTAGTCAACTAAATTTCGTGTTTTTTTTCTTTAAATGAAAGATAGTGGGTCCTATGTTATCAGTTGCTTTTATTAACTGAGTAAAAACACTAACTTTAATAATATATTAATAGGATGAACGTTTACATGCCGGCATTTGTTCATTTTATTATTTTCAAGACAAGCTACAGTACAATTGTAGTTGGTCTTGCACTAGGAGGTTATTGTAAACGAAGGCAAGAGAGCGTTTTTTTAATTTTAAAGATAGACCGATTTAAATGGAAAGATTGGTGAGTGAATATAAACGTAATGTCCAGAGAACGTGTGACACATGTGGGCCTTAACAAAATGATTTCAGTGATCGTTATTATTTGTGATGCATTACTTTCTTAAATTATGGTGAATATCAGGATATCTTACGATAGTACACTACAACATACATATTCAGATTTTGAAGATATACTAAATATAAAATATTTTGATTTTAGTTTCACAAACATTTAACTCTGTGTTCACAATAAATAGTGATGGCATTGTTCTAATATCAGAAAACCTATCTCATTTTATTAGTTTTGAGTAAATAACTGTTGAACAACATGATCAATATTTTGGGTCTTTTCGATTTTCCGTAGTCACATATTATTATTTTTTGTTTGTATTACTACTACTCTTCCTTTCGTGCGATACAATTGCAGGGGTTCATCTCATTCGCTATTCTAAAAGAAGTATACTTTAAAGAAATATAACTGAAGGAGATAAAAATATAAATCTCTTATTTCTAAAATATTTTTTAATATGATACTATATTTGAAACCCTTCTGCTAGATTCGATCCTACATATCTGAAAGTATTTGTAATAAAAAAGGAAAACTTTATTCATTCATTATAGTTACACAGATAAACTAGTAGAAGCGGTATCCTCAAGTTATATCATAATTTTTGTCACTAACTAAATGTTCGAAATGTATAAGTTACCAGTAATGTGGGAAAAAAATCCAAAGTCAAAAATGACAATTTCAGAAGAAACGAAAAAAAAACAGTTTTTGGGAAAAAATTCATTTTATTATTTTGACATCTTGTGCTATAAAGGCGGATTTTCTTAATAATCAATGTTAGGAAGCAGCGCTATCTTTGAAATTACATTGTATGAAAGTTTTTTGATGAATGCTATCTGTGAAAACTTTAATAATAATTTCTACTAAAATGTTTTTTTCTAAAAAAAATTATCAAGTATTTCATATCTTTTGAAGTATTGCAACTAGAATCAAAACTTCTGTTTTAAAAGGTTTAAATATCTCATTTACCAACTTTCAAACCAAAGTTATCTCAAATTTGGTAAATTCCTTAGGTGATATTCAGTATCAGAGGTACATCGCCGTGTCACCTGTAAAGAATCTATTGTGAAAAAGCCAGGATTTCGTTCTCATCATTTGACGGCTTCTTGAATGGCAATACCCACAATGCTCATTGAATGTTTTCCTCTTTCTAACCACTAAATTCCTACTGCAAAGTATATGATGCGATAGTAAAAACCCTTATCTTATTGTTAATATTTGAATCCATTATTTGAGATCAGTGAGGCAAAAAATATACTTGTTGCTTTCCTTTAAAATCGCCTCAGTTTCTGTTGCTGTCTGACGAAGAAAAGCTAAGGCAGGCTTAGTGTGTTAGTTGCGGTGAAGGAAATTACACCTTCGCCACATGTCTCTCTTACACTCCAAGCATGGAAATTACACTAGGTCCACGCTTCAGGGACACCGTAAACTAGCCGGCAAAGTCGGATAATCGGCCCAAAATTCCATATCATATTTGAGACCCCCTGAGAACAAGTGATTTTCACAATATTACGTTACGGACTTGTAAACTTCTTACGGTCACTGATCATCCCCAGTCTCGACCTGACTTTCTTCCAGATTCTCTCTTGCTCCATCAGGAGCATGGGTGGCAGCCAGGGCTGCGGCTGGGCCGGGCCGGGTTGGGCGTCGCGCGGAGTGCCCACCGGCGCCCGCGGTCAGTGGCGGCCGTCCGCGGGCAACTGGACGCGCAGCTCCGCAATTAGGCCTACGCTGCCAGGGCGGCGCGCGGCGCTATTTTTAGTTGTTGAGCAAACGGCAAACTCAAATGGACGAATGTAACACGTGTGGAATGCGTTACAAAGTGGGTGGTGATTCAAAAAGTTGGACATGTTAAGGTAGTTGGGGCTAGAGGGTTAAGCAAAAAGAGCGACAATTTGATACGGCTAATTTGACTCGCTTCGCTGGCGCATTTTTAAGTTGATGCCTAGGCCCGGCTTTCGGCTACGCGAATATCATAAAACATCTTTGAGTTCAGGCAATGCAAAATCTCAACACATTTTACACAAAACTACAAATAACACTTTATTTCAACTTACTGCCCTCACGTACTACTAAAGTATTTCTGCTGAATGAAATACGCACACCTCTCACGTGTTCTATTTATCCGTATGCTTTAGCTGTTTCTCAAAAACACGCGGGCGGCAACCGTGCCAACGGAATCGGCGACCGGAGGACAAGTCCAAAGTTATAAAGGAAAGTGGCGGAGTTGTGTGGAAGGTGAAGGCGCACTGGGGGTGGGGGTCAAGAGAGAGAGAAAAGTAGGGCGACCTGCAACGGTGAGCGCGAATCGCGAGCCTCACTAGCGCCGGTTGTAAATCTGCCGCCCTTCAATCCCTGCACTGTGGTCTGATTGAGGTTTCGGGGCTCGTTCGCCGCTATGGTCATTAGTTCTGTTAGTGCAGTTAACACTTTATTCCATTAGTTAGAGGTGTGCTTCCTACGCTGAATTGTGAAATCAGGTGTCAACTACCCACGTCGGCTTGCGGAAGATATCCCTCACCCGGCATCTCTTCCAGTCAGGACAAGCTTCAAATTGACCTCCTGTCAGGGTGATAATGTAGCGCATGTAACTAAGGCGAGAGACCAGGAAAAAGGAAGGAAAGATAAGGGTGAGGTCCGTGGCCCGTTTGGTAGGGTACTGCTTCGGCATTCGCGTAGTGGTAAACGGTGTAACCTCTGAAAATTGACGATGACCACTTGAATTCTCCTCCACACAGAAGCAGAATTCGACCTAGTTCTAGAGCGTAGAGTCGAAAATCCGTCACCTTCGGGACTTGAACCCGAGGAGCTCCAGGTCAGTGTCGCTGAGGAGACTGCTGCCCTGAGCTAAACGCAGTCGCTTACGTGGTATGAACAGTGGAACAAATAGCAGCAGTGTTCACACAATGAAGGAGGTAGCAATGTGAAAGATTTACAATTTGTTCACCGGCGCGAGACAATCTTGCGAGACGCACTCGCTGTTCAGTCCGACAATTTTACAGATGGCGGTGGAAGTGATGAGGCAACGAAAGGGGGGCGGGAGGAGCGCAACAGGGAAGTCAGTGACATTGAAAGTGTGTCAAGTGACAGTCAAGAAGTGTATTAACGAAACGTCTGGCGAATTGTGCTTGTGATCGATGGCAGTCGCAGAAATATGTAACGAAGGATACATTACGGGAGAATGAGGGATGTATGTCATTATTTCTTTTTCACAGGGTGGATTGTAGGATTTGCAGATTGAAAGAAGAAATCAAAATGAGTAAAGATAGGAAGACAGTGTGTTTATGTATGTATGTTCTTGGCGCGATAGCCCGTGAACGGACTCAGAACTACCGGCGAGGAAGACAGTGTAGGTTTGGAAATAAAGTCGCTTTAACCCTAAAATTAGGGAAAGACACTGAAATTTGATTCAAATCGTTGTGACGGGCACTTGCACATCCGCTAGCGCCAAGTACCAGCATCAACCGTTCAGTGTGTTGATTGGTTAAATAGAGGAGTTTGGCTCATTTCAATCAGACGCAGAAGGCAGACGGCCCCTCATCGTTGTAGCGCCAAGGAGGTTGTTGGCGCAAGGCCGCGAGCAGCAAGCCTTGTAGTAGGAGAGGGTGGCGAGCAAGAGGACGGTGAAGGAGGAGGCAGCAGCGGGCGCTGTGCCGTGAGGTAGGTCGGCGTCTGGGCAGAGGGCGGGTGGGGCGGGGCGGGGCGGGGCGGAGCAGGTGCTTTTAAACCCTTTTTTTTTCCCGGTGATCGGTCGCCGAGGCAGCGAGAGAGAAGACGGCGACGGCGACGGCGGCGGCTGCGGCGGCAGCGCCGGCCGAGAGAGCGAGCGAGACAGAGGGGCGGACAGGCAGCCGGCCTTCCCTCGCGTGGCGGCGGGGCGGGGGCGGAATGGCGCGGGGGGCGGGCCACGCGGGGGAGGCATGCGGGCTGGCCGGCCGCCCGGCCGGCAAATGAATGAGAAAATGAGAGCGTGGAAAACGAAGAAAAGAGATGGGAGAAGAGTAGACGCATAAATAAACCGGCGTTAAGGGCTCGGGGAGGAGCCGGGCGGGGGCGAGCCAGACAGGGAGAAACGAAATGAAAAAAAAAAAAAAACTGTTACGTACCGTACAAGGGTTGGAGTGAAAAGTGACAATAAAATGGAGAAAAGAAGACTTATAACAACACAGAAATTAGAACAAGGAGCGTTCTACGAGTCGTATATATGTCACAAGGTCGCTTCATACGGGGCAGTGACCTCGTTTTGGAGGAAAAAATAAGAGGAGAACTACCTGTGGATTCCGCACGGAGGCTGCGCCACGTGGGCGGTTGCAAGAGAAGTAGTGGGGGTGGGTGGTGAGAAAGGGGATGGTGGCCGCTCTATTTCTCCGGAGCATTCAACAGCATATTTCGGCGACTGGATCGGCTTCAGCGTTTATTGATTCTATCCAGATTTTTGTTAGTTTATTTCCTTTCGTTATTAGCAACCTTAATGTTATGTTCACTAACTACTCAACCTTTTACTCTCGTCTATACCATTCATAAACCACTAACGCCCACAAACCACCACACTAATTTTCGTTTTATCTATTGTTCCTATACACATTTTATACTATTCCGTCATATTTTCTTTTAATTTATTACTTTGTTATAATTGAAGACAATAACGACGACGTCGACAGTGAATAAGTTGTAAGAATGTCTTACGGTAATAAAGTCATTTATTGATGTTTATCATTCACTAATATACAAGACTATTGTTTATATACTGATATATTGTTATATAAATATTTTTTAAAGAAATGAACTTGCAGTCTGTAAGTATGTTTTAGTAAAACAATAGTTCAAAATCACAAAACCAGAATACGTGTTTTTCACTCCCTTTATCATGTATTTTTATAACACGGGTTCCACATCACAACAAACTTCCTTCAGGTAATCATGCTGATTAAGCTTAAGTGCGTCATCCAAATAATTGAAAGAGGAGGTCTTATACATTGTAAAAGTGGAATAAAAATTAAATACAATCCTAACATGATTAAAAATCCGTCAGTAATATAAATATTGGGATCAAAGTTATCACAGAGACTGCAGTACCTTTCCCTGCTCGGATATTTGAAATGAAAAATATATTAATAGGGACTATATAATCAGAGGGACTTGTTTACTTATAAAATAAAATGATTCAATTAACGTTTAAATTTTTAACATATAAAACGTCCTCTTGCTTTGAGTATTTGCTTTACGACACGAAACGTTTGAAAAGGATAGTTTATGTAAGATAGTTCACTTGATTTCTCATTCCCCACTTTTTTCACAAACACGCATCGGAAAGAGGTATATGAAAAATTAATACAACTTCATTAATATAATACTTTTTTATTTCTCTAAGGACAATTATAAAGAAAAACAATAAAATTATTCAACATGCTTTTCTGACGCTGGTGCAGAGGTGTATTTTTAAATTTAGGAATTTAAATTTATTATCAGGCTCTTTTATGTTTTTTCTACTGAGGTAGTCGCAGAAGCACTCCCTCTTCACCTTCTCGGTACTTGTTGGATTATCTGATAGAAACATCAGTGAATGAAACAGCTACCAAAACTCAAACTCACCACCAATTAAACTAGTTTCCATTTTCAACGCAATATTATTTATTTTCAAATTCCAACAAGAATGAAAAAATACGGTATTTAAAACACAGATTATTTTTGAAATACTTGGAATAACTAGCAAAAGAACAATAAAAGACAAACAAAATTTTGAAAACGCTTGAAATTGAGCATAATATATTTATATTTTAAAGAGTAATATATCCTTGAGTTCTACCAGGTTCAGAAAGTAAATCCTTAAAATCTAAAATCTTCAACACAAGAAAGTACAAATTTCAAAAATTATTTGACGGCGTTTTTAAGAACTTTTAAGCAGTTTCATCTGATTTCTTTCTCTACAGAATGCTGTCTCATGACAAAAGGTTCCGGTTCAGTCTCCCACTACTTTAGGCTAGTTCTGAGTCAATCCATGTTCGGCAAAGTTTGAAATCGAACGGCTTACTAATTCTGATCACACTCACTGCATTCCATTTCTGACATTCATCTTTAAACCATTACTTTCTGGAGACGTCTATTGAAATCGAAAGTATTAATACTCCTTGTTGAGAACTACATTATATGACATACGATAAATATTTTAAAAGAAACTTCACATTCCTATCACACACGTGAGGTAATGTTCATGTTTAACAAAAATATCCGCAACCTTTCTATCTCCTCTGCATTTTCTAGACATAATGTTGGAAAATTAAATCTGGTATTTTCCACAGGACTTTTCGGTCATTCAAGTTCATTTTATGTTTCTCTACCGACCAGAAAGGCATACATGAGAAATATTTTAAAAGAAACTTCACGTTCCTATCACACAAGTGAGGTAATGTTCATGATTAACAGAAATATTAGCATCATATTTTTTCTATCTCTTCTGCATTTTATATCCATAATGATGGAAAATTAAATCTGATATTTTACACAGCGCTTTTCGGTCATTCAAGTTCATTTTATATTTCTCTACCGACCGGAAAGTCGGATGGAGTGTAACCACGCCTAATCTCTTGCGAGTGTTTGAAACATTCGTTGTGAACGGCCCTGTTCTCCAGAGCATCCGAATTCGCTAGAGCACAGATCCACTCTGTCTGTAGTAGGAGTACACACTCTGTACCCTTAAGCCTCATTCATAACGAAACTTAAATTCACGAAAAAGACAAAGCCAAACTAAACGTAAAAGTCAAAGCTTGACACCATGCTATTGTACTAAATGGAATCGTTCCCATCGCTTCATCTGACTGCACTCGTGATTGTAGACATATAACAAAATTAAGAAACTTCGTACGTTGCAAACCACCACGTAAACGTTGAGGTAAACTAACAATGAGCACAACACACTATCGTTTACCGCGCCAAGACCTAAAAGTCTAGTATACTTGGTACAAAGAAACTAATGCAGATTTAAAGAGCATATATTTCCTTTAATTATGGTAATTGCTAATTAAACACTGTAGAATAATTGATATGGTATTCGAAATAATTAACATTCAAGCATAAAGAAGTCAACTTTCCTTAATTTTTGTGTTGGTTATTTAATTTATTTATAGTCGTATCGACTATAAATCCGAATGTTTACAAGACAACACACGCCTTGCCACAAAACCTTGCTACATACCTGCCCACATTTACTTAACACAGTCAAATCAAGGATCTCGATCCTGTAGGCATAACGGCTGGGGCGGAGCAACTGACAGAATCGCCGTTTGTCACAACGAGGTGGCACCAATAAACAACTTATCTTAAGTTTTGACTTATTGTTGCCCACCAATCAATTTGAATATTGATACATCTTTAGTCGACTGCGGCTATAACTAACATTTAGGGACTAACATTTGGTTCAGTTTATGAAAGGTTCACTATAATCAATAATAAAAAAAATATGAATCTCCTCGATGATTGCTTTTGTGTATACGAAATAGTAGAATATCGGTTTTTATTAACAGGTTTTGCATACCCTTGTCCATGGTTTGTGCTTTCACGGCACTCGATTTCACAATGTCCTTTAAAAAATATTATAGTACAGCCTTGAAACTCTTCAAGGATCGTTGTCCTGTTAAAACAATTTCTTCTTTGTATCCTCTTTGACGCTACCCATCTTTTCCCCTGTTCTGGGTGGCCCTTTTACGGCATTACCAATGTCCCTGGCGGATAGAATTTTACTATCTCGTCGTCCGTGCCGACGAAATATTCACGCTCGTTAGAACTGCCGAGGATAAGTTGAAACAATTTGGGCGAGATAATCCTCCTTACGCATTCCTTCGGAGGGGAAGTAAAGCCGGCTGTCCTATGTTAGATTTACTACATGTAAAATATCTTCAAGACTAAATGAAGACTGAGCTAAATTCAAATCACCTTTTTCGTAGCCCAAGAAATACCCACTTTCTCTAATTGGTGAAAGGAGCGTAGCGAAATTTGCGTGGTCAGACGGAAGATGAAACCTAATGACCTGAGTCTCGCCACGTAAAATAAGGTACCAATTCAACAATTTCTTCAGCCGTACGTTCTCTCAGTCGGTTGCAGTTTCACCGAGAATGAAAAAAAAATCCGTGTAAAATAGTCCGCACTAGAACCTGCTAATTATAAGACACGGAATGAAAGCCTTATAAGCTGTGAAGTTGATTATGTTAATTGAAGTAATTCTAGGTAGTACATCACTGTGTAATGGAATAACTCATCACGAAAAAAGTATTCAAAACTTTATTTATTAAAAAGTAACTAAACTTTATTAAGTATCAATGTAAATTTATTTATTGTTAATTTTTATCTATGATTGTCACATTCTGCGGTCATTTAAAGTTTTATCTTAATATGGGTTTAAATTTCTAATAAAATACAGGATATTATTCCATCTTCTTCTCACCTCCATCTATTTCTTCTCTGGTTTATTTCAACTCCAACTCAGTTCATATTTAAACCTGTTCTAACAATTTTCTGTTCAAGTTTTTAAGTTTGTTTTTTATGCCAATCTACACTTTTATACCGGTATATATGAAACTTTGCACACGTACCTTAAAAAACAACAAAATTCACTTTCTGAAACAAGTTGAACCACCTCAGTTCACTCAAGAAACAAAGTGAACCACCTCAGTTCGCCACAGCAAATATCAATGAAAATCGTTTGAGGTATCGAGATGCTGTGCGCGCCATGTTGTTGCAGATGATGGGGAAAATAACATATTTCGTTGCTTGTTAGTACGATATGTAATTTTAGAGATATTGATACAACTTCGTTTTTCAAATGGAAGTATATATTTTTCTCCAGGATTCGTGAGCTATATAAAAATGAAATACAATAATATACATATTGTTAATATTCAAAAAGTATATTTTGCAAAAATAGTGGAATTAGAACTTGGTAAACGCCATACTGCAGTGCGCAAGGACAGCTGACCTTGCTGACTTCGTATATGTATATCTCTTCGAGATGACAGAACATTCCGCAACAAAAGTCTTGTAATCGGCGAAATTTTTCGTTTTTTCAAGGTGCGTCGAATCATGTTTACGATCTCTTCAAGGTCAGCTATCCACGCGCGCTGTATGTACGTGTAAGGGGAAGATGGGAGAACAAGTTTTTGTTTAGTGTTTATTAGAAATGTCAAATTTCTAACTAAGTTTGGTAGTAGTATGCAACAGTGATTTTGTTTACCTTTTTCCCCAGTAACGACGACGACGATGATGATGATGATGATGATGATGATGATGACAATCGTAATCGCAGCGGTCCTGGTAAGGGAGGGAGGGCAGGATGAGGATTACTATAGGTAAATTCATTTTTTGTAGTAAATCGACGTTTGTGGTAAATTCGTGCCCGCAATGTGGGATGCTTCAGGTAGTTTGTAATAAAAATATTTTATAGTATTACATTTGAATAAATAAAATATAAAGCTTACTAAGGATACGTGTGTATTTATTGTACTCATATTTCATTCATTATTATTTTAATATTACATATTAATATTTCGCTTTCTGTTTACAAACATCTTTCTACGCTCCAAAAAGATGTGCTTGAATGGGAGAAAGCTCCAGATCTTGCGAACCGAAAGTGCAAACTTGGTTTTGGTGACTTTCTAAGAATTCCTGTGCTTTTTTGTGCTTTCTTGGAATTCCCTCCACAAAAAACACGACACACAAAGAGATTGGCGGATTCAAATCCCCAAAACATATTAATTATGTTTTAACACTCTGGTAGGCCTTTGTAGGTTTTATATTGTAAATGAGGTTCTTTTAGACTCTAGAATTATTTACGTACTTTGTCTCTTTGGGTGTAAAACCAAAAAATTACGTAGGTATTTTGCAAAGATGATAATGAAATTACAACATATTCAAACCTAAGAGTCTTGGAGTTTAGTTATAAATATTTGAACGTAAAAGAAAATGCTCAGATTTCTTGACAAATTTAACTGAAGACAATAAATATCCTTCCGTAAGATAGAAGAAAAATAGGTCAATTTAAATAATATTACCGTAGTGGAATACATTGTATATTAACTTGTATGTGAGAATGTTCATTATTTTCAAAATCATTTTAAATGCAGCTTGAACGAGTATTTTCCTTTCTTTTAACTACTGACTATTTTTCTTTGATGGGTTCTTGTCATGACCAGGAACAATGCAGCTTTTCAGGTACTAAACACTTCATTTCTCACGAAGCATTTTATACATACAATCACTTGATAACGAAATAAATAATACGAATTTGATTTTCCAAATATTAAAATATAAACCCAATTCTATTTAGATAACGGAAATATTTTCTATAAATTTTCAACAAGTGTTAATACATATCTACGAACTCCTACCAATGATAGTGCATGCAATTTTGTATTTCCACTTTTAAAATCAAGAACAGAATATAATGAAGTCTTTTTGATCGATTACTATGCATTACCCCTGACTGTTAAAAAATTAGTCGCATCATTACTATGCATTTTTATTAAAATATAATCTAAGTTCTCCAGAAAATTATGTATTTTTCATGGAAGCAACTCATTATTCCAGTCTGCTGCATTCCCAATTACATTATTATTATTAATCTGGTTGGACGCAACTACGAATACAACAAGGGTTATAATTTCACCGTATTTTTTATGTAATTGATTGCATTTTTATACGATTGAAATGTTACACGTTTCTCACTGTCCCGTAATAGATTTATTGTTCAATATTTATTTTGTTACCAAATTTTACAGCAATATGCGTTTGTTTATCGCGATTATTACCAGCGCGTCGCTGCTTATTTTCGGCAAACATGGCGGCGGGCGGCGCGCCCATGGGCCCCAAGGGGCAGAGTGCCCAGCCGCGGGGGCGGACGGGCAGGCGGGCGGGTGGAGCGAAGCGATCCGATGGCATGGGTCCCGGAGGCCGCCTCTATCCCGATGAGCTCTGCTGGCGAACACTCCGCGCCCAATGGTCAGAGCGAAACCTATATTCCCGCAGCTGGAGGTACGTTCCCGATCGCTCTCCGCACTACGGTTTCTGGTGCATAGAACTGAATTGCTGACTGGGACTGCAAAATCTCTAACTTCATAATGTAGTTGTAGGAAGAATCCGAAAATTGTTTGAATGTTTGTAATTTTCGTAAAATTAGAGTTTGCAACGAAAATGAGACTTACACCATTCTCTTAAACGATTTTCACACTATCCAACAACAATATTCAATCAAAACTGATGCGGCCATTTTTTGAACATTTTGAAAACAAACATGGGGCTTTGTGTAAAATGCCCCAGAAAATTAAAATATCAATTTCAAATTCATGTTCTAAGGAAGCGTTATTTCTAGTGATAGTATTGCATAATATTAGGGTGATATCAACCAGTAACTAGTAGAACTAAAACATCACATACTTTCTTGCTCGTACTCTCACTTAAATTTACAAGAAAATAGTTCAAAATTTCAAAAAAATTGTACATGACCTTCTTTCAAAATCTTTAAGGAACAAATTTCATCAAGGGGAAAATCTCTATTTTCATAATGTAGTTGTAGGAAGAACCAGAAAAAATTGAACATTTTCAATTTTCTAAAAATGCGAATTCGTAACAAAAATAAGACCTGCACCGTTCTCTTAAACGTTCTTTACACTATCCAACAGAAAAAATCAATAAAAAACAATGCAGCCATTTTTTAAAAATTTTGAGAACGTAGTAGCCCTTGGTCCGTTTGTTAAGATGCTGCATCGACATTTACTTGGTACTGCTCGAAGAAATCACGAAACCTAACAATCAGATCAGCAGGTCTCTAGAATTCTCCTCCAGACAGTGACTGATTTCGACCTAGCTATCTTGCTAGTGTCTATTTACCTATCCGGCTAGAAAATCCACCACCGTAAGGACTAAACCATAGGTCCTTTCGGTCAGGTATACTGCAGAAACAACGATATGTCTCTGAGCGAACTTAGTACAAAACCCAACAAACATAAAAGAAATAGGGTGTATGTTGAGGGGCTCTAAATTTATCTAAAATTATGTCGAACAGATTTGATGTTCTTTTATATAGATATTTTCAATTTTGCTGAATTTCAAATGAACATTATATTTGTTAATTTACAGTTAATATTTATAACGGAGTTGATGAATTGAATAACATTCGTTAGTATAGACAATAAAAGCTATATTTTATATTCTTTATTTATTACTTATTCATTGGATTCTCGGGAAGGAGGCTGAGCCCCCCTCCCCTTGGATGCGCCACTGGATGGATGAGAGGCAAGCTACATTTTTGGATAGGGCTGTTCTCCTCCAGTCTCTGCGGCACCGCCTAAAACTGTCTAAGGTTTGCCGGAGAATGTTCGAGAAGGCTAAATTAAAATCTATGTTGGCACTATTGCATAAGGAGAGTGCTTGGAGTAAGAGGAGTGAAATACCGGTTTGGAAGAAATACTATTTGCAATATAATCTTGAATATAAAGGACACATTCTTTCACTGATAGCTTTTAACTTCTGAAATAAGAATGAGATTATCCTCTCCACAAAGAAAACTTTGCACAATCTGGAAAGATGGCTGTATCAAACATCTTTGAGAAATGAAAATGAATATAAAGTTAGTCACTACGGTTGAGAATTTCGAGATTAAATCAAAGAAATTTTAAGGATCATATATTTAGAAAATGTTATACCAAAAGAGGTCTAGGAATACAAGCAAGCTGCCTTAATGTACGAACTCCATCAGAAAATCGATATTATAATCGGAAATAAACACTAATATATTTTTAGGGTTTAATATTTCAAATATTATAGGTGAATTACGCCAGTTATTTGACAAAGTTTTCACATACATCAGGTTCTTGCACTTCATATCATTGTTAGCCTAAATTAATTGAACTGATTTCCACTACCTTCACAATCATTATTACAAAAATTATTTTATTAAAATTATTAGCATTCAAGAAGCTCGCAATGCGGCCGAGAGATATTTAATATTGACTAAATAATTATGATGGGATTATGCATAGAATGTTTCTCTCTAAATTAAGGATCATAATAAACCCTTCACTACTAAACTCAAGTAAGAATGAATAACAATATAGTACAAGAAGTCATTTATTTGAAACTTTTTCTCAAACAACTGAATCGTTTAATTTAAAAAAGAACAAATGCCACGAATACTATATTAGTTGATTTGCTTGTGATTCTTTGTACTGTATTTTGGTAAGGTTGCTAATATTAACTACGCAAGAGAATCGGAATTTTGAAATGGAAAGTGTGGTTACCACACTTTTTTATGTTTAAAAATTAAATTCAGAAACTGTGAATGTTTGAAAGATACGCATATTACAAATCAATGCATTAATGAACAATACGTGCAGAAAATAGTGATAAAGAAGAAAATACGCTCCTCATGTTCACTTCTGAAACAAACTTTATTCTTCATTATCTGGAGTTGTAGTTAGGCAGTTCACAATGGTATCAAAAGTTGACTTCATCTCTTTGTTTATGTGGTTGAAAACATCTTTGTTGCCTTTAATATTCTTTTGTCATTTGTTTCTTTTCCAAAAGTTTCTTCTTTTGAAAAAGTGGTTTGAATATTTGGCTTCTAATCTTCATAGCTACAAATGGGGTCCAATAGGGAGTGAGTAAGTTTTACATGAATTTGGATTCATATAGAATACTTTTAACTAAATACTTGTTCTCAAAATGAAGTATTGTAAAATTTGTAAAAATTTTTATGTTTTGTTAAGTTAGAATTTGGGTTCTACCGTTAAAAAATATTGATAAACGAAAAACATGTGCCAGATCACGCAAAGAATATATTTATTCATGATCTTGAAACCATTAATCTGAATTATTTGAGTATTTATAATTATCAATCAACATTAGCTTGATCAACATTAGCTTGAGATCATCCAAATATTAATTTAGTATATTTGTGTGAAAAAACTTTCTATCTGAAGTATCGTCAAATTCTGATCGACCTCAAATTATATGGTAAGGTCATCAATTTTTCTAAAACCATGGCTTGAGTCCATTCTAAAACAAACGATTAAATCGAAGGAACCCGTGGGTAGGATGGACGAAACAAGAGCTGCAAGAAAGGCATTGAAATGTTTATCATTACAAAAGAGGAAGAGCAACAAAAATATGGTCACAAAGTTATCAACGAATATAATTTAAAGAAAGCAGAATGAAATAATAAAGAAATATGAGGGGAAATATTGGAAGTATAATAATGAGTAATTTTTAAAGAAGACAAATTTATTAAAGTCATTTATAATTTGTTACTTTATTGGGACATGTCAATTATGTATCTAGGTTTCTAAACCTTTTCAGGCGTACGCCAGATAGAACTGTTGGGGTGATGGCTTTTGGATACAGTAAACGTGTTAAATACGATGAAACTGGCGACGCCCGCAAGTAGTCCGCTAGTTGATCCGAAGTGAAAACGTTGGTGTGGCATGGGCCGCGGAGCGGGGCGAGCGCAGACGAGGGAGGGAGGGCCATCTGCCGCGAAGGGTAGCCGGGCCGCCGTTCAACCCCCGGCCGACCGGTTCGTCTTCGCCCGGGGCGCGGTGAAAGGGGCGCGGCGTCGGAGGGGTGGGCGCTGGATTGCCTCCAGGAGAGCGGAGCTCTTCCGGAAACGAACCCGCTTCCTCCCGGAACCAGTGCTCCGCCACCGCCGGGGCCGGGGCCCCGTGACAGGTTCCCGGGGCTCGATCGCGGCAGGGGGGGAGGGGGTCGTGGTCACCCCGTGCGACAAGTGTCCGGCGAAAGGGCGTCGGGGGCGAGCCGGGCGAAAGGGGGCGTGGCGCGGACTGACGAGTCGAGATGAGTCAGCGGCCCAGCAGGGGAGAGAAGCGCCCGCGCGCGGTTCCAGTCGTCTTCCCGAGGAAGAACCCCTTTCCCCGCCCTCCGCAGGCCGAAATTTTAAAAAGAGGTAGGGTCTACCCACCCCGTAACGAACTTTTCTTTCTAACACATCACCGGCCTCCGAGCGGTTTTTTTAATTTACTTTCGGTTCCGGTTTACACCAACGTGCTATTCGTTAATTTTATTGAAATTCTATTAGGGGTAAGGGGCTTGCACTGGTTACTGGTCGCATTTACTTTCACTCCACTTTTGAGTAATAGCACTAGGGTGCCAGATTATAAAAAAATCAGTTTCTGAGACTACAAAACGAAATTCGTTTCTTCAGCAAAGTAGTTCACTGAAAGTAGCTTAACGGAAAATGGAACCCCAGTGTGCGTATTAGTTCACACTCTCGTTCCCCTCGATATCTTTCAGAGACCGTTAGTAGTCGGGAACACGCTACTTCTTCACAGCTTTATTTTACTTTAACCACTGAAAGTTCGAAGTGCACATATAAGAAAGAGGTTGTAAGAATGTATTTCACAAGAAACGTGACTTTTGTTTGCATCTTCAACATTTTATAGATACATCTTTCGCTTTATCAGTTTCATCCGTTTTCACACATGCAATACAAGTCTCGAAAAGCTTATTATCATTGCAATGAAATCTATAACTCAAGAAAAATTCAATTAAATTTGGACGCATGCTGAAAAATAATATACAACTTAAGAATAATGTTCAATATAAATAAAATTCAATTTTAGCGCATATCATATTTTAATTCTCCATAATTCTTGTCAAGTTTATTCCATTCTTATTTAGTGTCAGAAATGTCACCACAAACTGTATTACGTTTTCTTATCAAATTACTAATTCAGAGTACACGAGAGAGTGTATTTCTAGCAGGAATGCTTGCTTTTTAGGATGCATCTTCTTAGGGTGCATCTTCTTTAAATGAGAATTCACAAACTTTCCTTGTGAAAATAAAAGTTCTAAAAAACTCTTCGGTATATTGAAAAGGTTACAACGAAATGCAAATGAAGCGAAATATGTAAAACTACACAAACGGTTGTGATCTACAATTCTCATATTAGAAAATTGAGAAAAATACTTAGAAAATGAAAAAAATCTCTGAAATTAATAATATGTTATTCAAACAAACATTAATTCATAAGCTAGTGGTGCTACAACAACAGCTCACATCTTTTGCGTCTTTTCACTTATTTGGATTCATTTGCATTTAGTGGAGCCTTTTGAAGAAACTGGTATTTCCCGATCTCGACCTCAGGTTCTTACATTTAGACATCTAAGTTATCCTATCGCACCGATGAACTTAAAAAAACGTTATTTAAAAAACTTGAACATTTACACTTAAATCACTTAATTTAAAAAAAAATCACATATTTCCTTTACACTATTTCAAGATCTAGGTTTAAAGAATAGATTTCAATAAAGAGAAAATCTTTATCCTCCGTATTACAGTTTTGCAATATAAATTTTTTGTTTGCAATTTTCGAAAATTCAATCAACGAAAACGGGATATGAGTCGTTGTTATAAACGTACGTTGCTTTATTGGAGAAAAAAATGTAGAAAAAAATGGAGACATCTTTTCACGCAAAAAATTACACAGACTTTATTTCACGCAAAATGTTGTAAAAATTAATCATCCGTCCAAAACTTGTACATGATCTTATTTCCTCCACAAAAAATACCTTGCTTCAATATTGTACTTGTAGGATTTAGATGAAAAAATAACCTTTTGCAATTTTCGAAAAGTTTTCAATTTAAATTTAAAAAACATTGAAAATAAACCTGTTCCATTATTAAGCGTCTTTTGTGATCTCTAAGATAAAAAAAATTCGTAAAGTTAGAGCCATTTTGATAACATTTTGAAACTGTTAAGAATTCTGGTAATATACCATTCAATATCAAAATATTCGATTCAAATTCGCAGACCTCGTGTTTGGCGAAATCGATCAAGGAATATCAACTTTGGAGAATATCTAAATTTAGGTGCTAGTGTTGTCTACAGCCGGACTACGGACGTGCTAGTGTTGTCTACGGGCGGATGGACAGATGGGCGGATGAACAAATAGACGGATGGACGGGTGGACGGATGGACGGATAGATGGACGAATGGATGGACGAATGAATAGACGAATGAATAGACGAATGGATGGACGAATGGATGGACGAATGGATGGACGAATGGATGGACGAATGGATGGACGAATGGATGGACGAATGGATGGACGAATGGATGGACGGATGGATGGACGGATGGATGGACGGATGGATGGACGGACAGATGGACGGACGGATGGATGGACGGTCAGACGGACGGTTAGACAAAGACGTTTTGCTCCAAACCAATATTTCGGTATCAACGGATCGGAGTGATCTGCTTACAGGTGTTACAGGAAGTAATTTATTACACAAAGGACGACGGTTTTCCCCTTTTCCAAATCAGGACCCCGCAATACGAGCTTTTCTGTTAGAAATCTTAACTTTGCACTGCAGCATTACAATATTTTCTCTTTACTACGTACGTATGTAGTATGCGAGGAAGTAAAATAGTAGTTAATTGTAAGTTGAGAAGTGTACTGAGAACCTATAAAATATATTTTGTAACATTTTGATTAAGAAGTAATAGAAATAAATGTTAAACATTTTCATTCCATTTTATTATAAATAATCCATCTGAACATCCTAAATGGATACAAATAACTTCAGTATCTGACAGGTATTTCTAATTTGTATCTAAATGTTCCCAAGGTAAATAGTAATGGTTCAAGGTTGTGTTTATCGTTAATCAGATGATACTACATATAAACATCATTTTGCACCCCAAAATAATTCTTTATTGTGTACAAAACCTTTAAAAAATTTCACATTTTTAGCAGTGTACTTACTTCGATTGCACTCAATTTTTGCATCTTATTTTCGCAGATCTATAAGAGTTAACAAGTATGGATTGTCCCCCGTTTGTAAAGAAAAATATCGATCAGAGAAAGTAGCTACTAGAGCACTCATACAGACAGCTAGCTAGTATCTAAAATACGATACTTTCGGTATTCGAAACCTAGGAATTCCCGAACAGATCCACTTCAATGGCAAATTCTATTCTGAGCTAAATCAGTTGGCCCTGGCAATCCGATATCTTCTTTCTCCCTTTGAGAGGAAGATTACTGGGATTAAGCGCAAAGAAATATTAGAAATTATTGGTGGAGATTTTTTCGTGAACCTGTTACAGTTAAGCTCTGCAGAGTAGAATTTTTTATCCACGTGTTATAAAACTAATAGTGCTATAGATTGCAACAGAAGTCCTATCACTAGTGAATTTCCCAATCCCTTGAGTATGGGTTAATGTTTTGGTTCAACACAACTTTCTCCCAGATTTTAGCTTTCGGCGCCTAAGCCACCTATCAAAATCTCGTGTAGTTCCTATGGTTTCTTTAGGAAACAAGTGAAGATCATTTTCACGTTCTCCAAATATCGCATGGGCCTATTTCGATCATATCTATGACATATTCGACTATCGCCACTTCGCCTCAATGCAGTGCTTGTCCTATTTTTCGCAGTGTAAGAAACCTGTATCTCAATTTTCCTCCTAGAAGGCACTTTAATTCACCAGAAAATTGCCTGTTAGATAAGGAAATAATGGAAGGATCAGGGCATTACTGAATTACATGAACTAAAAAATAACGTCAAAAACATAGCTTAAAACTTGTGCAATTTTCAAAATTTTAAAGAAATCAACGAAAATCGGAACTAAGCAGATTTCGAAAACTTTGATCTACCTACGAAAAAGTAAAAAAAAAGTTAGTGACATATTTGGAAAACATTTTTAAATGTTGAGGCTTTATGTCAAGAAACTTCAAAATTCAAAGTTACCGTTTCAAATACAAAGGGTCGCGAAATCAGCAGGTCTATCGAGAAATATCAATTACGATGGAAATCCTGCCTACCTTTTAGCCGCTAGAGTTGTTCGCAGACAGAAAGCCGGACGGACGGACGGATAAACAGACGCACGGACAGACAGACGGACATATAGGCTGACGGTCGTATAGGAGGATGAACGTATAGACGGACGGATAAACATTTCCGTTCATAGTCCGCGAGTCTGTTGAACAGCGATATTCAAAGACAGACATGCGAACGGACAAGACAGACAATTTATCGTCAACCGATTTCTCAGTATCAAGGATCTACAAAACGTGGATTATGATTACACGTCTTAGATGAGGTTATTTGCTACATAGGTGAAGAATAATTATTTATGTTTTGGTTATTAGTGACCCATAAAGCTATTTCCATTGAAAAAAAATGTTCCGTTGCGCTACACTATTACAATATTTTCTGTACTCTATGTGAGAATAGCTACTGCTAAACAAGTAATTTCATCGCATTGAGGGATTATACAAATTTATGAACGAACATGAATTTTGGAGACGAAGGTATGATGGAGTCGGCAGGCGCAGGGGCAATCCGCAATGCACGTCCCACGAACTCACGTTTGTAGGTGCATAATTCTAAGTCGGGGCTACCTGGCCACGAAACTCATTTTCCTCCAAAACATGTGGTTTCTTGGTTTCTTGTTTCATGCTTTCTTGGGAGTAATCTATAAAACTAGAACTTTTGTTGAACATTATTCAGTACCCTGATGAAAAAATGTAAGTTTATCTGTCATTTAGATTAAATGGATAGAATTTTGTATAAAAATTAAACTATCATTGCTAAAATTATACATTGCCATTGCCTAAACAATAATATAAAGTTTAAAACATCCTTCTCATGAAGTTCAATAAATTAAACCAAGTTTTTTATTGCACAGAAGATAGTCAACTATACCAGAAATATTAAATAGCAATAACAAACTACACAAATGATGTCTTTTCGTTTTCACAACTCTATTTACTCCATCTTTATAACGCTACAACTCATTACAGCGATTATAACTAACTCTCATCGCAGAAAGAGAGTTTTCCAAACTATCTGGTGAGGTACCGTACCATGGCAGATCAATAACTTTCCTTGTAGGTTATGTGTTGATTTCTTTATTCTATGAATGTCGATAGGGATTCCCTTTATTTGAAATCGGAATTATAGTTTGTCCGACCCTTTTCGGGATGTCTGTAAGCACATGAGTGACAATTCGGGACTTTCACTGCATCCTACCTCTTCGAAGATTGATCTACCCTTTGAACAGCCCCCATTACTCCCCGAATCTCACGTGGAGGTAACGCCTTGAGCCAACCTCCAAACGTACACCTTTTAGGGATTTGGGAACTAATTTATCTGCTCAGAGAACCTCACTAGCGCATTAGTTACTGGAAAGACCAAGAGATTTCGAGACAATTTAATGAAGGTTTAGAGGAGAAAGTGGGACTGCAAATGACACATTGTACCAGACAAACGTCTGCAAATCTCTATCCTTATTCTTCTTTTATGTAGATAGTAAACCTGTTGTTCTTCACGCATCATCCCGGCGTTGACTGCAGATTTTCTCTTCATGTTTTCTGCGCTGTTCCAGGGTTTCTCGTTCCTATCCCTGGCTATCCTCACCAGTCTATCATCGCTCATTCGTGTAATATGGTTAATCCATTAGTGTTTTCTTATTTTCACAAATTTGGTAATACCAATAATTTTACACTTTTCTTACATCCCGGTTTTGACCATGTCATCCCCGTTCTTTCCTACTATCGATCGTAGTGTGTTCATTTCTATTGATCGGTAAATTTGTTTTGTTTTCTTCGTATCATCTTGGGTGCTCTAAGTCAAAATAGGTCTTACCGTTGTCTCATAGGTTTCAATATTACCTTCCATGCTAAAGGTATTTATTTTTCCAAGTCACATCTCTTAAGTATCCTGATACGCGAGAAATTTTTATCGCTTTATTGCATACATGGCGATCACTAGATATGCCCACTCCCAGGTAATGGAACTCACCACTTGCTCCATGACTTTGACTTATATTTCCAACTTATATCTTACTGAGAACAATATTAAAATTACTGACGCCTTGTATATTACCATCGATTTGTTTCTGTTGAAAATAACCAATTAAACAATTTTTCGGTCGTTATGAATGTATACAATAGTCTCCGCAGGTTATCTTCAGAGTCTGTTATAAGTAATGCGTCATCTGCATAGCACACTATGTTTACCAGCTTTTACTATGTTTACCCATCATGAAGCCGTCCATTGTTTTTACGTTCTCCGTTATCCATTATGTTGAAGGTTACTGGGAAGGTAGTTGATCTGAAGTTCTTCAAAGCACGTTTTATTCCATCCGTAGTTAGGTCTCCTATTTTTACTTAGTTTTGACGTCTGTATGTGTATGCAGCTATCAATGTTTTCTGTCGATTTTCTAGGCACTAGTTTTTTCCTCAAAATTGTGATCCCATCTCGTAGCCTTACACGATAAAATGCCTCCTTGTGGTCTACAAAACACAAAGAGGCGGGCTTGTTGTTTTCGATCGCTTGCTCGACTATTTCCCGGACTATAAATGCAGCGTCTGTTGTTGATCTGTTTGTGTGAAACCCTTGTTCTTCCTCATTGCTTCTAAAGTATGCTTGCAAATTTGCTAGTATTATTTTCGTCAGTAATTTTAATATTGTTCTCAGGAGAGTTATACCTGTGTAGTTGTTAGGGTCATTTCTCTTCCCTTCTTTAACTACACGTGCTAAAACAGCACATTATCTCATAATTGAGAATTGTATTGTATAAATTGAATGTATGAAATGAATAAATATCTTAGCATTGTAATGACAGCCATACTAAACAATCAGTTATAAATTGAAAAAACCTACTTCAAAACAAACGCCTCTCGTGATTATCTGCATTTACTTCCATTGTCAGGAAGAGTAGAAATTTCTTACTTTTAGAAATGAAACGAACGTGAATAAATTTAAGTGGTACAGTATTTACAGAACATAATACAGAAAAACAATAATACACACAAGCCTACCTTAATTACATTGGCAGTGATATTTTAATGTTTTAATACCATAATCAGCGATTCAAACATCTTAAAATATAGAAGTGTGTTTATTAGTTCTAAGTTAAAACTAATTACCTTTCTACAACCTATTTCATTTCATAAGAATATTATCTTCATCATATAATCACCATAACTGAAAACATTGGGATGAATTGGAAGAGTTTTGAAACCTCTTTGTTGCTATTTTCCGATAAAAAGCGCGCGAAATTCGAATTTACAATTCCAAACTTTTTGAAAAAATTACCATAACCACTATATTAACAGTTCTTTGCTACATACGAGAGTAAAAATGAAAGACAAAATTTGAAGACTTTTTTTAGAAAATAGTTTAAAATTGTTTTAATAGTTTCATCTAAAATTACGCAAAAATACTCAAATATTTGAAAAAATGAGCATGATCTTTGTGAAGAACTGTTTTTCATGAACACATTCCATTAAGAAAAATGTATCTTAAAAGGTGTAGTTGTAAGTCTAAAAAAATTGAGTGTTTGCAATTTTCGAAAAATCAGGGTTTTTAACGAGTATGAGAAAAATTGTACACGACCTTATTTAAAACTATATCTTGAAAGGACAGGTTGCAATAAGAAAAAATATCTATCTTCATAATTGTAGTTGGAGTAAATATTGAATTTTAACATTTTCGACAACTGAGTTATCAACGAAAAAAGACCTACACCATTCTCCCAAACGTCCTTCACACTATTCAACAATAAAATTTAATCAAAAACGATGGATCTAATTTATTAAACATTTTGAAAATGTTCCAGGGGCTTCATGTAAAGTATCCCCCAAAATTGAAGAGGCAGCGACATCAGTCAAATCAATTGGGAAATATCAATTTTGGAGAAAATCACCTGAACACTTTAACCGCTAACGTTGTGCACTGCCGGACAGACAGGCGTTTTGCCATCTTTGGATTTTTCGGTTTCAAGGATCCACAAACGTCTCTGGCTACAGCAAGTGTTAACGATTTTTTCAAAATTTAACAACTAGATTTATCCACTTTTCCGTTACCAGCACCCGGCAATAAGAGTTTTTTCTACTGGACTTTCGCCGCTTTCCACCGTATCATTATATAGCATTCTCTTCTTAAGAAATACCTTCTTAAGGACGAGAAAGTAAAAACCGGTATCGTTATAATGATTTTCCAATGTCGTAATTGAACTCCGAGTTCTAATATTTTACTAAATAATACTTTCAGCTGTTGATTTAATATCACGCCTCCATACTTCATCACTCGATGATACTTGACCCGGAACCTATTCCTATTCTACAAAGGTTTTCATTGCAGTGTATATATCGTTCACTGTTATTCCTGTTGTCATCCATCTGTAGATTCTGATTTTCTTAGATAGCTTTCTTTGCCTTTTGATGTAACTGATGAAATTCTGATATGTAAATGATGTAACTTTTCTGTATATACTTTGTGAAATTATCCTGGTATACCTCCTTCAGGTCACGTATTTGATTTGTTTTGTTCCTTGCAGAAACGTACAGTTGTCGGTCTTCTGATAATAATTTTGTAATTCTATAGCGTAGAAATGTTATTTTATTTCCCTCAGTAACATATTTAACTGCAAACTTAAAGCAAGATATTTAGTTTTTATTTTTAGCTCACACATGTATCTTACTTTTTCCTATAGACACTTACGTTGCTTGATAAAGCAAGTTTGATGAAGCTGCTTGAAGTAAGTTTGTCTTCAATTTGAGCCATGCTGCTTCTAAGCTCTCTTCTCATCCGATAGAGTTTACATTTATCTTTTTGTTTATTCTTCTCTGAAAAAGATTTCTTGTGCTTTAATTTTCTAATGATTCTACATTATATTTCTCTGTACGTTTTGTTTTAGTTCTTCGTGATAGTCGATGTTTTAATCTTCTTTTACTCAAAAGAAGTCTCTGTCTATATATGTCGAGTTCAATGTTCGCAGATCCAGTGTTTCAGTTGGAATAAAATATCTATTAGTAATTCAATAATCAACTTAGAGAACGAAAAAAGGCATACTTACATTTAAAGTCATGACCAAAGAAATTATTATTGATACGCAAGTTATTTTGAGCACAAAAGTCAATTAGGCAATCTCCATTTCCATTACTAACATTCTCATGGAATCGTTGTTTTACCCTATCGAATGAATTAATTTCCACTCGTGCATTCAGATCCTCTGGTACTAGGTTGTAATGATATTCTGAAATTTTGTCAATTAAATTTCGTAGGTCTTTATAAAGTCTCTTCGCTTTTCTCTAGGTTTGGCCATATCTGTATCATGTAATATAGTATGGATTCATATTTCATTTATTTTTATTTTTGTTCTACGTAAACATTCATTAACATCTGCATTATCCCACAGCTTCTATATTCGTTTGGCATCTCCTGTATCCCATAGCACAAATTCCTTGTTCAACGATTGTTTCAGTTGCGATATCCAAGTCGTGATTTCCATCGCTTCTAATTACTCGTAGCCATGTGTTTCAGATATTCCTTTTTTTCGTTTACTGACCAAATTACACAAGACTATGTATGACTGGTTCTGCCAACTCTTGTGCGATTTCCTCTTAAAGGCCCATAATGTCATAACCTCATCTTACTTGCGTTATCAATAATATCGATATCAATGTCAGTCTCGTACCTGAGTTTTAACTACTTAGCACCCTAGCTCCAAAGCAGCATACTATTTGCAAAATAATACCTATAACTCTTCATCTTAACTCTTAACATCTAACATCTTAATATCGTCTAGTGGAACTTTTCCCTTAATTTTATTGCGTGATAAAATTATTTCTACAAAGAAATTACGAATTATACATTTATTATCCTTTTTACATTGCAAGCCATGCAATGCTCTAAAGTTTTCATTACCAATCTGACTCATTCAGACAAATTTTCTTGCGTTCTATTTATTCTTAAACCATGCAACATTGTTACGTGATGTACTTTTCGCCTTATAGCAGCACATTTATACCAGATTCCCCAACTCTAAGGAAGTATGTTATATTTTTGTTTTAGTGCTCATATAGCTGATAATTTATTTAGTTTCTTGAACACACATGGATATCTTCAAGATGAGTTTCAGGTGTGCATTATATCTACTCAATACCACCTTTTGACTCCAAAAAGAGGTAAATTGAATACTTATATTGTCTCAAACAAACTCACAGGATTTTATTCCCAACTTAAACTTCAAACACCTTTCTAAGATAATATAAGCTATACATCCCTGCTCATCGTTTGTATTACTATTACTTAATTTATCATTTTATTGAACACTTCAGGTTTTTTAACCCTTCTGCTGTCAAGTCGAGAATGCGCCTGGAGGGTAGGCAACCATACACACATTACCACAAGTACGGGCGCCACGTTCAAAGACGGATGTACACGCATTCATGAAGTGAAAAAAATGGATATAAAACGTAAGAGATTCCTTTATTTATTATGTATATGTTCCGTATTTCAAGTAATTAATACACAATATAGAGCTACCAACAATGACATTTAAATTTAATCCATTACGTCATTTACCAACGATCATCTTCAGATGTCAAGACCGTAGATAAAATTTCTGTAGGAACATATCTTATACATGAAAATATACACAAGGAACATAAATAACTTCTTAATACATTAAGGAATGATAAGTATAGTTCAGTTCCTTCAAACGTTTCTGTTCTGTACCTAGCAACATACACATTACACTCTTCCGCTGTCACTGAAAGTCACTTCGTTTCAAGACTGAAATTCCATATATTTTGTTGTTCGTGAATGAACATACTTTGAGACTAATGTCTAAAAGGAAACAAAAAGATCGAAACACAAAGAATACCTGTAAAAATAGATAACTAAAGAAAATGAAAAAAACATATGTAATAACTAATGGATGAAAAATAAGAACCCTGAAAAAAATATGCACAATATCGGCGAGTAGAGAAAATGAAGATGAGATATGAACAAACATAAAATTGGAATCAATTGTATCCCTGCAGTTTATAATCTATCAACCGAACAAAGAAAAACTATATAAATCACCAGAAAACACTACGTTAATATAATTCTAATTCTCACTTTAAAACTTATCAAAAAAATAATAAATGCTTCTACAAGAAGATAGAGAATTAATGAGTAAGTTGGGCCTTCATTAACACGCGCATGCAAAACACGGAGAAACTCTTCAGGTCTAAATGTAATCTTTGTACATTGATAATAAAACAGATTAAATTCTTAACGATCATTTTTCAAAACGACGGGAGACGGGAAGTAACCAAATTCTCAAAAAATTAAGATACTAATTAACGAAATAATACCCAATCTTTAAGACTATTAATTATCCTCGTATATTCTAAAACTTTTAACTACTTTCTTTTTACTCAAAGAATATATTTTAGAAAAGCACTTCTGGAGTAACTTCAATTTTTAATATATATTTCTTTAATTTAATCAAGTACTGCTATTTTACTATTTTACATTCAATATTTTTTTATTTATATACTATTCGTTCCCATGAAAGAATGTCGAACAAAGATAAAAGATAGGGACGAAAGGTATAGGACATCATAGAGAAAATTTTGTTTTACTTGAAAAATAGAACCTCGTACAGTGTACGGAAAATAAGAAAAAGGAAAGAACTTATTATAAGAATAGTATTCAAAATTTTTCAATTTTACCCCTTCAGTGCACTTTATGGACCATAGAGGCACAGCTGTGTTTCTCAATGCTCTAAATATTTTTCAGTTAAAATTATAGGTGAGTCCTTTCATGATACCCTCCGTTCTTATGTTTCTCTTCTGATGTCAAATGGTCAAAGAGTCATGAAATTTTTCCATATTTTTAACTTTTCTGCCGAGAGTCGTGCTTTCCACTAAATGGTCCTTCGTGGACCAGTAGTCTTTTTTCCTTTAACTGATCTTTTAGGGCATAAGAAACCTATTTATGTTGTTGGAACTTATATCTTTTCATTCTAGGCATGATTATTCACCTTTCAAGAGTCACAAATAATGACCACTTAAATATGAAATTAAGAATTTTGAGGGATGAGATTCTAGGAACAGATTTACACTAAATGGCAAACTATACTGTAGAAAAAGGAAATATGAACCTGGTGAAAAATATTGCATCAAAGAACGGGAAAGGATTTGGTACAGTATTTTTTCACTGGTGGTTAAAACTCTACAACAAATTACTTAATTCTAAGAGTTTCTACTGATTACTTTTTACGTCCGTATTCCTGAGTGAATTTATAAAGGTGAAGAAACTAACATTACGAGCTAACACGCAGGAAATACCATCTGACGTGTGAGATTAAAACAGTAGATATTTTTTTTCTAAAATTTTTGAACACAATATAAATAATAGGTTGTATCACACAAGCCAAAATTATTTATCTTCTTATCACAATACATCAGGACCAGGACCAAGACCAAGTAACGACAAAGGACACAATACATCAGGACCAAGAAACCATCAATTAATTATTCTTGAATATAACAAAATAAAGATTAGAGTTGACTTCATGGATCAAATGGTCGACAATTACACATCATGAAGGCACACTCGTCAATGACCAATGAAGTTATTTTGTGACAAGACTGACGGTGCTGCTTTGAATGCGTACGAAATCTTCACAAAAATTATTCAAGGCTCATGTCACAGGGAAAGAGGTATATGGTACTGACAGAAGAATTTATCCGTGTTAATATGAAAAATTGAGAGAGAAACTCTAATATCCTCAAAAAAAATCCTTAATGTTCTCAAAGGCGTTGAGAATTACTGAAAGAATAACAAGAAGTTTGGAAGTCCGAAGATAATAAATAAGTAATGTGAATATTACAAATTTTAATATCGTGATAAAATTGGTATACATTCTTTCTATTGAGGTCATAACTTTCTTCTCATGTGCTATTTATGCCTCTTCAAAAAAGACCAAAAAAATCACACTCCTTGTTTGAAAACAAACTTTTACCAGAACATAAAAAAACTGTATTATGTGCTATAGTTGCAAATAAAGTGTGTGGAATTCCTTATTATACGTTAAACGTTTAAAATACAAGTTCATTTTAGTAATAATTATTGAATTCATTATTTCTTCATCCCGGCTTCAAATCAGTGTTTTGTTCACACCGGACGTCTTAGGGCTACTAAGTGGAATGTCGCAAAAACAGAGTTCCGTGCATTGAAGGGTTAACCGATGGGAAAGTGGGGCTTGCGAAAACATATCCGCCTTTTCCTGTTACTACTCAACAACTGCTCATATTTGAAAAAAATACATCATTTAAAAATCTAAAATCGAGAAAGAAACTGCATTGAAAATATCTCTATTTCTAATATTATATGGGTAAGGAAGTTATAAATATAAATGTGAAAGTTTGCAGGTCTCAAAATTTCACAATATTTAATGAAAATACGAACGGTACCATTTTATAAAAGCAATATATTCTATTCGAACAAAAGGTTATAAAAATTGCAGATTTTTTTCAGAAAATTTTGATATTGCCGCAGATTCTTCATACAAAGAACCCTCGAAATTAAAATATTTTAATGTTCTCTGGAATGTCATCGTGCAACTTTTCTTGAACGAATGGTTGAAGATATGCGGGTAGAGTGGAGGTATTAGTTACGTAATCAGCTACTAGATTATATGAAGCAATGCCAATCTCTGGAGAATCAATCATGGCTCCACAACGTTGTGAATTTGCGTTCTAACTTTCACAGAAGTCCGAGATATCTCCTGTGATCGACTTTACCTGCTTCGACATTTTTCGGAGAAAATCACGGACAGAAATTCTCGTCTTCAACAGAAAATAGTTTTCGCGCCAGTGAAGATTGGCGCGCCACTGTTTGCAATATTGTCCACACTGCTCGTTGCGAGCTTTTGCCTTCAACTGTTTCTTGTGCTCGAGAGGGGAAGCAAGGTTATCGGCCACGAAAAGTTGCGCGAGTAATAGTTTACATTGTTTATTATCCTTTTCCTTTATAAACATGTTTCAAGGTTTTGAGATTACACTTACAACCTAAGAAGTAGTTTTAAAAAACACCTCTGAGAAAAATATGTTCAAAATTGTATTACTGTGAAAGAAGTGTAATAAAATTATGGAATATTTACAAAACTGAATTTCAAATGTTTTGAAAAACGCTTCTGAGCATATAAACTGCAATCAATGCGCATTTGATGCAGTGGCACTTTTCTCTATGAACAAGATAAATACAAGTTTGCAAATAAATTGAGATGAAGTAATAAATAAATTAGAACGAGTCGTGAAAAAAATTGCTGTCCTTCCTATAAAGCAAACATTTCATAATAAATCAACAAAAAATGGTGAAAACGTCGTCGTTGCGACATCTTCACGAGAGTATTTGTTGCAGCTCAACCACCTTATCCCCATGACGCACATTGCGTGGAAGGTCAAGGGCCGTGAAGAGGAGCTGCAGACATCAACGAACACGGAAGCGCCTCCACCCTGGACGTGGCCGCCACCACACTTCCAGCAAAGGGAGTGCCCGGCATGGACATTTTCACAATAGAGTAAGTTACTTGAATTTATCTCCCAGAATGACACAAGGATTTTATTCTACTGCGCTGAATCATTTCCTCACATTCTACATTTGCATATCCAATTTACAGATTGTCTCAGAAGAAATGGTACAAACTTCTAGAGAATGTTTGGACGTCGAAGACGATACTTTTTTGGAAATGAACATGGGGAAGATATCATATGACGAAATTATGCACGTGACATTTGCCCCAGATTGGTAGGCAACACATTATGCAGCGGTGCTTGACAGCACTCGTTATGAAGCACTCAAAGAGATTTCTTCCAACTACGGAACAGCAGAGCACGGCGGGTTGCCTACGAATCAGGTGAATGGAACAGGTGTAGGTAAGTTCTTATATTAAATTTCACACCGTATGTTTACTGACAGAAAGTTCCACCTATAAGCTCCAGACGTTTCTACAAATTAGTTTGGAACTCTTTATAAAAAACTCAAAAGCCTACACGTACCTGTCTCTTCATACACCAATCACGGTTATGTTTGTTCTGGTCCACCATTCGGGGAAAATAAGCTGTCATGCTGAACGTCTCGACCTACTGGTACAGAACTGACCTTCTGCAGTATTGGTCGAGAATATCTTTAAAAAGTAACAAAAAACTAGTTGAAGTGGTTACTAGGTGAGGGGTTACATCTCATCTGCGTTTTGTAGGCGTTTTGAAGCATTTAGAGAAGAGGTCTATTGCTCATTTGATTCATTTTGGCAATAATGTATTGAAACAATCTTTTGAAGACCCTTCTTGAATATTTCTGCAGAATAAAAAATATTTTGCGAATTGCAAAGCACCTGCAGTGGAGGAACTGTGCGACTTCGGTGTCTTGAGTCATTAGGGTAAAACATTTAGGTACAACCCAGAACGTTCCCCAGAAAAAGAAATATGCAAGTCGTAAGGAGAGGTGCTCCCGAAATTCCGTAGTTACAATAAAATTTGAACCCAAATCCCAAAGACTTAAAGAATATAACGAACGCTGTTGTTCTGTTGGAACTTGAGACCAACACTGTCTAACTAACTGTAAAACTATTTTAAAATATTTTCTTAAAAAATGTATTTAATTTTCTTGTTAAAATATGTTAATATTTATATTATCTAGCTGCTGCCACTAGAATGTCCAATTATGCATTTTCTATTATTTGAAACAAACAATCTAAAAACTTACATCGCATAATTCAGGAATGTGACAAAATATTCGTACTATGAATCAGTTAACATGTACTGAAATTCCAATTCTTACACCCCTTATTCACATATTGGTGGTACATAAATTCCGTTACGTTTTAACATTGCTTAATCTGCTATCTGGTGAAAATAATTTGCTCAATGTAGAGCGTGGTAAGATGAAGATAGTGCAAGAGGCATAAGGATTTGAAAGCACCGGCAATAAATTCGAACATTCTTCAACAACTGATGATAACGCTCATTTCACATATGCAAAATACAATAAATATCTTCGAGTTTCTAAAAAAAATTAATTGAAAGACTGTATAAATGTCTTCATCGAAGTATTATGTATTGAATATAGAAAGAACAGTCTACAAAAACCGGTACAAAATCTTAGTTTTGTTTCATTAGATTATAAAAATGCACTACATTGTGTTTAAATTTTAAAAACTTAATTAAGAAGGCGAATGTCACGAATAAAATGGTGAGCACATCACAAGGGCAGGTAAATGCAGGCAGGCAACGATAATACTTGGTAAACCATGGGAAATGGAAGGGCAGCGTTAAAGAGGCAACAATATGTGTCGAAATGAAATAAAGAGCTTCAGAAGGGAGAATTACTGAAATTCAGGACACAATGCTGCAAGAAATCAAAGTAAAGGTAAGAAAAGGAAAATACAAGAGGATTAACAAAATACGTAAGCCAACGCTTTAATTTCACTTTTGGTACGATGAAATGAAAAGAAATGAACAAGTGAGTTAAAAACATAACCAAGGAAGATTAATAGAAAATATTAGATATTTGTAGAAAATATGAATGCTAATAAAAAGTGATAAAATGAAACGGATGTATGAACTTGTGGTCGCTTGTTCGCTGACGGTGTTGTAAAAATCCACATTTTCAATATTGTATCAAAGTACAATTGCAGTCATTCAAAGAACAAGACAACAGAGACCAAACAGGAAGTGGTGAAAAGACGTAATCTATCAGGTATGAGGGGCCATAGCAGGTTAAGAAAGTGTCCTTGCGAAAAATAAAATAATAATGTTTCGTTATGTTTTCCAATTCCGAATCTATGCCTTTCAAACAAATTTTAACATACAATTGACAACATCTATCAATACGTTATAAAACATACTTTACATAATATACGTTATACATGCGTTAATTGTTTTCAAGTACCTAACGCTCTTTTATGCATTTTTCTTTGAAGTCTTAACTACCAATACACTTGTAGAGAAATACACTTTCCACTACTCAATGTTTTTAACCCATATATTTGTAACATTTTTGGTGCAAATTCAAATATAAAACTTGCTTATAGGCAACATCTGAAAAGAGCAACATCAGAAAAAACAACGAATAATTCTCATTCAAACTACAATATTTTACAATATTGAGACTTTTACCAAGTGCAGTTTTCCAGTTAAATATACCTTGTTTTATTATTTCTAAACGTTCATTTACACAAATATATACAATTTCTTTTGAAAATACGGTTCTTGAAACAATTTTTTACATTTTCTTTAAATTAGGTCTAATCATTAAAAATAATAATCTTTCATACAATGGTAAATACGCTTTATTTATTTTCAGTTACTCTGATGGAAGAAGTACCCTGCTTCGAACTTATTTTACTAATTTATATTTTCACGAAGTCAAATATCAATAGCTTTGGAGTCATAGAATTACGTTTGAAAGAAAAGTGTTCGCTGTTAACAATTAAAAAATCATATTTTGTAACCCAATTCGTTGTTCAAGTCACACATTGTATTGACTCAAATAATTGTTTTACCTACGTAACAAGTTAATTTTCGCAAAAGCGCTGGAATATGCTCAGAAAACGCTTTTCAATGAAAACCTATGACGAAAGAGTTAATTCCGTTTGTGGTATAGTAGAAGAAATTGTCAGTCAAATGAATTGCAGAAAATATTATAGCATACGATTAAAAAATATTATAGTAGTATTTTTTAAAATAAATATGGCAATTTCAATTTATAGAAAGAATAACTAAACATCTAAGCTATGCACGAATGGTCACAGGCAATTTCGTTTCATATGAAGTGTTAAATGATAATATTTTTATTTTAGACCTGTGAAGGAAACAAATAATATTGTAATGTTCGACGTTCATTCGCGTAACTTAATGAGCAAACCGTAAATATTATATTGATAATTATTAACTTCATCGAATTTTTTGTCATGTACGTCATGCTTGAAATTAAGTTAATCGCATACGAATTATCGGTTTTGGTTACCACTAAGTAAGTCATTGGATCCATAAGTAATTCCCACTCCATTGTTTTTGCATTCCAATCCTTTTTAAATCTATTTTTTGGTATATATTTTTATCTTAACAAAATCTTGTCTCTGCCTACCCGCATCCGTCATATTTATCGAACCTGTATTCTTCTTAAACAAAATTCACGTTCGGCATTAGTCTTTCGAAGTGGCGAGGGAGTTGAAGGATACATCTGCAATGCTTATACAACACATGCAGCTATAATGCATTCAGATAGGGAAAGGTGCTGTTAATTGTCGACGGACCTATAAATTGGCGATGAGATCTTTTATAGTTTTCAATGCAATTGATTCAGAATTATCTATAATGTGGATATGTTGGTTGGTGTTACGTTGCACTCTTCAGCCTTTTAATTTTCTTTTCTATAATGCTACATACCTTTTTTTCCCTCCCAGTTTTTCATTATCAGTCTTTGAGTTATTTATTTGCTATTTCACTACTCGTTCTAACTTTTCCTAATGTTTCATGCATATAAAATCTGCATTTATAATCCCACATTTCTTTTCTTAGCATATACCTCTGTGTACATTGATCTGGATCCAGGCTCTATCTTGTAAACCTCTCAAACAATTTTCCTCTTTCCCTCTTTCTCTCTACTTCAATACCTCGGCTTCTCAAGTAAATATTGGCCACCAATCACTTATTATATTTTCATCAATTTCTCCCTTTCTTCCAAATTTAGTTGAATTATCTCTCAGCTCTGTTTAATGAAAAATCATCCCTTTCTATTATTATCCTCAACTAGCTATCGTAGCCCTACTTTACCGGGGTCACATGCGTGGGAGTTAAGGACTTGCAAGTTATGTAAAATATCTAAATGTGAATACATGCAGTATTTGAATAGCCAATAGATAATGACACCAAAAAGTATTGAAAATTACCGCCCGAATTCGTAATCAAACTAGCAATTTTCATTACTAGCAAACATCATTAACACCATTACTAAGATTTCTTTGTAGCTACAGGTAATGCATATTCCCATGTCATTAAAAATATCCATAAAAACTCCATCTCTATCGCATCCATGTCTCTCTCC
Source organism: Gryllus bimaculatus (assembly GCA_017312745.1). Lineage (NCBI taxonomy): Eukaryota > Metazoa > Arthropoda > Insecta > Orthoptera > Gryllidae > Gryllus > Gryllus bimaculatus. The sequence continues at coordinate 1,977,264 of BOPP01000091.1, forward strand.
CTATTTCTTTAGCTATCCTTCCTCATGTAACCAACTCCCCATTCACATTTACATATTCCCTCTTAGGTTCCTACGTTCCTCTATTTTGATCATTTCTCCCTCTCCACGTCCATCACCACGCTTCTCCCTTTATATTCTCTCCATTCATTATACGTTTTTCAACTTCTCCCCACTTCGCATGTTCCCTTGTTTCTGAATCAACTTACCAAATCTTGCATCTATCTTCTTCATTCTACCGTTATCACGAATCCTAATTTATGAATCGCTCACTTTGTGTTACTTTCGTTGGCATACAATTATTATTAGTTAGATGACCCCTTTTTTATCCTGATTACCCACAAACACAACCTATTTTCTTTGATTCAATGACTACCATAGTCTTATTCCGTATTTAATGTTTACTTGTTTCTGCTTCAAAAATATCATTATAAAATATTTCTGTGTATTTAGTTTCAATTCTCTTTCGTCAAAACACATTTGTAACATTACCATGGCCATTCTTGTATTCTCAGTAATAACGTGATAACGTTCAGGTAGCCCAACACTCTCTCTATTTATATGGAGAGATAAATTACTTATCACATGTTCATATGTAATATGTTCTTTATCCAGCAGATAGTTTTATAATTGAGTGTAAATAAGACGTACTTTCTAGCCTAATACTATTTTGTATATACACACGTAAACTATAATTTAATATCTATAATATTTAATAGCCTGATAACATTCACCCATTCAGCCCAACACACTCTCTTTCTGTTTATCTGTAGAGGTATATTACCCCCGCGTATTAATATGTAATGTACTCTTTATCCACCGGATAGTATGTATTATTTTTAACACATAATTACTTAACACTCTCTTCTACTACTACAGCGTTGTGTATACGCATGTAAACAATAAATTAATATCTATAATATTTAATACGTCGAAATTCAACAAAACTGTCAAAAACGTTTGCACAAATGTACATTGTGTTACATGTAGAAACTTAGAAAACCTATAGAATATTCTTTTTTAGTCAATTGAATGATTTTTATTGCAATATTTATTAACCCAGATTGTTTCAGGAATAAATTCAAACAATATTTTAGACATTAAAGGAATCGTCTTCCTCTTCTTTAAATAAATACGAATAAAATCGTAATTATTCGTATTTATCGAATTATCGATTAACCTAGAGAGTCAAACTTTCAGTTGTAAACAAATTTCGAATTAATTGTAAAAATATAATATGACTGAGAAAAGTGAACTGAGTAATTTGACTAGGAACGTGCACGTTAGCTGGTTCTTAGATATAATTTGAACATAAGTTTCAAAACACATTTGAATATCTGAAATATAATTGCCAGTTTAATTATACAAGATAATATCGAGCATAACTAACGTAACTATAAACAATTGTCATTAGAACAACAATTAATCAGGAATAGGAACTTCTTTCTTCAATTTGTTCAAGCTTGATTTTGGCCCTCTCCAGCCACGTAAGAAAATTACAATAGATACAGAATATTTACAAGAAGTCATATGATATATAGTAAACAAAATTACGTTTGGGGTAGGCTTTACGTTTTGGGTAAAGTATATGACGAAGTCGTATGGTCGAAGACGTTTCTAGGTAAGTTTACTTTTAACCTTTAGCGGTGCGGATTCTGCTTACCTAGGTGAACGTAAATTCCTGAAGAATTCTGTAATATTTTAGCATAGAATTTTATAGATAGAAATTGCTGAAAGAAATTGCAATATTTTAGAATAGATATTTATGGATGAGAGGGAAAGTGGTTGGGAGTGGATGTAATCCCAGGTTTATTATGTAATTGTGTATTTGGATTGTGCCAGGAAACTTTTGTGATAGTACCTAGGAATATAAAGGAACTTTAAAATAATCATATCGCATAATTGTCGAAGGAATTTCATGTACTACTGTCCTTTTTGTGTGTCACCACTGCTTACTTCGCATCGCTCTCCGCTTCGGGAACGTCTTCTAGTCTCTTAGCATTGTCGACGCGGTTACTGGGAGCGCTGGGTGTTGCTACTCTCTCAGTTAAATGTTCCCGACAAGTGTAAACTCACACGTTGATCTTTTTGAGTTCAGAGTCTGAGCCTGAGACGCGTTAGTGTCCTCGAATAGAAAAAAAAGTCCTGCACTGAACTTCTTAAGTTCAGACTTTATTAATCAATCAATTTATGCAAAAGACAGTAATGTAACGAGTCACAATCATTCGGGGGGGGGGCGCGAACAAACACCATTTGAGTGTCCAGAAGCAAGGGAAGGGATCAAAATCAGCAGTTGCTATGGCTCAAGGATAACTGAGGCAACAACAATCGTCATAATAGTTTTTTATAGGCCAACTGTCACTACATTTGTTATAAATGCAAATGCAGAAATACTGTTATAAGTAACACAGAAATACGACTGTTACAGTAGTCCTTTACCAATGTTTTATTTTAATAATGTTCGCCTTTTAGTTTTGAGTTAGAGAGAATCTGAAGTTTCTCTTATACCTTAGGAATCTACTCTAACGCAAGAAAATGAAAAATCAAACTTTATTTAAAGAAATAAAACATTGGTAACATTCGTATTGCATTGCGGCCAAAAATATTTTACTTGCCTTGAAACAATGTAATGTTCTCATTTTGCTGTAGTTTTATCTCCTAGGACATTTACACAGTATAATTTGTAAAAATAAAATAATTACTTTTTATGTATTATTGATGTCTCTTTCGCTTAAGGTCAATTAACTGCCTTTGGCAAAAAGACGAGAGTGAAATTCAAATATTCTTCGCAAAGAAAAGAGCTTGCTACTACAGCGTCGACGTTTCTCGCTTTTTCTGACAGAGCGCAGCACTGAGATTCGAGAGAAAGATTGATGGGCATTCTCAATACTTTACAAGCATCTGCGTCTGCATGAAGTGTGATCTGAATAGTATATTAGCTAGATATTTAGAATGTTAAGGGGTTTCCTTTAAAAAGAAATTTAATCTTTTAACTCAACCAAATTTCTAGATTTTTTATTTTAAATGAAAGTTAGTGCACCTTAGATGTGATGTGATGTGATTGGCTATTTGTAACTCATACGTATAAATTCTATTTTTAAAAAATAGTAAAATTAAATGTACGCTTATCAGCCGTCATTTGTTCATTACATCGTTTAGGTGTGTGTTCTTGAAGGTTTATCGCGTGTAAACGTGTGTGAGGGAGAGGTTATAGATAACGAAGCGAATATAAGCGAATATGACAAGAGTTTAAGTTCGACTACCGAGTGGGCAAATATAAGTGAGTGAGATATATAAACGCATTATCCAGGAAATATTTGAAACATGCCTCATTTCACAAAAACATCCCCGGGATTATAATTATAAGCATTACGTTTTTAAATTAAAGTGAGCACCAGGATTTTTCGCTGCAGCAAAGGATAGAATATAGGTCCAAATCTTTGAAAATATAAAACTTTCAATGTTTCAGAAACAAATTTAATTCTATGTTCACAGTAAATATAGTAATGTACTGTTTCAGAATTTTGTACGTACACCAAGCATTTGGGAGCGATATAAAACAATATAGCTGAATCTTCGTACTCCAATCAAGGGTTAAAATATGACAGGTATAGATCAAGCACTGCTTGAAAAATCTAAAGGAAAGTTCTACAATATTTATGCCCATACTTTCATTTACTAACTCTTCCAGGAGCGTGCCACATCTAGTTTTCAAAGTCAACATTGCTTTCGCTTGCACACTATCAACTATCAAATCCTTGCCCATCTGATCTACGTAATTGTAAAATCCATCAAAGTAATCCATTATCACCATACGAACATCTTCACTCCTAGTAGTTAGATCGTATGCCCAAACTGACACACAAATTTAAAGCTTCTTCTTTCTCCGCAGAGTGCATTTCATCTGAAATCTGACAAGGGAGTGCTCACCTTTCTCTTCATCCACGATATAGGTGTATATAATTGTATTTTTTTATGTAAATGTGTGTGAGTGGGACGGGATGAGAGGGAGACAGATGAAACAGAGAATTAGAAATAATGTTCAAGAAATAAGGAATTATGAAAAAATAACACCATACGGGAATTGGAAATAAACGGGAAGGTAACATGCATTTCAAATAATATAAATATAACCTAACTGAAGTACATTTACGTTGTGTCCAATGCATTCTTCATTCATTCTCATTTTTAAGTACGGAGCGAAGGGTTCCAACAAAATCCACCAACATTACAAAATAAACTATTCCCCAGCAAATTAGTTGACAAGCGCATGCATTATTGCAACGCTGACTTTTAAAAATGCAGCCGGGCCTTGTTGCAGTGATTGAAGCCCCAACCTTGGACGCGAGCGCGGGTGCGGGTGGAGGCGACCGCACCGCCCCCGTCGCCGCCGCCGCCGCCGCCGCAGAGGATGCGTTGGCACCAACCCCCGCATTCCTCCAGCCCTAGCCCCGCCCCCCGGCCCCGCCCCCCCCCCCCCCCCCCCGGCCCCGCCCCGACCTATCCCCCCGCACGCCCACCCCGCCCCGCGCGCGCCCGCCAAACGCGCGTGGTATTTCCGCGGCGGAGCGCGCCCATGAAATATTTCGGCCAGATACCATTCCCCCTCTTTCAAACGTCCCTATTTGGCAAGTATGAAATGTATTTTGCTTTGAAATCGGCAACAATCGCTGCTGCTCGCGCCTACAACTGCTAGTAAGAGTTTAACGGACTGGCGCTCTAGGCGCGGCTGCTGGAATCCGCGAGGCAGCCAGAAAGAAACGCCTGGACGGGATGCTCCGCAAAATTGCCCCGTCAGAAACAAAGTAGCTGGACGCGACAACACGGTCTGCAGAAGAGGCTAATAACTACCTATGACATTAAATATAGAAATGCATAGAGAAATAATCAAATCACAAAAATAATGTCATCTGATAAGACAGCCGCATGTTCTATTATTTCTTTACTCATATTTATAATAGAGTTTTACGAGATTTCTTACCCACCATTGAAATCATACTTTTATTTCTAAACAATAATCGCAATTGAAATATGTTTAAATGATTCTGGTATTAAATAAATTCATCACTTACATTCAAAATTAGTCCATTATATAGGTATGAGCAATGATAATAAGAATAACCCTCAATTTGCCCATGAACGTTCAACAAATTAATAATAATATTTTCACATGTAATCGCACAAATTTCATTTTTTAATATTTCCATTCATATGTTGCTGCCTTTTTTGCACAATGATTGGAAAGAACTTTCTTCTGTCATATTACTACGTTTGCAATTCTGATATTTGGAAAGCACTTGAATACTTTCCTTTTGGGATTAGAACATGATGTTCATGAATGGTTAAGAATAAAATATAGTAAAGCAATAATTTCACAGAACAGTTAAGAGGTTAATTGATAAAAATTTCACAACAGCAATGGATCTTACTGTTTAAACGTATTATTATAAAACTTTTTTCAAAAATGCAAAACTCATGATCTCACGAATAATTTGAGTTAAACCACTCTTGTTATAATATTTCTATGTCTAACATTTAAACTTCCTAAATATTTATGCTTTTTGACGCATCTTGGTACAGAAAAGTGAAGACAAAAGGTAAAAGGGAGTTACATATGCACATAAAAAGTCAACAGATACAACTGCATGAACTGTAAGGTAATATGCCTTTTGATGACTTAATATTTCATATTGATATTATCTAGAAAATCTTCCAAAATATTTCAGAGATGCTCATAGTGCAGGATCCAAGGAAAACAAAGACAAACGAACAAAACGAAACTCTATGAATCCTTTATTCCTAACTCTCTTTCTTCATAGAAAGTCACATATATTATCTTCGTCATCATTGAGAAAACTCAATGCAGATGAACTTGTTAATGAGATAATCCCACATATTTCATAAGCACTCAGAGAGCTTTAGCCAAATTACCAATATCTAAAATTGTAAACTTCATTGAGTCTTGCAAGTATAGGCCAAAGTTCTGCAAAACGTTGTAAACAATCAGAGAAACTATTCAACTTGTTATTTTTTAAATTAAGGTGTGAAAAAGTGATACATTTGGTAAATCGTTTGTTTGACTACGATTCATTTATCTCCGTACTCGCAATAGTGAGCCAGCTGAAGTATGTCCAGAATTCAGTAGTAACCATCAATGCAGGGAAGAGGCTGAGCGACAAACTGCAGCAAAAGTGTCAAGAAGATATCTAACGTGTGTCTGCGACGTATGACGTATATCTGCGACGATAAACGAAGCTGACATTCGTATTATTCAAAGTACAACTTCGAATATTTTACTCTACACAGATTAACAGGTAACAAACTCGAAGAGAGCTTTTTAAATTTATCGTCTTCAAAAATAAAAACATTTTCAAAATTTTGGCATTTTCCCCCACTTCCGAGGTCCTCTGTAAAGTGACAGGCCTTGGAAGACCTTCTGTGCCTTTCTACATGAGGCAAAAGTTGGTTTGGCAAGCGTCACGCTTCATGTTTTCCCCAATATTTACTGTTTATAAAGCCATTAAATGTGTGTACTAATTTTAAAAGGAGGCTGAATGAATCTTACAATCTCCCTCGGTAGAACATAGTGGGTAAAAATCCCCAGATTTGGAGGTTTGCACCCGGATTTCTCAGGATAGCATACATTTGACCTAACTACGACGTTGCCATGACCCTAAAATATTAAACAGTAATATGCAGTAATACAATAAAGACAATAAAATATTAATAAGCTCTGCAAGTAATACTCCCATGTTTTCTCCGTTTACAGCACACTTCAGAGAGTAACATTGAGAGAGTTCACTCTTAACTTGCGGTAGATCTTCAAAGATGAAGAGCGGAGACAATAGTTATTCAACCTGCTACCATCAATCAATCGCTGTAGGTCCAAGTTATAAAAATAGTATGCAAACACTAGGAGTTCTGTATATATCCAAGGATAATAGATATGTTTTTATAAAGTAGTATTTATTTTCTATTCAATATTCAGTTAATAATGTTTGAGTATGTTAATTGGGTCACCTCCAATAATAACTAAATAAAACCATTAAAACCTAATGAAAAGGCTCAGGTCAATATTTGACATTTCCGTACATCCTCAAACTGAAAAAAAGGCGCCGCATACCATTAGTTTTCTATGAGTTTGCAATAGAAACAATGATCTTGATTATGACACATAAATAAAGGGTTAAATAATAAAGATAACTGACGATGACAAATTATTTTCTTTACATAAAATAATCACATTTACTATTTCCATTATTACTGTTTCCACAAACTTTTAGGGTCTGGTGAGTGTTCTAGATATAGGTGGTATGGGGTTACAAATACAGGGCTCATAAGGCTCATAAAAAGATTTCATATGTAAACACAGGTGTTTCTGTAGAGATGACACACTTGAATGGCCGGACTCGTGTCCCAGACGAAAGATATACTACACAAGAGGAAATGGTCGACAGTATCAACAATCGAATCATTTTTATTGTTTACTTAGAGACGCATCACATTTTTTTATTTTTTGATTGTTCAAGACACATGTAAAAGAGTTTTTATTTTTTAAACTATGCATCTTCGAATAGTGACAATTACAAAGGAAGCGCAGTCTCTATGTCAGAATAAAATAAGGAAGTTTTAAATATTGGTCTACTGTATGTTGCTGCCGGTACTAAAGTAGTAAAGCGACGCCTAATTTAGTGTAGAAAGGTTTCAGACATTTCATTTATACTTCCAGAAGTCATTGTTCTGATCTTACCTTTATTAATGATACCCATATAAACATCCATTATTCAAACTTGTGTTTCGTAGAAAGGTTTTGAAACGTATTAGAGTTATTTATACTTCAAAAAATGAAAAACGGATATAATGTTTGCAGTTAACAACAAATTATTAAGTAGAAACTGTTAACCGTAAGTATTTGTATTATTTGGTACTAGTTTCCCAATAACAATTAACCCACAAATAAAACACAAAAGTACGCCTGGTAAATTGAATTTAAAAGGCAACACACTTTATATTAACACAAGTTCTGCAGATTAACTTTATTATCTTCATTTTCAACATCTTCAACATCATCAGCATTATCAATACCAACATCATCATCACCGCATATTTCTTCTTCTTCTGTTGGGAAGTGAGAATCATATCGCCATACTATGTAACAAAAGTTTTCATTTGTGTTTCAAAATCTTTCTTTGTATTTTCCTCTTTTACTATCCATTGTGGTATCCATAAAGATGCGAATACCGATTATGGTCATTATGGAAACCCAATTGTTTTTTTTAAATATTGTAAAATGTGAAGCAGATATTCAGAACTGTCCAAAAATGGTATAATTTATTACTTATAGTACATTGTGAATATTTTAATGCCGGCTTGAAATTTGGTTGTAGCGTGTTTGCAGGATGTAGACGGTCTACGTATGCTGCAGTCAATTTTTTTACATTTCCAAAATTGATTAGTACAAAATAAATACATCCACTGTTGTAGTATTGTACCAAGAGGACGGCCTGCCCTTAGACGGAACTGTTTTCGGCAATAACTTAATTCATGCGGATGTGAAATGTACGAAAACTTTGCCCTTGAACTTCATTTCTAATACATATCTACTCACGTCACTTTCTTCATACATTATTAAAGTTATTTATGAGATAAGTATTGTTTTTTTGACCATGGTTCTCAGATAATTGACTTTCAAATGGACTTCTGACGTTTTTTTTCAACCTACAATGCTCTATAAAGTAATTCTTGAAAACTAGTTGTTTAGTATTTGAATAATTTTAGTTATATTTTCATAAGTTCTGTCAATAAAGTCATTTAAACCCTCTTTCAGTACATTTCTAACTTCATTTTTTATAAACATTTATATTTTTACGTAGAAAAGTGAAAATAACGATAATGTTACACTAACATCCAAATTCGCAAAGTGTTATAAATAAAAATATACGCCTTCAATAAGAATGTTCGTTTTATATACATCCGCAGAGACTATTCACGCAGAATTATTCGCAAGAATAGCAATTGGACGGCAACCTCCCTGGTTGAAATTCTAGTACCTACATTTAGGGAAGCAATCAAAGCACGATGCGTATTGCACACGTATTATTCGCCAGAGCTTTAATTTCCAGTACATGGATTTCAGAAATCTAGAAAAACTTCATTTAGCCGGCTGTCACTCACATAAAACAAATTGTATTCAATGGCTCATTAATATAACAGAGGAAAGAAATATTTTACTTCACTTGAATTTGTTCTCCCACTATACGTTAGTAGAAATTCAAGGGAATAAAAGACAGTCAGGAAGTCTAACAAATATGTTTACTTGAAATAATGTTATCTAAAAATATCAGAGTTTGGTGAGGAGGTGAGACAAACCCCCTCTCCACTTAATAAGAAAGTAACGTTCAAAAATATCAAACGCTGTAGTAATTGTTTTCGGAAATCTGAAGCTGATACAAACGTACTTTTCATTGGAATGCAAATTGCATGACAATCTCTGATATTCAACAGTATTCTTAATATTCATTACATTAATAATTATTGAAAAAATAGTGTTTGAAGCGAGTAATTTACGAATAGTTGTATAGAGATATCTTTGTGGACGAAATCATTGGCAATGCTATTTTAATAATGATAATTAATTTTACGTTTTTTAAAATGCAGAACGGAAACGAATAATAGCGTCGGCGCAAATTGTCTACACTATTGACGTAAGATAACGATAATTGGCGTAAGAAAAGGATTAATTCATTGTTCTAAAAATGAGCTACTGACTTGAATGCCAACCCAATTAAATTGCTCTCATTTGAAAACTACTCCGAATCTACAACATATTTCCATCCCGTATATCACTGATTTCATAGCATCTGATGACTGATTACACCTATCGCTTTAGAGTGTACCATGAGTTTTGCCAAATGTCATCTAAATCCTTTAGTGTCACTGCGAATTCACTGCACATTTCATCGTTGCAGTTGAAAGTCTTGACAATACACTGCGACATGCAGATGTCAAATTTACATCAACAGGACATGCAAACTTTGTGAACTTGTGTGTATCAAATAGATCTACTGGCGGGAAAAGCGACTATTTGCACTCATGGACGCAAAAAACCGTCACACGTCCTTTAGCGTACACGAAATAGTATTGAACACATAAAGCACTTTCATCTATATCCCAAGTGCAATTATTAGCAAACTTAATAAACGACATCTTCAAAGCAACGTGTCTACATATTTGTAAGTTCTATTTATTTTTTAATTTTCACAGTTAAATAGTGGTGCTAAACCGCACATACTTTCTCATACTTTAGTAACGGGTATGTAATAATATTATATCTATATTATACCTATTTCTGTTTATATCACCACATCTCAGTCAATGAGCGCTGACAACAAAGCATGAATACAGGAATACAGTGATGAGCTCTGCCAACAATGGACACACATTTCTTATTCTTGATATGTGTTTCTGAAGATTAAGAAAAAAAAGTGCCATTTTTTCCATAAATGGAACTGTTTTCAGTTTGCATTGTTGTGGTTTTGAAAGTTCTTCGAAGGTGTTCTTTGTGGAATACTATTGCTTGTTTCGAATACATACAATTATTTCAACGTTTCATCTTTGCTGCCAAGTTCGTACGTTACATTTTTGAAAAAAATATCAAAAAGGAAAAAAAGGAAAAATATTATAAACTTTTTTTAAAAATTTCCAGTACTTCATACAGTCAAGAAAGGATAATTTCACAAACAAATGGAACATCCAAGAATTAAATGCCGTCCGATATATCTCATTACGAATGCATTCTAAACAACGAATTCATTACCTTATGCAAAGGTTTTATTTTCTCATTGCTTCAAATAACTAATTTTTAAATATAATGTTAATGTTAATCACTTTACTAATAGTAAAAACGTAGTGTCGGACATATGATTTCTTGGTCCTGCAGCATTTCATTATTTAAATACAAAAATAAATAAATATTCGAAAAAATTCAGACGTAACAAACAACATAACGGAACTCACTAGATTCAATTCGTTTGTAATTTCTAATTTAATCACTAACTCCAAATATTTTGTTCTTATATAACGGAAAACTGGAGTTTTTAAGTGCAGTACAGAGATGCCGTAGTTGTCGAAATTACTACAAGTGAGTCGAAGTGTGGTGACCATGAAATCCAAATACATATTTTTTCTAGTGACGTATTTCAGATTTAATCTATCCAACAATTGTCTATAATTAAAAAAGAAAACTAAATAGACAATAAATAAATATTAATATTTTCTAAAATAGTCCCTTTTTATTTCGCATACTATAAATAAAATCAAAATCAGCAACATCGGCGCGCGTAGTGATTAAGATAAATCTTAGCAATCTTAAAAAATTAGAATGGTCTCTAGATCTCCAATACCTTATCGAACGGGCCATAGACAATGCACAATCATTCCTTCCTCAAGCTTGTGGCTTCCTCTCGCGCCACACACACACACACACTCCCACACACACACTCCCACACACACACTCCCACACACACACTCCCACACACACACTCCCACACACACACACCCACACACACACACACACACACACACTCACACACACACACACACTCACACACACACACACTCACACACACACACACAAAGCTGGCAAAGCCCGCTGGCAAAGATACCTCAATGAGGAATCCCCCCCCCCCGACAAGCCGAGGTGTATGTCGGTGCTGCATCTCACGTTCTAGACAGGGAGGAACACTACTACATCGCAAGATGTAGCATCCACCACACTTGCAACACTAAAAGTTTTTCCATGTACAGTACAAATAAGTAAGTTTTTTTTCAGTTGCTGGTATCTAGTATTTTAGGGAGATATTTTCTAGTAAAACTAAGTCATTAATCAAGACGTTTTTATGTGGGTGTAATCCTCGTGTATTTCTCCTGCAACGGGATGCATTACAGACACCGCTTCTTCAATGCTTGTAGTAAACGAATATATCGTCTCATCAAAAATTGCTTGTCATATTTAGTAACCAAATCAAAACAATTATCATGAGTAAGTTTCCTGAAATGTAGTTTATTTCAAAATGTCTTCACGAGTTGTAAGTAACATAGTACTTGTAACACCATGTAGATTACATGAGATTTAGGATTATACAAAAAATCTTTAAAAAATAAGAAAGTGTTCAAAATTAACCCAATACTTTTAAAATAACGTGTTATTGTGAGTTTCAAATATGATTTACCTGAATTAAAAACTAATAATAAAAAACAAGAATGCTGAATTACGCTTAAATAAACAAAGATAATTCCTTATATTTTAAACATCAGCAAATATAAATGTGATAAAATATGCATACAGATGAACAAAACGAATACTATGCATAATTTGTTATGAATGAAAAAAATCGTTTATTATCTACGTGTGAGCTGACAGACCAATATTGACAATGAAAATAAATTCCAAGTTATAAATATGAAAGTAACGCTTTTTTCGAAAACCAAACTCTCCTTTCGTCTCAAGTGGGGAGCGGCAGAAATCCTTTCTCTGCTTTGAGGATTCCAGATCGCCTTTGATCTGGAAGTAACTAGCTTTGAGACCGGTCGTGCCGGGAACTGGGAGACAGAGCAAGTGCGAGCGTGAACGCAAGTCATCATCATCATAATCAATTTTAACATCCTCTTTATCATCATGTTGTAGGGCCTTCATTGTACTTACATCTTCTTCCATGCTTCCCAGGTTTTCGTTTTAGTCTTTTCTGCAAAGTTTTCAACGTGTTTGTGACACGTTTCTCTATTTTCCATTGCTAAGCCCTCAATTGCATCTACCAAGAGACATATTGTTCTTAAAGTATATACATTCCAGTTCCTCTTTCTCTTTTTCACCATTCCCAGCTTTGTTTTTTTTTCCTCATTATCTTTAGTTCATTATTTGTTATTCCTTCACTCCAGTATGGATGATAAAATCGGAATCACTAATATCTTGTGAATTTTGTAATAACTTCGAACCCTGTTCTCTATCTGATTCCTTGATTTTTTCCATTTCTACATTACAGGCGTTTCGATTTTCTTATTGTTCATCACTGACCTGAGTTCATGTTACATGGAGCGTTACTCTATAAACCTATTGTGCTCTGATACTATATCAGAGGATCTTGATAATATTTTGCTGAGTTTACTTTGATGGCAGCAATAGTCAAGCTATGTAGATTACGAACGTCAGAACGTGAAAGTATTTTTGCCATATATCTACCGTCACATTTCAGTTTACAACACGAAGAATACAACTTCAATTATAATTTGTTGTCAATTTTTAATGACTTTCTTTATTTACTAAAGTATGATTACAGTTTTGTCTGGTAACATTGCAAGTGTTAGCATGTTTATTATATTAGTCGTATGTTTACAACATTGCTTGCAACGGGTAAAAACACTAATAATATTTATAATTAAGAATAAGATTATTTTTTGTTGTATTATTAAAATTCTTTGGTTATACTGATAAATACGTAATGTGAAACTCAAATGGAGATTTGCACTACTCTTTCTGTTGATCAATTCTCTAAAAATGGTTCTTGTGGACACTTAAAATTGCAAAAGTTGGTCTGATATTGCTTAGATATTTGGCTCAACAGAAACTCAACATTCTATACCGAAAGTACATGATACACTAAGTGTAAAATTAACATAGTAAATTATTGCAATATCAATACTAATAAATTGCTTTCAACTTATACTTCAAACATTAAAAAAGAAAATGTAGTATATCTGAATTCGTGTCTGCTCTTCACCACTAGAAGTCATAAGCTTCATGCTCTGCAAGTTTCACAAATGGGAAGAATTCCAAGTTTTGAAGTGGTCACTACTGATACCGTGACCAAAAATGGTGTCTTTACCCTATGTTATACAATTTTATAGTTTAATTGCTGCACAGTATTTCTAGATAAAATTAGAGGGGATCGTGTACAATACGCACATGTTTTCTTGATATTTCTCAGCGGGGGCTGGGGGCGGAGAGAGGAGCGCTCTGGCTACATCACGGCGTAAAAGGGCGTACCAACTGTGGGCATAATTCTAAGCGTCCCATGAGAAATGCTAATACTGTTTTGAACGTACGAGGTGGTTGTTGCCAGCACTGTAAATTGGTACGTGCCGTTCCGAGTGGAACGTAAGTATCTCAACGAGCAGTGCTACTCAGCGCTGGGTGAGGACTAGGAAGCTCGTGTATCAAGATAACTTGGGCGAGTGATACTCGCTGGAGCGAGAAGGCAGATGAAAGAAGGTGAGGTGGCGCTCTCTGAAAAGAGGTCTCGCGCATCGCACTGCGGCGATGCAACTGGTGGCGGCCTCCTGGGCGGAGACGGTCACGCACACCGGTGCAGCGAACAACTTTCTGCCTTGCCTCAAAGAATATTTTTTTTAGACAGTCACTAGTAAAATATTTTTTTTCAGACCATGCTCAGCGGGGTAAAAGTTCAAATTTTCGATCTGGTGCTAAAAGTGAGACATGCTCACATATTCAGATAAAACTGTGGATGCAACAAAGTAAACAAACATTTCCGTCTGACCGCATCAGCCACTACCGATTTTAATGAAACATATTACCCAATTTATTGATCTGTACATTCGAATTAAAATAAAATGCGAAGTCTAAAGCGTCAATAACGCCGTCTAAAAATACTGCATGTCGAAATTATTTTCAGGAAAAGTGAATTTATTTTGCTCGTAATTATGCTGCTTATTTTGCTCCCACTCTATCTGTAAGTCTAAGATCTGTAAGTCTCTGCACTAAGAACTAACGTTTTAGGCGTCTAAAGAGTACTATTTTTTTAAAAAAAAATAGGCATAGAAAAAGGCATTAAAACTTAAAATTGAAGAGAAAATCAGGAATATATTTCACTGCACTTGCATTCAAAATTAGCCAATACCCCAAAACAATATAGCATGAGAGAATAGACAATGAACCATTAGTGAGCGAGAGACTTTGGCATCTTTACAGGATTGATCGCGGTTACTACACTTAGAGGTACTGATGAAGTAGTTCTTCGCGTGGAGCACAAGAGACAACTGCTGGCAGAATGAAGACGCGCCTCACGGCAGAGATGGGCTTTCACTGCACACTTCCCACAAGAATGTCCCTAAAGAATATCTGGCACGGAGAGAGAGATCCATGTCGGAAGTGGGGATCATCGTCTTGCTCTCCGAGACAGCGTGCTTTGTTTACGTCGCAAATCGGGGCTCAGGGCTCAGGTAAGCGCCCACCGCTCAACCAAGGGCCCAGAAACCATTGTTCTTTATTTTATTTTATTTTATTTTATTTGTGCAAAGAAATGCGATATAATAAATGTGAAGCTACAATGCTGTTTCAAAACTTCAGCGACCTGCAAAACCAAATATCAGCTCTAGTCGTGACAAACAATGGAAATTCGTTGCTAGTTGAAAATAAATATGATTAGTAGAACTTAAAATAATTTAAACTTTTGTTTGTAACCAAGAATGAAAAGAAATATACCTAAAGTTTAAAAAGAAAATATGCCTAATTGGCATATATGCCACAAAAAGGCAGAAAAGCAAAATAAAAATGTGTCAGAAATATTAATAAAAAAACCGTTTGGTTTTCCATAAAATATATATATATATATATATATATATATATATATATATATATATATATACAATAATTGGCTTTAAATTCTTTCATTAGTAAAATAGGCATTTTCCTAAATATCCCATGTCGAATCATAAGTAACTATTATTGAACTAAACAACCACGCACGTTAAAGATCTTAGAAGTAGACGTTAAAATACTCTACTAGCCAAGGACGCAAACTTTGAATTTTAGCATTAGTTTTTAGTATTGTTTAACTAATAGATTGTGCTTGTTCTATAATTATTATTCATTCTAAAAACATGAAAAGCCAATAGTAGCCCTCCAAATAATACTAAAATGCTGAATATATGTCACCAAAAATAAATATTAAAATAAACAAAAAAATTGGAAATTAATTAGTTTTTATTAAAATATTTTATATATTTATTAACCAAAATAAAATTGTTAAAAAACGGATTTAAGAACCCAAGGTAGAGGGGTCTCAAAGAGCATGCTTAATCCGTAGTAATAGTAAGAAATCTGTTTGATTTCCGCATGCGACGATCCATAGAGTAGACGATTAGCTCTATAATTCACATGGAAATTATGTATAAGAAATACGTAGTAAGATCCTTTGAATTATAGTAATTGTCAGAAATTATCAGCAATATTGACTTTCAATCATTATCAGTTTTAATTTCACCCTTGCAACAATAAACCTACTACCACTTACTACTAGTATCGTAGCTCAACACTAATCATACACTTAAAAATATAAGAATATTATATAGAAATACAGGCAACATACGCCCGAAGATGTTGGAAGCGTAACTGGAGAGAGGAGGCAGTCAAGACCTTACAAAGGTTCTACATCCTACCGTAAATAGACAGTCACTTCCGTCATAGTAAACTGATCAATACGTAGTAAGTAAATCTGCTTTTGTGTTCTCTCATCATCAAAGTTACCATGTGGTTTGCAATAACACCAAATTTGAAGTGAATGATGCTTCATGCTTTTGTTTTTAAAACATGTAATGCGAATTTACGTACTCTTGCAATATTTTCTTTAGACACGATGACACTTTTTCTTTGCAATGCTAACATTGGAACTGACTATTCATCTTTCGTGACTGACGTGTAAACATACCGCTTAGAAAGATGGAAGAGGCAGCCCTTTTACATGTAGACGGGAAATCCTCAACCCGAAGCGGCGTACGAATGGATCCGGAGGCTTCCTATCATTTAAACTTTTGGAATATGTTATAACTTTCGATTATATTAAGTTCACGTTTGTAAAAAAAATATTTTTACCATCATTCGTTCTATTCATCTTAAAAGAACCATTTTTTATCATTATTGAACCTCGACGTTTGACGACATATATTTGTTGTCACTACACGTTTCTCTCCTCGCTGTGAAAATGGAATGATGCAAATAATTACAAGATGATGCTTACTGAATTGTAAGATTAATTTCACAGCAACCTTGATTGATATACTTTGAAACTTCAGGTTTTCCAATCCTTTTGAATGACTAGCTTCTATTAAATAAATTGAAAGTTCGTCAACCCCTCTGACGTTGCAATGGAAGTTCTAATATAACATCTAAGCTCAGTTGATTTCTGAACACCTGATTACGAAATGTTGACATCCGTTGGCCGTTTGCTTTCAATACAATTAACTTTACAATAAAACGATATATTTTTAAAACAGTTTTATTTTTGAAGTTGTTTCTACAACAGTTTAAAAAAACAAAAAATATGTTCATTAATTTCAAACACTTTTAATTAGTTCAGCGTATTTTTTTCCAAATCTTACCTAACATAATTTATCATGGAAAGCCGTATGTTCTATTATTTTCAACTAGAGTCGCAGTCCATGTATAAACCCTATACACTATTCGAGTAAAACTCTTGAGTGTACTTACGGACGTGTGCGTATGTGTGGGATTCTTTTACTCACGGCTCGACCACTTCCCGTAAACCAATAGAGTCGTATAAGGTAGAGTCGTATTCGACGCATATCGGTCTCCTGATGGGGAACTGGTAATTTGTTTTCGCATCCGGCTAGAGGATTCAAGGAAGATTCCAAAAAAATTTTTTTCATGTTCTGGTGCTACTCTCTTGGTGACAATTCTGAGAATTAAACCAACGCTTTTTAAATCAATCAACGTAGGTGGTGTTTTTAACGGACGGAGATTTTTAACTTAATACCCCATAATTTTCTTTCATGGCTTTGGCAACACCGATATTGAAATCTTTAAGTGAACAATGAAATTACCTAGTAAATCGCGCTGCAGTTTGTTATCAATTCGGACTCGAATTATCGTATTTTTAAAAATAAATATACAAAAACCGACGAATAGTATTGCCTCGGAACATACTGATATTGAAGAATTTCACGTGAATGTGGAGAAAACAAAACAGTGAGTAATGCTAGAGAAGGATTGAACGTTCTTATGTTCGACATCCCACTGTTCCGTTCTTACGTAAGTGCGCAAATACTGATTTTCAAATGAATGTGATCCACAACTTATTCTTATAAAACTTAACAAACAACTTATTTACACAAACATACAAAAGACTCGTATTTTAATGTTAGATTCACATGCAACGCCAGAATCGCATACAAAGTAAGTAATAGAGAAATTGCAGAAGTAGAAGTGAACACTAATTGTACTGGGTTTTAATATTTTGTAATCTAAGAAAAATATGGAAGTGTAAGGAAATCGGGGAAGAATTAAATGTAGTTGTAAAAGATGTTGCGACAGAATTTTCGAAACTAATTGGTAACGATATGCATTTTTGCATTTAGCATTTGTGCTCGTGTAAATATGCGATTATAATTTTGAAATTTCGAAAAAAACAGTACATATCCAGTATACGATGCAAGGTCACTAGGCGTTGGGAACTTTCGAACGTGTGTATAACATTATCAGCTACCACCATTCATTTGTAAGCCCAATGCCAGATTCTGAAAGAACATATTTGAACAAATCTGAGCATGAAAGAAATGAAGTTTTGAAAGAAATTTTCAACACATGAAACTATTTTTAAAACAGTTTACAGCGTCGGCGACTCCAAATTTTACTAGTATGTTACTTTACTATTCTGCTAAGAGAAGAGTTTGAATAATTTCAAAGTACAAGATAATAATAATAATAACTTATTATTATTGTTATTATTATTATTACTGTAATAAGATAATTACATTATTTTCATCTTGAATTGTGCAATGTTTACTAGCTTAAAATGTATATTGTAAATATGGTATTTGAAGACATTACAGTATAATGGAATGCATTTTAGAGCACACGATAGCGTCAATGCAAGTTTTATATCACTATAATGTGTTTGAAATCAAATTTGAAAATGGAAATCAGTTCTCCTTTCTGCAGTGACAATTTGCATTCACCCCCTCAAATTTAAAGTGAATAGTAATATGCTTTAATGCGTCAAATAACTATTGAATGTCAATAAAACGAACCGTCTTATCCAGTTTATTTTGTATTTTAAAATTATAATAAATCAAACTTAAAGAATCCCCTAAGGATGTTTGTTTCCAAAGTATTTAAACACGAAACTCTGGAGAACAAAGGAAAAAACAACTATAAGACAGCTGCATTCACTGATAACAATACTAAGGGAAAGGGTTGAAAGAAGATTTTCAGTCACTCATAGAAAGTACTGGTACGTATGGAACTAAAGTTTTGGTAAATATTCAATGATAACGAGAAAAAACGTAGAGCAATAGAAATGGACCATTAGTTACAAAACTGAATTGACATTGTTAGACAAAAACAATTAATGAAATTAGAACGAAAGAAAAATGGGATAATGTGTTAATTAACAAATCTATTTTAGTTAAAATACGGACACTTAAAATGAGTGAAGAACGATGACATCAAAAGCTCTGATGTTGCCAACCAGCTGCACTAAGAAGATCAGAAAGTCTTAGGAGTAAGTATAAAGGTGTGTAGAAGGCGATGGCTAGATGAGGATTAACTTCAGAAGACCGAAGTAACAGACTAAAATTGAAAGTGAGAGGAGAGAGACGCCAAATGGTTTAAAATGTTTGAGTTATTACTTCAAATATTAAATGTTCAAAACTAGTTTCATTGAGAATAAGTATTACTCTACTTTTAATTTAGGCAATATGTGAGATACTACAAAGATCATTACGTTAAAGCAAAACAACCGCCTGCTCGTGAATTATGTCACAGGCGAATATTCGGATCAACATTATTTGTATCGGATATTTAAGTATAATCTACTTAAAATAGCTAATAACTTATTAAGTACTAAAAGAGACATTTAAACTTTCTTCTATTTCTCTCGAAAATTCCAAGTATCATTCTGCAGAATTCGAGAACTTTTTCCCTAAATATTTATTTACAAAATTCAGTTGCCTTGATAAAAATTCTTACATTGTTAAATTCCGTGGTGGTAGCAGATATCATGAGGTAATCCACTATTTGTGTACATTGCATTACATTGTAAAATATATAGATATTTCAATAAAATTGTAAACTCTTCAATACAGGTTCCTTTCTGGACAATCTTCAATATATTATAAAAAAGTATTAAAAACCTTTTATGATTCAAAATAATGTTGTAATTAATTTTCATCCTTTTGTGTTGAGACACTAACTTTTAAACTACGCCAGTTTCCTAACTCTTATCCATAATTTAAACAGAGCATTGAAATATTTATGAATTCCTTCTTAATTTTATTACACAACCTTCGTGAATACACTAGACTGTTTTATATAAAACTTATGAACTTACAAGAATTTTTCTGAAACTCCCTTCAAGGTTGTAGTTATAAAGTCAAAATCTTGGAACGAATTTATATCGAAAAAGTAAAATAAACAATTGACTCATAAACTAATAGATCTAGTTCTGCAATTCCGGAGATCATTAATGCACTTTAAGTTTGGAGATATGAAGTCCCTGTGAAATTATTACAATTTTCTGAAAAATGGCTGCAATGTTTTTGTTCTATATAAGAAAGATGACAAATAAGGTATAGTTTCTACTTACATTAAAGTTTATAAATTTTTTTTTAAATTACAAATCTTTCAAACTTCGCCAATTCTTACATCATTAAAGCAAGACATTTATTTCACATTCTTCAAATTTATCCCTCAATTTTAGATCTGTAAATGATGCCATACATTAAAAAAATTAGTTGTTAAGTAATAACATTAAGAAGAAAAAACGTTTTGGTAAGAGGCACATTTCACTTTATATAATTTTCAATTAACATTATAAAATTGCACGTACTATTAGTTCGGCAAGTTATTTAACACCTTCAAGTTTCTATAAATAGGTTCTCATTTTCTTGTAATTCTCTGTCAACAATGACAGAGACATTCTTTATCAAGGGATTTAACGATAATAAATACTAGATGATAAAAAATGCTACAAAATGGTAAATACTTTCTCGTACTAGCTAGTTTCCTACTATCATCAGTCTGGTTTTACCCCATCTTTTTCCCACCCGCCATCTGTTGGCGCCTAAAAGACTTACCAGGATCTCCCCCGTACGTCCTTAGTACGTCCCAGGGTATATTCCTAGTGAAGAGCCTTATCCCGTCTCCGGAACGAAGCCTATCTCGACCCAGTACTTGTCCATATTTTTCCATGCTATTCTTTGGCCCCATTTCGTTGCTTGCCCTATTGTTGCGGGTCTCGAGATCCAGTTTCTGAATTATATTGACAGATTGCTCACAAAGTTCCCTGCCATACCAAGAGATTTTGGACGGATTAAGGAACAGATACGAGGGTTTCGGAATGCCTCAACTGCCGCGAATGCAAATTAAAACATTCATGTTTTACGTAGAGTTTGAACTCATAGTCTAAGTATCCAGGTACTATGCCTCACCTGAACGAAGTTCCTGACTCGCCAGGCAGAAAAACTTGACCGTACTAACTGTAAACGTGTCACGGACTTGTAAAACAATTTGATAAAACCAATAACATAACTGTACCTGACCTTTTTATGTAAACATGGCCTTTATTATGTTTTGTAACACTGAATCCACGTAACTGAAAACTGTTTATATCATTTGTTTTCATAGCAACAATGCAAACAAAGTTACTTTGGTCTCAAAATCCTACAACATTGCACTCCGTAATGAACATATTTCTCAGAGTTAATTAACGGAACAGAAAAAATGCAGAACATAATATATTTAGCACTTTTCAGTTAACTCAATAGTTTTGGTTACTTTCACGTCAATTTTATACTGACAACATTTTGTTTTATCAAAACACTACTTATAATTTTTCATTTTCTCATTTTTTGATTCTTTAATAGAATAATTGCAATTTGACGATAAGAATATTGCAGAAGAATAAAACTTAGGTCTGTATGTATATTGTTATAAAGTGTGAAGCAGTTTTTTTAAAAAAAAGTCTTGTGTTTCTGAAACTGCACAATTTTAACTCATTTTTGAGTTTCAAGAAACATTCAAATTCATTTGAAGACATGCACACAACTGCAGTAATTTATAAATAAACTCTCGTGCCGTAAATCATTTTAGAGAGAATTTAAAAAATTCATATGCGTATTTAAAAAATACACATATTTCAGTCATGTAACAAAGCATTTCACACTATCATACATATTTTTTAAAACCGGAACATTTCTGGAAAAAATCTTACTTTTGATATTGCCCAAATTTCGCTCGACAAATTATTATTATATCACATAATTATTTAATATTGCTCAAATTTCACTCATTATGATAATAGTTATAAAGGATAAATGAAGAAAAGTAGGAAAATAGGAAATTGTTCTTGTTTGTTACCAAAATATTTTTATTGTATAACATGCTTTTGGGCTGTTTGGCACCAGAAGATTATAAACTGTACATTAAATTTATAAAGTTTGTAGCTGTAAAATTGCAGCACGTAAGTCAGGGAGAAAACCATTTCATGTTGTTAAATTCTATCCGAAGAGAGGAGATTATGGAGAGTCAAAAAATGGTTTTGGTAGTTTGCGTTGTAGTATGGGGATTGTGTTTACCTAGTTGAAAATGAAGTGCAGGAATATTATTAATTTTGCAACAGCATTTAGTTGAACTTTTGCAGGAAAAAAGTTTTGAATTGGAAGTGTACATAACTTAAAAAATGAATTTGTTTGTTTGAAATAAACCACGGAGGTTTAAAAAAACCCTTGCGGTCTAAGACAGGTATTTTGAAACGTTCTGTGATATATCAACAAAAGTAACGAATTCATGACGTGTTGATCGAAACTTTTCAGAATATCATTGAAAACATTTATATTTACATTGATCAAATGATTCGATATTTCTCTCTACAATGTGAAGCTTTTCTTCTTCGAAATACGTTTTCTGATATTTTCTTGAAACTTAACACGGTCCAGCTTCTGCGAAGTCGTAGGCTTCCGCGACCAGAGTCATGTGGGTGATCTGGGCTGTCCGGGTGACGCCGCGTCGAAGGCTGAGTTGCCGACGTTTCGACCATCCTGTCGTGGTCTTCCTCAGGGCTGGTATGAGTTTCTGTGTCTCCAGGCAAGATTCATAATTTTGATCTCGTTCATGTTTCCTGTTCTGATGGCCCACAAATACAATGTTTACTTTTGCTAAAGGAGTGAAATTGTGTCAGTAAGATACACTCTATAATGTCTCGACTCACATGGATATCATTTAACTCTTGGATACTACAGTCGCGGGCGGAGTCAACTATCGTATGAACTCCAGCGTGGGTTTGGGGGTACTGCCTTTGTTTCCGTTAGGAGCCTTTCCATCTTTTAAGACTTCCATTTCTGTCGCAGAAGAAAATAATTAAGCTGTCGCAGCAACATAATGAGTAACCAACTAGTTTTTAAAAAGAACACGCATTTGCGCGACGGTGGAAATGACTGCAAGTACCGGAATTGATCAAATCAAGTATTTATGCCCTTATTATATCTCAAAAGCTGAAAATGTTTTAATACAGATTTGCAAGCATTGATTGTAATATATTGGGAAATGTGTAGAATCTGTATTACTAATTTGCAACGCGCGAAGAAATTGAAAGATAATTGTGCAACGTTTTTAAGAGGTGTCTTTGGTTTAGTGACATACTCAGGAACTTGCTAAAAATACAAAAACATTATTACTAATTTCAAATCCGCGTCGAAATTAAAAGAAAACTACGCTACCTCCGGAGTTCGGAGAGTGTTTACAGTTTTGTTAATTACGTAGTAATTTGGCAAAAATCAGAAAACGACTTTAGTTTCTATTTACAGTGAAAAATGCAAATATTCGATGGAATTTTATTCCCCCTATTCTCGTAATGCGTGCCCAGACTGAATTCTGGTGCTCAGTTGTGTAATGCTTGCAACACATCTGGCGGCATGCGAAAGCAAGTCTTCAAGGAACAGGCGGCCTGCTATCAATATATGCTACTGACATGTTACGTTTCGAACAGTAACTTTTTTTAATATTCTTGGAAAGAACTGATGTACTGTGTATCTGCAAATACTTATGCTATGTTATTGAAGAATTAGTATCGACAGTTTTGTGAAGAGATTTATTTATTGTACAGCAATAAGATAGTGAGCTATTTTATTTGTTATTCTTGAGCAGTCTGCATAGGACCTTTTGGAAAACCATTTTATGTGGTTTTTTTCAACAGATTTTTTCTTCTGCAAGCCACAGGTTACTATTTACATACATAAATATTGCTTAAATTATTTTGCTTTAATTGTGGCCAATAATTAGTTTCAAAATTCGTTTTATTTACTAAAACAGCGGAAACAGTAAACATTATAGATAATCTAAAACTGATCTTCTTGGCGATTTTCTGATTTACGATCTAAATTTTCTATTGTAACTTTACGTAGAAACATGTACTTTTATCCAATAAACAAAACTCTGACGTAAAAGAAAATAGAAAAATGTATTTGCTCATAATCATGCATTTTGGCTTAATTATTTTATTATTATTATTATGTTATCTTGGTGCATATTAATATTTGACCTATGCAGGAGACGATCAGTTATCAAATTATACGGATACACGGATTTTCTTCATGAAATCATGAAAATATTTTTGCTCTGTTGTAGTTAATAGGTTCCACATTTCTAGTCATTTAAATACATGGAAGAGTATGAAGATGTTTATTAATATTTTCTGGGAAACAGTACCGATAATCAGGAGTTATTCATGAGAAAATAAAAGAAAGGTCTGCCAGGAATAAATTAATTTTTTTGTTCCTGGGAAGAGTTAAGTATGGTTGCTTCTTATTTCAGATAACAATATTCATGTCACAGAATGACGGCATTAAAACTATTTCTTTCTTCAATGCTATGTTGCTTCCATTTCTGCTCATTCTAATAGCTTCTTTAATTTCAGTTTATTCAATGCCTTTGCTCTGCAATATGGGGAAGAATCCTCTCTTTCCGGCGTGGGAATGATTATGATTAAAAATAAAAGGGAAGGACCAACCAATCATGCCGGAGACGGAATTCAGAGGGAATAGAGAAATTCTCTAAGCAACAAATTTTTCACTTTAAATAGAAATTAGGTGTTATGCTTTATAGATAAAGTTAAGGGTCTCTCAGTCATGCCCAAATATTTTTTAATATAAATATGTAATAAATATTAATAATTATATTAAATGTTATGGTAAAATTTATTAACGAATATTAATATTATAAGTTAACATAACATATAAGTAATATATAAAACTACATACAACACCATCATGGATATCACATGTAATACATTCAATTTTTAAATAATTTAAAATATGGTAAAAACACGAGAGTCCTATTCAAATTGTTAAAATTTTATGTGGCATTTTCTATTCTTAGTGAAATATAGTCCTTATAAACTCACATTACTGAATCTAACTTGTACAGCCCCATTTGAAAACAATAAATTTAAATATTTTTCTTACAGCTTGAAGTCTTACAGTCTAATCTTTATTGTGTTTCAAATTATTTAGATCGGTTTTAAGGTTTCAATGTGTATTAGCGGATAAGAACGCTAGCTGCCAATTTGAATGTGTTAAAAAATACTAATTTAAAAAAATGACTCGTGCTTTAAAAATACTAAAAATACTTGCGTAAAATTGCCTTCTGAAACTTAAGTTCTAGAACATTTTTTTTCTAGTCTAAAAGCATAATTTTATTTTGTTGCTTTTTGCATTACTTTCATTCAGAGATATAAACTTGACCTATTCTTACGATTGTACACCTAAGAATCATTGAAAATATCTGCTGTAATGTTTTTTACTCGAATCCTAAAACAAGCCATCTTTTTTGAAGCAGTTTGTGTTAACTGGTGCAAAGTTGTATGTTTAGATTATGTGCTACTAATTTTTGAATAAAACACCTACGATTAAAAAAAACAACAAAAAAGTAAAAAATTGACAGTATAATAACAATAATAATAATAATAATAATAATAATAATAATATTTTTTATTTGTGGCGAGTCTCAGACCATTAAGTCTTCTCTTCCGCCTATGTTAAATATTTACATTATTTCAGATACTATGAAGAAGATAGATGGGGGCAAGAACTTTCGTTTCACTTTTGGGAGAGCAAACTAGGGACCATCGCGGCATACGCCTTAAGCGATTGACTCAGAAAACCTCAATCAGGATGGCGACTGTAGGCCGAGAAAATCTAAAAATACATACATTATTCAGAAGAAAAAGAAACAGTGGGTATATCAGTTAATGGAATATATACAGTAATTATTATTCTTAATTACAACTGTACATACAAAATATGGTTATAGAAAAACTATTTATTATCTTAAATTTCGCGTTTTATTTTTTTTGGCAATAGATTTGGCGGTGTTTTATGGTTAGGGAGCAGGTGGCATTGCAGCTCAAGCCGGGAGCCGCTGCGGCAGGCCCTACGCGGCGGCGCCGCGCCACGCCCGCCGCCCGCCCGCCCGGCGAAACCGCCCCGTCGCCGCGCCACGATTCGTCGGCAGGCGCGCGCCGTGTGCACCCGCCTTCTCGCTAGAATTCGTAACCTCTTATAAGGAGGCCAGAGGAAAAGAGCTGTTTAAGAAACATTTCCCGATAATAATAACCAACTATTCTAGCATAAAAATAAAATTTTATGCAGACTGTTTTTTTAGCAAACTATTATTATTATTATTATTATTATTATTATTATTATTATTATTATTATTATTATTATTATTATATATATATATATACAATTTTTAAACCTTCTTGTAATATATTTTAATATTTTTAAAACTAACAACATAATAAAATACATAGAAGAAAGTGTTTCAGTACATGATTAATTAATTGTCCTGAAAGCTATTGATTTCTAACTTATTGTATTCTGAAGAATGTTTTTAACGTATAACTTTAAGCCTAATATATGGTTTGAATTACTGGGGGATATTTCCCCGTCACGTAGAGTTCATTTGTTATAAAAAAAAACACTAATTTAGAATTAAGGACAATCATAAAGATAGGATTCTGTGAAATTAAGTAAAACTCTAAAACTTGAATATGTTTTGAAGGCTGAAGCACCCTACAGATCTGTTTTAGGGTTCCTTTTTTTCTGTACATTTTTAAAATACTGTTTACCTGTAACAGGTAAACAGCTCCTCAGTCAACTCCATCTTGGTTCAATCATACCCCCTGCTTCCCTAGGTCTACTGATTAATGCCGTGATGATATCTTGCTTTGCTTCGGGTCAGTAAATGATTCTTTGGCACTTCTGCTGATTTCCTTGAGCTCTTCTTGTTCTCCTAGATGCGCGAGAAGGTAATGTTTATTTTTTCTGTACTAATGTATCAAATAAATTTGTAGCACTAGCATAATTCATTCTTGTTGTCGAATATTGTCAAAACACTCGTTGCAATCTTTCTTCATTATTCATCTGTGTAGCATAAAAAAGAGGTAGAAATTCTGAAGCTCAAGAAAACGTACCTACTTTTACTCCCTCCGTCGAATTTGCGCAGTTTTTAATGATAAGTAATCAAAGACATAAAATAAATCATAGAAAGACTGGCGCTTTCTGCACTTGACTCTTATGTCCTGTGTTAGAAGCCAGACAGTAGACGAATTTCACCATCAGAAAGCAGATACTTTTCTTTTGAGGTTGACCACTGTCTGAGCGAAAATTCCAGAGTTTCGGCTATTATTGTTTCATATGTTTCCAACGGTCAATTTCGAGGGACAATTGAAGATGTGCCAGGCGCGCGCGTGATACTTCCTTCTTATTCCGTCCCCACACTTATGTCCCGGTGTCCCATTTTGATACGAACCGTGTCCCATGATTTTGAACGCCTTGTTCTGGCGTCATAGATCTTGTATTGATAACTGCGAAACTACCATAAAAATATACTGTACTTTCGCCGTTCACTTTGCTCAAATGTTTTTTACGCCTGTTGTATGCAACCCACAATACAACTCGCAATATTTATTATTATAGTTTTTTTTTAAACTCTAATCATTCAGGTAAGGGAAGGTCAAATCTATTTAAGAAATTAAAAGAAAACTTGAAATGAAGGCAAAATAATTGAAACACAAAATTCCCTAACTGCTTTTTGGTTATTTGCTTTTTGGATCCTTCAAAAATATTAGGGAATAAAAGCTTAAATGTATAGCGTAATGACAAATATATAGCACAATGTAGGTCATCATTTCAAAGACAAAATGGTTAATATTATTTATTTTATTTTATAATATTCAATGAAAAAGATAAAAATACATTTGGAGAAAATTCCACTGGATTCTTTCATATTCTATTTACTCTTCTTGAAGGTGTGATACGGATTATGAAGACAAACTTTCCTCAAAAGGAGAAATAAAAATTGCACTTACGTTTCACTTTATTAATTATGGTTTTCTTTTATTACTTTATTTACAATTTTCTTCTTTAACACTACACGTTATACTGTAAATAAATATTCAAGATAATGTTGGAAAGTTATGTAACTTGCGGGAGAGGAAATGTAGAGTTAAAATAGAATGTAATACCTAAATATGAATGATGTATCAAATATATTAATTCATGAAAGGTGTGAAGTAAGTTACAAATTTCCAAAATTAGTTCAAGAGAAACTCAGTTTCAAGAAATATGAACTTTCAATACGTAATTATTGCAGGTATTAGCGATAAGTTCTGAAAAGAGAATAAAATTAGACCCAATCTTTAATTTCAGCAAACCGAAACGTAGTCTAAAAGTTGAAACAACTTCATTTCTGCTAGTTGAATAACAACTATTAGTTTTGTATGGTGTATTTACTAAAATTGCAAATATTTTTAAAATCAAAATATTTACTTCGATGACGGAAGAGATAAAGTGTAGGACACCTAAAGATTGCCCAACTGCATTTTGCTATTTAGTTAAACTCAGAGAGAAAGACTACTGAACAAGCAGAATAGTATATACGTTCTTTTTGTAAGAAAACTAATTGTGAAATCGTCAACAATTTTTTTTTGCATTACCAACTAATAGTTCAGATCCATCCGTATATATTAATAAACATAGGATTTCTGGAGCAGGGCATAGGATAAGAACACCGTCGAAATGAAGAGAGGATCTCCCCGAGATATACACAAAGCCAAGAAACAATCCCAGTACGTCAAGCAATTCGAACTCATTGTTCCTACTGTATACACAGTCTAGCATCTATTAGTACTACATATCGAGCGAAACAATCTCCTACATCATGAATAATGCAGTATATTCTTCGGAGTGTAACACTGCCAAGAGCCTTCTTTCGGCTCAGCAGCCACAGCTGAACATATACGCCACCCAGAATGCGCTTGATCAGACGGTGTCCACAACCTTAGCACACCCACACCCCGCTTTCCCGGCCTCAGCGAAGCGACGGCTAAGAGCGGCCAGCTCCCGCCGAGGGCCGCGCGCCACCGAGCAGCGCGCATCGTGCGGCGCGAGCGGCGCGCGCTCCTTTCTGATTCTCCTCCGCCGCCGCCGCCACCGCCGCCGCCCGCTTGAAGACGCGCGCCCTCTCGGGGCTCCAATGCGCAGACGTGCGCGACCGCAGGTGTCGCGCCGCCCCCACCCCGCCGCCGTCGCCGCCTACACCGCCGCCGCCTTTCATGCCATTGCATTTGCAGCCTCCGCCTTCGTTGCTACCGCCTCCGCCTGCGCCTCGATGGTCGCTTCCGCCTCGCTGCGCCTCCGCCTCCGTGCGCCTGCGCCTGCGCCTGCGCCTCCGCCTGCCGCTCCGCCTGCGCCTCCGCCTGCGCCTCCGCCTGCCGCCTCGCCTGCGCTCCGCTCGCTCCGCCTGCGCCTCCGCTCGCCCTCCGCTCGCTCCCCTCCCTTCGCTCCCCTCCGCCTCCGCTCCTCCGCTTCGCCTTCGCCGCCATTCCGCCTTGCCTCCCTCCGCATTCGTCTCTCCCCCTCCTTGCCTCCCCTCCGCCTTCGCCTCCCTTCCGCCTTCGGCTCCCCTCCGCTTCCGCCTCCCCTGCCGCTCGCCTTCGCCTCATTTCGCCTCGCCTCCCTCCGCCTTCGCCTCTCCCTCCATCCGTCTCACCTCTCCCTCCCTTCGCGCTCCCCTCCGCTTTCGCCTTCCCTCCCGCCGCCTTTCGCCGTCCCTCGCCTTCGTCTCCCCCTCCCGTCCGCCTCCCCTCCCTTCGCCTCCCACCTTCGCTTCGCCTCCCCTCCGCCTTCGCCCCCGCCTTCCACCCGCCTTCGACTTCGCCTTGGTCGTCGCCTTCGCCTCCACTTCCACTTCCACCCCGGCCGCCGCCTTCGCCTCCGCCTTCCCTTCGCCTTCGCGTCCGTCTCCATCTTCATTTGCGCCTTCCCCTCCGCCTATTCCTCGTCCTTCGCCCCCGCCCCCGCTTTCACCCCTCCGCCGCCGGAAAAGCGCTCGCGCTGGCAGCGGCGCCGCGTCCGGGCGCGTGGGAGGGGAGGAGAAGCAACAGGCGTATTTCCAGAGGCGTCTGTCTCCGACCGCGCAGCCCGCGCGTCGTCTCCCCTCCTCTTCGCAGCACACGCGGTCTCCGCCCAGCCGCCACGTGTTTCCGGCGCACCCCGCCTGCACAGCTGCTAGGCTTCCTACGTACACAGGGCAGCGCCCATCCGTTGCGAAGGTTGCAGGATTTTAGACACTAACTTCCCAGCTAGGTCCAATTACATCGCTTTGTGGAGGAGAATTGTAGCTCTGATCGATAGTTTTCCGTGGGTTCTCCGATAAACAGGCGAATGCCGCTGCAGTACCCTAGCAAACGGATCACGGACAACGCGCGATCCCACCTTCCTAGTCTCTGTTCTATCCTCTCCTCTTACACCCACACTTACACTTACACTAACGTGCAGTGCACTACCACACATGCCGGAAGACCCGCCAGGAGCTACAGAGCTTGTCCCGGATGGGGCGGTGCCCCGCTAGTGGGAGAGGAAACTCCACTAGCCGACAGTAGATCGGCGCCGGATCTCGCCATACAGGGGGGGAAAGATCAGCGTCACCACCCGACCAAAACATGCACTACACTTACGGGATTAATGGCCTTGTTAGTTGACGTGCCCGGAATCACTAAACGATCAATCCATCAAACCTTTGCGCAGATTTATATAGAGTTGAGAGTTCCAACTGAGCGTGTTGTGAACCACGAAAGTGCCCGAAGCCAAAATTAAAATACTGAAAACTCACGTCATCATTTGTTAACATTTCTTCTTATCTCTTGTGTGATGTATGTACGGGTAACGAGTAAAAGTGTTTTTAAAGGCAGCAGCCGTTCAGGTTGCGCGATTGAGTGTACTAATGGAGTCTACCTGCAATAATTGGAAGCATCATGGCGATCTATACAGGCTGATAAGGAATACAGTGGCGGAATTGCATCGAATGTACAAGATAGTGTTGCATGAATGTACAAGATACATTGTATCACAGTACAATGTTACAAGGCGGAATTATCGAACCTCAAGAACCAATGTCTCCTATATCCTGTGTGATAGATTTGAAAGGGATATTTGATATGCATTGTATTTCACAGTCAAAGACATCTTCAATAATGTACGAAATGCTACTATTCAAAAATATTTTTTATAAACATTTCACCCTCATGAAGAAAACATGATATTTGAAGCGTAAACGAACTAGGCGTCGCTTCAAATGTCAGCTTTTTCTTTCGGTATCTTTACTTTTTCCGTACGTATCTCAAAGTCTTGGAATGATACCGATGCTTGCAGTATTATACGTGCGACGATTTTTCGCCACGCTTCACATGTAGTTATGATTGAGAAAAGTTGAACTGCGAAAAGAAGTGTACACTCAATGCGCAGACGGTTGAGGTGACGCGCCAATTATAAATCAGAAGAACATTAAAGAACGAAGAACATTAAAGAACGAAGAACATGAACGGAAAATTCTAGACTATAATACATTTTGTTAATATACACAAAACGCAGGACTACATACAAGGGTCATCCAGAAGTAAGTCTCTGTAGGTGGTCAAACAACACGACGTCGAACTGCTCTGAAAGATCTGTTGTGAGCCGAGCCCTGTGTGTCCACCCTAAAGTCCGGATCTCTTTCCCAAGATATTTCCTTTTTTTTCTTACACCTCAAGAAATTTTCGTCCAGTCAGCATCACTCCTACGCGTAGAATAGTATTGCAGTGTTGCAGGTAGCTGTCAAACACTGGTACCTACTGGAGGCGAAGACTTCTACGACACAGATATACAAATGTTGATCCCACGTTGTGACAAATGTCTCATTTTCGGTGGTGATTATGTGCAAAATATTTCAGCACGGACTGGATCTAGTAGAATGACGTTTTCCGTAAAACTCTGTTTTCTTTTTGTTACAACTTGTTATGCCCCAATATCATATGCATCATATTGATTTGATAAACTAGAATTTTATTTATTTAATTAATTAATATCCAAAGTAAATGTAATTTGCCTTACACAGTGTTTGAAAGTGTAATCAGTTGGAAGATAAATTAGAAGAAAACTAAATATAATGTACTTTTTGCTGAATTACTCAAGATTTACGACAAATTCACATGCCCTGTGAATGAAAATTAAAATTATTTTCCCTGCAAATTAAAGATAAATTTTCAGGAAGTAATATTAAGTATTTTAAAATAGATTATAAATGGGTTTTATTAAGAAAATCGTTTGCCAAATTAAGCGTATTCAATCTTCCAGACACGATATGTCTATTAAAGCAAGTGGAAGTAGCCGACACTGATAATAAGATAAATCAGAAAATCACATTATATAACTTTCGCCCCCATTGATTCGTCGCTCCCCGATGAGTGTAGAAGTGCGAACTCACGAATAAGACACTAAAAATGAAATTAATTAATCATTGAGTGTTCGAATTGTGAAAACAAATTCCCATGTGAATTACAAGAGTTTATTGAGAGGAGACATCTTAGTAGGAAATAAAATTGTTTTTAGAGGCAGATAACTGCAAAAAAGAACACTTTTGTTTTTTTACTATCAAACACATCAACGAACAACATTCAGAATACATCTGAAGCCTAAAACCCCGTTACGAAACTGGTCCAGGTGCGTATCCACAAAGTAAGCACATATTTGTGTGTCTTCTTATGAAAATGATTCACTTGAAATCATGTACTATGCACTTTCTTCGTTTGTAGTTCTTGTTGTTCTTCACTTGTAATTGAATATTCATTCATCATTTGTATAATATTTTTAATAAACAAACAATATATATATATATATATATATATATATATATATATATATATATATATAACTTAATAAATTTACTTTTTTATACGTAATATTATAATTATCGAAAACAAAGGAAATAACGATCAGCACGTTCATGTGGAGGGAGAGCACGTGCTTCCCATCAACCCTCGATCTGATACCACTTAAAAATAGTTAACCAAGAACATAAAAATTCTCATTCTCATCTTTGACTTATAGAAAATCCGAATAAATTATTTAAACTTGCTCCATACATATGCAGAGTGTTTTAAAATCTTCTTTAACCAAACCTTAGTAGGCGTTTTTGAATATATGTTATAGTAGAACGATGTTTCTCCAAAAACTGTGTTCTTTGAAAACTTCTTGCCTGACTACAAATGCAATATTTTATTGGCATACGACTACTATTAGTAATAATCGTATTCTCATGCTATCAATAAAACAATAAAGTTAAGGTTAGACAGGAAAACTGCAAAATGTGCTGCATCGTATTATCAAATGCCAGCTCTCGATTATTTCTCAATATTGTTGTGTACATCAACAGGAAATCCCGTACCTTCCTCGAACTACGTTATGATTCCTTCTTCCAACATTTCAAATGATTGTGAAGAATCTCATTGACTTCCTTAATTTTTTTCCACGTTCTCACTTCTTCTACGTCAGTATGTCAGTATCGATAAAGAAAAAAACAAATAAATAAAATGATGTGCCAAGATACCCTCAAATATGTTTAGCATGCGAAGATAGCAAACGTTTTCTTACATAACATTCTATATAACACCTTTAAACATGCTCATTGTTAGTTTCATGAAAATATTTGCGTACGTGTAACGCCTAGCAAATAATTAATAAATACGTTTATCATAATAATAATCACTCTGTACATTATTCTAAATGATTTTGGTAACATACACTTCCATACTGTCACTCAATTGTACTTGCACACACAAACATATACTTTCTTAATTTATTAATAATTACTATTGTTGAAAAAAACATACTCTCGGTAACTTACCCTAATTTATTTTAATTCTTCAAGGAGACCCCAGAAGAATTCTGATCTTTCCCCTATCCATAAGTTGGAATTTGAAGAACCAGCAACAATGCTGTTTGTTTGATTTTGGCGATGAGCTCTGACTGGTAGTGGGGGTCAGGGCAGTGACACAATGTACTGAAGTACTCTCTGGAGGGAGAATGCAAGAATTCACAAAAAAAACTCATATTTTTTGACTGTATTTATGCATTACCTAAAATGATTTCTACCGAACAGTGGAAAATGAGATGGAACCAAAATAATTGCTCATTGCAACATCAGTGTATCTTAGGATGCATGCATGAGAGCGTGAGTACGTGAAACCGTGTGGCGAAAGCACTCTTCATCCAAGAATATTCCGGTCGTTCTTAAACGTGACACCAGACAGCATTTCAGTCGCAGTTAATTAAGGTGTCGCCTAGAGAGAAGACGAATGCATTCGCTGACTGAGGCAGAGACCACTCAGCGTCAAAGGAGCTATTTCGAGACAATTTATATTACGGGTAACATGCTCCAAGTTTGTATTATGTCAGAATTTTGTGATATTTCTGAAGGAACCAAACGAAACCGTCCCAATTTAACCCTCCCAAACCGTCTGAATCACCAAGTGTAAAGAAAATATCAGTATTTCGTTATACATAGTGAGAACATCCTTAGTAAGGTGTGCATGAATTTTCACTCTTAGTATCATAATATAACCGTATAGTTCGCGGCATAACAAAAAAATTAAACCTACATTTACTTTAAAAAGATTCGTTCTGTAATAGATAAATGCTATAAATATATACTAAAGAAAAACGGTCAATATAAGAAGAAAATTAAAAACGTTTTCAAGATTATACTTTCTAAAACGTATACTTTGTCCAACTCAATCCAAGATTTATACATTTAGAAGAAATACTGATAAAAAATTCACAGCCAATGAGAGAAAACGTTTGAGACAGCAGCAAAATTTAACTGATGTTAGAAATATCAACGGGAAATTTGAACCACACATATACTATTTTCCTTTTTACTGTGGCACTCATATGTAGCCATGTTGAGGTATTGGGTGACTTTGGTTTTTCCACACATAAGCAGGAACTTGGAGCACATTTCGCGAACGCAAACACTTCACTTTCTTAAAACCTTCACTGACGTAACGCACAATTGCCACTCACACGCATCACACACAAATACATGCAATACACACATTTTCTAAAAAGGCATCAATAATAAAAGAAACAGCAAATATGCACTGAATCTAACATTTGCTCATGTAAACAAGACACAAATTTCACAAACGCCACAAAAGGAGATACGCATTTACGTATTGCGGACCAAATCTAAAAACACATTCGCTTCTCACGCGGCCCAGCGATCTCACGTCGCGTTGACCTCTGCTCCCGATTCGGGTGCACGGGGGGCGCGCCAACGCCCAAATTCAGGCCCAAGAGGTGCCCAACTGGTTCCTCGAGGGGGCCGCAAGGGGGCGAGGGGGTGGGGCCGAAGGGACGGCGAGTGCACCCCTTTCCAAAAATTCACATAATGCCCTCCACCCCGTTCTCCGGCCCCGGGCCTTGCGCTGACCGCCGGCCGCACCTGGCCTCACCCGAAACGAGCGGGGCCAACGCAAGGCCCCAGGTGGACGGGGCGGTGGCCCAGCGGGCAGGGGGCGGGGGGCGGCGGGGATCCCACGGTGGCCCACCGCCTTCTCCTGAGCCGAAGAGCTGACCGGACGAGCCTTCTTCAGCATCGTCTTCCGTTAGCCTCGAGAAATACACGCCCCGCTTCGCCCTACCTCGCCTCGATGGGAATTCACACAATGGCTCCGACGTCCCTCACAAAGCGATTGTTCCCGAATTCAAGCGCATTATGATCCGCGCGCTCCCAAAAAAGTGCGTCCCCCCCTTTGGTAAGAAAAACGTGTCCAGACGGGTTGTCTTCTCAGGGCCTAAGACAAAACGATTGTGTGAGAACGATTGTGGAAGTTCCCTGTACCGGATTTTTAGATCTACACATTATGTGAATCAAATACGATTCGAGTTCAGCAAACATGTTTAGTTATTTACTTCTAAAACTTTTTTTTACATATTGATAGGAAAAATTTGGGTCTGAAGCTTTCTTCTGCATCTCAAATAGTTTCTTTGACACTTTCTTAAGTGCAAGATAAACGACGGTTATTTAAATTTCCCCAGCTTTATTATTAGAATGAATTTGTCAAATAGTGAATAGTTCCTTTATATTTACCATTATCCACACGCACACTTTTTAAATGTTTAAGTTGTACATTCATTTTTTAAACTATTTGTTTTCAATGTCCTCAGTTAGAAACCGTAGTAAGTATTTGTATTATCTATCTACTTAATGTTATCACATCGTCACATATAATTTAACAGTGTTAGTAATTGCAATACGAAACCTACTAACAACTGGCCGGATGAGGTGCGGGATGTTCCTTCGGCTTCAGTTCGAGTCCCGATTTTCGACTCTAGCGTCATACTTAGGCCGAGTCCAACCATTGCCTGGATAATTCTAGATACCGACTGCTTTGATCGGCAGTTTTCCTGTTGCTTTTTTATCAATATCAGGAGAATGCCAGAATAGAACCCTAAGAAACTGACGACGGACCGCGCACGATCTTCCCTTCCTTGTCCTTGTCCTCCTCACATCTTACTCAGACACACACTTGCATGCATTACACTACGACACGTGTTGGGAGACCAGCCGGGAGCTTAGAGCCTGTCCGGGATGGGGCGGTGACCTTCACGATTGGAGATAGGTGGATGGGGAAAATCCCGGCAAGCAGACGAGCAGGTCGGCGCCGAATATCGCCACCCAGCGAAGGGCGATGATATTCGGCGGATGACATACACTGCCACCTCCCGTGATAAAAAACGCACTACACGTTCGTGACTAATGGCCATATGCTATGTAGCAGTTGATAAGCCCGAGAAAACGAAATAATCAATTGACAACAGAGGACATTTATGTGAGCAAATTGTCATTTTTTATATCTGTGTATAAGGCAACATCTCAATAATGTGATATATTGCTCGAAAATTTCTACGACATTTAAAAATCTGAAAAATAACAAGTTTGGCTTCTCTCTGGAATATCCAAAGAAAATCAGTGAACTGAATCTCCTTATATCTTCGGTGTTGAATAAGAAAAATTTCCCTTCGGTTTCAGAAATGGCGAGTAAATAGAAAGAATACACCACAAAACCTGATATATTCGCCAATTAAAATAAAAGTGACATGATGTCAAAATCAAAAGTATCCGTATTTGCCCTTACGTTAATTAAAAAATTACCTCCTTTAAAAAAAATTTTTAATACATAAATTCGTAAAATATGAATTTATTAAGGGGACTTTTATAAACAATGTTTTCTTTTCGTTCAATATAATTTAGTACCATAAAATCATAAGTAATCATAATATCATTGATCACCAAATAATGACGCAGGGAAAAATATATTTTTCACCTATAAATGAGGATTAACTTCTATTTTCATCACGTGGAACTGCAGCATGCTATTTATTAGAAATTTCTAACTAAATATCGAGAGAGAAACTCGCGATTATTCCTTTTCTTAATGATTTACTCTTCGGAGAAAACAATTTTCTCGTACGAGTAAAGGAAACGCGTTTAGTAACAAGAACGGAGCACCCGCCAGTCATTCCCTAGCGGCGAACAACTGAATCTCTTCCATAACCCCGGGCGGCAGCAAATTGCGGCACCAGCGCTCTGCGGCAAAAGAAGGTACTACTTCGGGATCTCAGAGGTAGGGCGGCAGGCTTCCTCACCCACAATTACAAATGAATGAGAAAAGCACATGGGCCCTGCGTTCATGAACGGCCCACGTGAAATCTCTTATACGACAATCATTGAGCGCTTGAACGTTCACAATGTTACGAAGACTTTTAGGGGACATGATATAATAAAAATTTATATGCATGATTAGTGCCAGATAGGAATACACAATACAGTAATTGTAAGTATCTGAAGTGAAAATAACATTTACATCCAAAGCTAAGGATTCTTGAACTGTCCACTGTAATACAAAATAGGTTTCTAGTTGTTCCATTAATATCAATAGAAAATGTAATGTTATATTTTTATCTCTAAGCTTTTATAGATGTACAATAGACCTTTTCACATTTTGTCTAACAATTTGGCATTAATATTTCATATTATACGATAATTATATTTAATATTTGGCATTATATTTCATATTTATACGATAATAAAAACATCAAAATTATTGATAATGTGAAAACTTTCAATAGGTTTACGTTAACTCGAAAACATCCATTATTTTTTGAAGTCTTCAACGCTCGCCATTATGTTAAAGTACTCCTTTACATAAGGAATCCCAGATGAAGGGCTAGTAATGCTCATTTTTCATCAATCAATTTAGATCGATTACTCACGTGTCTTTCCATTAAAAAAAAAATAATATGAGATGGTGATTTAATTCTATAACTACCTTTATCAAAACTTTATTTTTTCATATGATAGAAATTGACTGATCCATTACCAATTTAATAAAGATATTAACAAGGCATTCATTCTAAAATAGAAGTATCTGCAACTCAAATTTGCAGAAAAAGTGAATCACAATCACTTTCACTGACTTGTGAAGACGCTATGCAACTTGTCATGCTACGAAGTTCAAACCAGACGTCAAAAATATTTCAAAACTAGCAGAAATAAGTGTGTTTAGATGTTTATTGTCATTCTAAACAAACATAATAATGAAAACGTAAAATTTGTGTATTTATAAAAACGTATTATATAAAACTTGTAGAAATAATAGAATCTTAGATGGAAGAATTTTTAATTCGGTTTACATTATATAGTACCATTACAATGTTGTTCTCACACGTTGTTTTAGAGGCACATGGGTATTAATGCATAATTAATTGTGTACCTAAGCTAAAGTTTAATATTTCTTAGAATAATGTAATTTTAAACAAAAAAGAATTATTTATTGTAGTTCGTGTATCAGATCGGCCTTCAAAAAGAAAGAATTACGTAGACTTTCAAATAACACAGTATATAACACAAAATTGAAGCACACCATGAAAAAAAATGGATGCTTTTCCATCATCTTTCTATTAAGATGGATGCTTTTACATCAAGAAAGAATTCCTGCAATATAATAAGAGGAGACTGATTTAAGGCACAACTCCCATTTCACAATTTCAGAAGACACGTCTCTCACTAATGTTTTTTTCCACAAGAATTTAGGAATACTTTTCTGCAAGAATTAAAAGTAGTTCGTAATTGCTGCAGTCAGTCGTACCACCACAACCACCGCAAATTTATATAAATTTTGTGAAACTATCATTTCCGAAAAGCGTGTTGCCATTTTCTCCTCCTTTCTTTATCTTCATCCTCTTCTTACATACTATGATGTAGTTTATCTAGTGTCTAAAAGTCTGTATACACGTGAAATGATAACGTTTTTAAATTATTTATAAGTTTTTTTTGTATTATTTCGGACTGGAAAGCTCTGAAGCCCTGGAGTTTGAGTGAACTAAATTATCGATTGCAGTCATCGAACGGCGAAAATTTCATCCTTGGCCCTGTATTTTTTTCGTTACGCAAAATATATTTCATATTAACAATGTGGGTAAAGAAAACCAGTTTTATCTTCTGTCTAGGAAATAAATTGAGTTTATACATTTTTTAAGAGTCAATTCCGCCTTGATTTACAAAAAATACGATATGTGGATTAAGTGAGTTTCACTTGCATACCGAAGTAATATTAATATAATATAATTATTATACAGCTTGATTATAATGTAACAATAATTATGTAAGTAGTATCAATTCTCTTATAACGGAGCTACAACGGGAAAAATAAATACATTGGTATTGGGCATATTAATTTAATTGGAGCTAATTATAATTAGATGGTAATTCTCTCCCACCACTAGCAACAAATAGGGTGTTTCTAACAATCTCAGCGTAGCGACACACTCTGAAGCTGCTTTCCACATCAAATCGACAATCGTCGCGAATTAGTAACTTCACAAACGCATTTGCGATAAGCCAATAACTCCATTCCAGGGCCCTTCCGTGCAATATCAAGTACGAAAATTGTCGCATTTTCTTGAAACGCACACAGCAGAGATACTTGCCCGCCGCGCTTATTCTTGCACGGAAACCCAATTTCCTCGGGGATCTTTCCCGAAATACGCGACCAATCGGGGGGCCAATAGAAAATCGATAACCTCCCCGGTAACCACCAAATGAGCAAACGATGGAATACCTCAAAATCGAATTTTTTTTACAGCCGGAAACGGTCAAAGTTCGTTTTGAACGAGAGCGTATTTGCGAAGCGGTGTCGTGCAGCCGCAAGGTGTCTGCGACGTACGCGCGGCAAATGAAGCACGGCAAAGCGCCGGCCGCGACTGCCCGACGCAGCGACCGCCGCGCCGCGCCTCGGGACGGCGCGTAAATATTGAATTTCACGTCGCCCGGCCGCCGGCCGCAGGGCAGGTAAGTTAACCACTTCATCATCAAAATGGTAATTTGTTCACGTATTACGCGTTATTACTTGTAATATTATCCCAACTTTAAAACATCGTCGAGGGCCACTTCGGCCCACTTGCTGCGACGTAGAGAAAGTACGAGATAAAAAAAAAACGTCGCATCGGCTCAAAAAAGTTCAGTTTGTCATGCTTTCAAAATGTTGTTTGCTTTACAAGGCAAGTGGTGGAACGGATGAATTAAATACCAGTTGTCTAATGAACAGATACACGTGTTAATTAACAGGCGAAGTGCTTTCGGGAGGCTCTTCGATCGGGTGTTTTCATGGCGGTCCGATCTATGGGGACCGTGCAGCGCGGCCGACGGGTGATTGCCCGCGCGTGGCCTCCAACGCCCTGCCTCGCCAGGCGCCGGCCCACAGAATGCAGTGGAGGACGGGCGTGCGTTCATGTTTGTTGATACGCATGCTGTGTATATGAACCTGGGCAGATGTATGCATGCGTGTGTCTCTGTAAGAGTGTGCGTTTGTACGAGCGTGCATTTTTACGCGCGTACGTTTGTAAGCGCGTACGTTTGTAAGCGTGTGCGTTTGTAAGCGTGTGCGTTTGTAAGCGTGTGCGTTTGTAAGCGTGTGCGTTTGTAAGCGTGTGCTTTTGTAAGTGTGTGCGTTTGTAAGGACGTGTGTTTGGCAAAGTGCCGTTCCAAGGAAAACAACCAAGCAGAAAAGTAGTCGCTATCTAGATTCCCCCAGATAGCAGCTTAATTCGAAATAGCGACAGTCCGCTATCCGCCACCGAGGAGACACGATCCCTTGGGCCCACGGTCACAGACACCGTAGCGCCAATAGCTGTTGAACTGACCCATAGCAATCGGTAGAGAGATTCGTAGTTTCTCAGATCAACACCAAACGAATGTCCACAAGTACTTCAAGAAACTGGCCATTGACCGCACGCGATCTTTCCTTCCTCATCCTTGACCCCTCCTTTCCTCTAAATCACACATACCTAAATGCAGTATACTTCCACACTTGACGAGAGACCAGACGAGAGACCAGACGAAGACAGAAAAGAACATGAGAAAGTAAGGAAAGGAGAAAAGATATGATAGGAGGCAAAGGAGAGAGGTGAGAATGGGGCGGGATAGGTGTCAAAGAGTCATAAAAAGTGTGAAGAGGAGAGAAAAATAAATGGGATCAGAGAAAGAACAGGAGAGGAAAAGAGATGAGGGAAGAGAGGAGAGCATAGGAGAGAAGAGAAGAGGAGGGATGAAGAGACTAGAGGAGAGGAGTGGAGACAAAAGAATAGGAGAGGAGACAAGATAAGAGGAGAGAGAAGGAACATAGAGAAGACGAGTGAGATGTGAAGAAGGGAAGAGAGGAGAGGAGGCACGCAGCAGCCTCCGGCCAAGGAGATGCTATGGCGTAGCGCGCACTATCTGCCCACAGACGCAGACGGCGCTAGGCCCCGCGCAAAAACTCATCCGATTGCGAGATAATATTGCGTGTTGTTTCCTCCCGTGTAATCAAAGAGCGTTATTTACAGGCCAGCGCTAACCAAATTGATACGCGGGCCTGGCCGGGGCCAGGCCGGGCTCCGGTGGCGTATTATGGAGCAATTTTTGCGAGGAGAGTCGCGCGGGCGATATTCGATGCCGTAACGCACATGATTGCCACCGCGGGCGCGGACGAGAGCGGCAACGAGGACGGGGACGACGATGGGAACGGGATGGCGGGCCAGGAACGGGACGGGGCAGGAATGGGGTCGGGGAGAGAGACGAGAACGAGGACGGGGACGGGCACGGAATCGGGGGTGGAAACTAGGATGAAGACAGGCATGAGGACGGGGACTAGAACGGGGGCGAGATAGAAGTGGGATGGTGGGACGGAAACGGTGACAGGGAGAGAGGCAGGAAGGAGGACGAGAGAGAGACGGGAACGACGGGGGCGAACCCCGTCAGTGCAGTAACGGAGGTGGAAACGGGGGAGGGTACGCGTCGGGACGGGGCCGGGACGGGGCCGGGACGGGGCCGGGACGGGGCCGGGACGGGGCCGGGACGGGGCCGGGACGGGGTTGGGACGGGATTGGGACGGAGCGGGGACCGAAAGGGGCGAGGCCGGGACGGGACCTTGAAGGGGCCCGAACGGGACGGGACGGGGAGGGGCCGGAGGCGAAACGGAGCAGGGACGGAGACGGGGAATAGACGCAACGGAACACGGACGGAACGGTGACGGGACGGGGGTGCGGGCGGAAACAGGGATGAAAGCAGGCAAGGGGACTGGGCTGTGCACGAGGACGAGCCTGGATTCGGGATAGTCGGTGCGTGCGGGGACGGTGTGAAGGGACGCAAACGTAGAGAGGGTATTGTAAAATTGGTGGCGATGAACAACGAATCACAGGGAGTGAGAAGACACAGGCGATGTCATGTGGGGGAAGGGGGGCAAAGATACTAAGGAAATACTTGCGCCAGACACGTGGAAACCATAGACCCCGAGTTCCAGGAAATCCTAAGGTGCGCCCGGCCGGACCGCCCGTACGTAGAGCGTTGCATGTTGGGGCGTTGTTCGGTATACGCTACATTGAGTATGTCCATTGTAGTTATTAGCGACGTTAAGCGATAAAAAGAAAATAATAGGCGCGATGAAGTTTGTAATCCCGAGAAAGATCTCAAGAAAAAATTATAATGTAAACCAGATATATTAAGGCATGGAACAATCTTATTTATACGCAATCATTATCTACAACTGACGTATTTTTATTGTTGTTAAACGCATGGCCAACTCTTACATTTTTAAACGGACACGTACACTTTTTTAATCCTCTAGTTGTGTTAAGTCTATTTAAGAATACAGTTTTAGGAGAGAATAATTAAAATTACTACTAGTTTTAGGTTGCGGCTAGTTGTTGCAAGTCTCCGCGCTGTTTGTAAAAATTACCCTCTTTACCGACTTCCGCTTCCGCGGCAATAGGAATACCTTTCTGTACCATTTTATTTCATGCTGGGGAGGATGATAACAATTTTCATACCAACATGGTATGCTTGCAACAAGAAGCTAAAATTGGTAAATGAAAATTGAATTCTCAGCTTTCTTATTTCATTATTACCCTGAGATACCCCATGGGCACATCTCAGCTTTTAACATCGAGAGGATAGAGGGATTGAAATTAATCGGTGAATGAGTAAATTAAGGAATAAATGAAAGTTGTGTCCCTTACCTCCCGCATTACCCTTCTCTACGATATACAAACTACCTTTCATTTATATTTTGCTCAATGCTGAAGGTAACCGATAATACGTAAAATGTATCCAAAATAAGGAACCCAAAACCTTCCGTAAAACAGTTCATTTCGAGCATAGATACAATGGTTTCCAAAAAACACTCTAACCGAATAGTGCCAAAGTGATCGAAGTAAACCAAGTCCAACTCCCACGTAGCCGTATGCCTTTTAAAGTTAAAAATCTTTGCTTAATTACCAAAGTGCACA
Source organism: Gryllus bimaculatus (assembly GCA_017312745.1). Taxonomy (NCBI): domain Eukaryota; kingdom Metazoa; phylum Arthropoda; class Insecta; order Orthoptera; family Gryllidae; genus Gryllus; species Gryllus bimaculatus. Next base: position 2,021,493 of record BOPP01000091.1, read on the forward strand.
CGGGGCACAAATCACTGGACGAAATCAAGATTAGCGTTCTCATTGAACGAAGCACACACTGCTCACAAATAACTCCCGGCCCAGTCTGCCTCGGAGGTGCCGGATACCCCTACATTTGAATTGCAGGTGTCAGAAAGCTCCTTATTCGAATCAGAAGTGTCCGACACCATCTTCGAATCGGAGGTGTCAGAAAGCCCCTTAATCGAATCGGAGGTGTCAGAAAGCCCCTTATGCGAATCAGAGTTGACGGAAAGCCTTTTATTCGAATCAGAGGTGTCGGACACCATCTTCGAATCAGAGGTGACGGAAAGCCCCTTATTCGAATCAGAGGTGTCGAACACCATCTTCGCATCAGAGGTGACAGAAAGCCCCTTATTCGAATCGGAGGTGACGGAAAACCCCTTATTCGAATCAGTCGTGTCGGACACCATCGTCGAATCAGAGGTGTCGGAAAGCCCCTTATTCCAATTGAAGGTGTCGGACACCATCTGCGAATCGGAGGTGTCAGAAAGTTCCTTATTTGAATCAGAAGTGAGGGACATCATCTTCTTCGAATCGGAGGTGTCGGAAAGCCCCTTATTCCAATCGAAGGTGTCGGACACCATCTGCGAATCGGAGGTGTCAGAAAGTTTCTTTTTTAAATCAGAGGTGACGGACATCATCATCTTCGAATCGGAGGTGTCGGAAAGCCCCTTATTTGAATCTAAGGTGTCGGAGACCATCTTAGAATCGGAGGTATCAGAAAACCCCTTATACGAATCGGAGGCGCCATGTAGCCCCGAATCGTTGATTTGGTGCCGCTGCCCGACGACACTCGCTTCGACGGATAGACACTACTGGAGCATGTCCCGAGCACGCCGGTACTTCTGCTGCCTTCCAAGAGCGCGCGCTGCCTACGGTAAGCGCGTGGTCAATTTAATTGTTCGCCGTAAACAACAATAAGCTTGTTGAAGATTTGAAGAATGAGTTGTGAGAATGCTTTCTTGCCACAAACACATGATGAAAATATCTGCTCCTCATGCGGGATTCAAAACCATAGACACGAGGTAATCGCGTAGTTGGTTGCAATGGTAAAAGTTTCTTTCCTCCCAAACCGACCTCGCCCTTCATCAACTGACAATAAACGATGACGTCTTTATTTGAGTAAGTCTGGTGCAATGGGTTTTCCATCAAAAACTTTTTGTTTAGAGTAAACCTGACGTCTGTGCTACGTCCTTATTCGACATTCCCATTTTATACATCTCCCTGAACGCGGAACACTTCCAGCAACTACAGTGCGTTGGGTGGAGTAGGGATGTCGGAAGACTCGCGCCACATTAAGGAATAGAGCAAACATGCACAACTTGAAGCAGAAAAATTCTAGTAGGCCGCGACTTGACGCTGCAAACCTTACCTCTCGTCTACCACGACACGCAGTAGAGTGTGATCTGGTTTAAAAATAGGTTTAGTCCGGTTTAAATATAGTGACTCCCTAAGTCCAGGAACTGGAAGGAGAGGGAGACACTGTCACACAATAGTCCGCTTTTAATACCAAAAATTGAAGTCGTCACGAAGCTTCTAATCGGATAACAATGTTGCAGCTGATATCTGTCAAAAGCCACTGAATTCAAATCGGATAATACCCGCCCGAAAGCAAAAGGGAAACCAAGTTTTCTGTAAAAGAGAAATTCTCGAACCGGAAATTAATAGCACAAAATTCCTACACATAACAACAAGAGACTACACGATGTTGTGGAGAAATATGGCGAACTTCAGAATTGTGCGCATGTCATTTGCCTTTTTATACATGAGCGAAGTACCAAGAGGTAGCATATGCTTGTTCTTGTCAGGAATTGTCTCACTCGGATATACCAAAATCTTCCTGACTTTCTCGTTTAATTGCATTGCCACTGCTGAATTCAAAACAGTTGTTTTGTCGCAGCTAGACAACTTGACAAAAATCACTCCATCGAAACTCGTACAACCTGAAATTACCCCCCCCCCTATTTGTAGACCTTTGTTAACCTCTTGTGGTTTCTTTTGTATTTTTTAAGCCGTTGGGCTTCTGTGCTTCATGGAATGTTGCTTGCTTTTCACATTATTTTATAGTCAATTATCGTACTGACAGGGCTAATGTATGGAACCCTTTGCAGGCGTTTAAGTGACTGACACTTTATTAATAAATGGAATCCAATACTTCCCACAAAATTGATTCTCAAATGTAGTCTTTGACCTATGTTCTTACAAAAATATTGTTTACTTTGTCCGTTCTTCTCCACAATGCGTCTAAAGAATAATTAATGAGTAATTCTTGATAAATGATTATAATGCTTAACAACCCTAATATCACGATCTTCATGTAAATATCATTTTGAATATTAAGATGGAAAATGATATAATTGATTCAAGTCCAACACGCTAGTCAACGTAATTCATTATATTCATTACTACATTAATGATGAACTAATCAAATTTACACACGCAAATATAATTATGGAAAAGTAAACTTTCCAATACTAATCTTCACTATCTTTTATAATTACAAGTTACAGAAGATTACAAATTACGCTTAGAATTACAGAAGCTTATAAGTTCGCTTACCAGTTACGAATTCCACCAATTTGTTCACTTCTTGTGCAATCATCAATTATTTACCTGTAACAAAAGACAAAATCTGTAAAAACCCATGAAAATTAAGACAGTTAATATTAGGCTACTCTTCACAAATGGCACCATAAATCCAATTAAAAATGATCAGTCAATTTCTATTTTGATAATTTTTTCAAAAATATTTAGAGTAACTTTTTTACGTGCGAATAGAAACCTTTCTTAATAAATACAAAACACAAATTTTCCAAAAACACGATCAACACAAACATATGTATTTTATTTTTTTTAAATGTCACTTCATCATTTCGAATTCAGTCGCTGTCTGCAGAATAATTCAAGCGCCAGCTGATCTGATTAGTAGTTTTACGTGGTTTCTCAGGTAAACACCAGGCGAATGCCGGAGCAGTACCCTAGCAAACGGGCTAAGGACAGCACACGCGATTTGTTCTCTATCTTTCTTGCCAATCCCCACCCCTTATACACACACACACACATATTTACTTTCACAGGCACTACACCATAACACATGCCGAGTCACCGTAAAAATAGCGTACAAGAATGGACATTATTTACTCCCTTTTCTAATCCATTGCCAATTGCACATGGGGGCCCGCATATATCGATTTTAGGCTCTATTATCTTCCTAGTAGAAGTAAACGATATGCCCTCGTTAATTCGAAACGGAAGAATTGTTCTCGTAGCTGATGATAAGAATATTCTTCGTAATAAAGAAACAGTAAATAGTGTAATAAAATATGTTTCAAATTTGTCCTGTTATAAGAAACGTATATTAAACGAAGAGAACACGGTATCAATGTATACTTCTATTTCAAATAAATAATTAAGCACTCTGTTGATAATGAATGATATGCCATTGACTAAGGTTAAGGTAAGAAAATGATTGGGCGTCTCTATGCTGTGAAACCTGAAATGCAACGTATATTTATATGAATTGAATCCAAAATTCAATTCATTTTCTTACTCGTTAAGAATGATTTCAAGTTCAGTCATCCTCCAAACTGATCCTTCTGTGTAACTCGGAAATGTTCATTTACACATGAGACATGGCATAATATTCTCACATTCTGCATCTCCCACTCTCGTATTTCAGAAAAAGAATTGTACGAATAATGAACAAATTCCATCCACGTGATTATTGTAAAACTCTCTCTATTAAGCTGGGAATTCTACTATTGTCTTGCTTCTTGATTTACAAATAAGTAATTTTTGCCAAAACTGTATCATTCAAAGATGGATACATATTTTCAGCCAATTCAGGTTAGTAATTCAGATATAACACTAAATATAGTAATCATATACATCAGGTGACAGTACAAACAGCTCATTACAAAAACTTTACGTCCAATACATGTATATTATTTTATAAGACATTGACATAAACGATTGAAGTCGGTACACAAGCTTAAAATTCAAGTAAAATATTCTCTTCTGCGTAAATGTCTCTATATAATTAGAGACTACCTGTCACCGAAAAAGAAAGTTTCCAAAAGGTAGATATAAAATCCATCTGAACACATTTGAGAAAATAACAATAACCTCATTGTAGCTAAATTAGTTAATGTATTAAACAAATATATTTCATTTTGAATTTTTCTGGGAGCCACTAGAGTATTTTATGGCTAATTTAAAATTATTCCTATTTATTCCAAAGATACGAGGATTTTAACTTCGAATTTTACGTCCTCCATGCAAAAGAAGTTGCATTAATGTGTTAAATGACCACCAAAGTATGACGAAAGATGCTTTTAATACTATTTATAATTCAACGCTTCATCGCAACCTTTTTACCTTAACAATTTAGAACATAATGAATCTGAATATTATCTAGGTATTATTCTCAGTAATCATAATATGCATAAATGTTATCAGAATTTTCATCTTCATTAAAAATACTTTCTTAATCTTATCAATTAACAAAATTGCCTAACCGACATTATTCAGAAGAAAAGAAACTCATTGAATCTTAAGATAAAGGTAATTTTAAAGACAAACAATGTGGTTAATGTACGATTATTATTTCGGTTTTGTTGTTATTATGTTTTTTACGATAATGTACTTTTTCAAGTTTCTCTGCCATCAGAAATAATAATCGGTTACGTTAAGCGCAATACCTATTCTGACATTAGTCAGAAATTCAGAATACACATCTTAGTTCCTCTACACGCTTTCCTTTATGAACTTTGTTTTTCCCAAGCACCATTGAAGCACCATTGCTGTGAAACTAAGAAGGAAACAATGAAAAGATTTGTAATGAATAATTCTTTATTTTAAAGTAGGCATTATTGTAATTAAAATATCAGAAGAAAATTACAAAATATGAAGAATAAAAAGTTATTTCTCCAGTAAAAAGTGAATTTTGATGGCTATGTTTCGCTTATCAACCACTGAATACGCTTTTACTATGCTATTTTGAATTACTGATGTGAAAGTAAGTGAAATATAATTAAATTTTTATAATTTGAATGTGATAATTTATGTAATCATAATTAGTGTTAATTGTGGAACTGGTCTCATAAAAATTCTGTCATTCCAAGGATCCTACACTTCGTCCATAACTTCTGGCTTCCATTTCCGGACTCACTCTTAAAATCGAACTTTTTTTGACGTTGGTAGGTAGGTTATGTCAAACACCGACATCCCCTGCCATCAATTATGAACTCAGCCATTTTATACTTACTAGATTGCCCTTCCATCATGCCATAGCAGCCCTTAGGTTCAAAGAAGTCTGCAACCATTAGCAGATAGACATTCAGAACCTGTTACGGTTTGGTAGCTTTAGTGGCGTGTAGATAGCGCGTAGGGCGTTGCTCGTTATCCGCTTGACTACACATCCTCTATCTGGCGGCATACTCACTCTCCCACACGCACGCATTTTTGAGGCAAGGCAAAGGAAGAAAGAGATATTTTCTTAGAACATACGAGAAGTTTGAAAAAGCCCCAACCATGCCACAGCAGAGGAGATTTTTTCCATCCCGGAAGTGGGATTCGAACCCTCTGACCCCGCAGATCGTGGCTATCGCGACAATCAACCCTACGGAGACCCGCCCATTTCCGGACTTACGACCGACTGTAAGCCACAAGACAATAAGCCAATTTCCGCTAGGCAAATGAAATACAGAAAGAACTCTCAAGGTACACTGATTTCTTTAAGATTCCATCAGAAATCCGTTAAGAATGGAAAATTCATTACTGTGTCCTTGGCGTACCGCATTTAATCTTAAGCGTGAATTAATTGAGCGGCACCAAACTTTCAGCACGTAATATAAATAATGTATTATATCGTAAGGTAGTTATATATTTTTACACTTGATTCTTTTTTCACCATTTTTAACTTTTTTTCATAATTTCTAAACCACGTCAATTTACAAACTAATTAGTGCATAAGATGGAATTATGAATTAGTGAAACTCGGAAATCTAGCTTGAATCATCCTCTATAATACTATGCGAGTTGTACAAACCGCAAGACTCGCGAAGATCCTTTGCTGCCTCTTCCCTGTGAGATTCAAGAGGGGGTAAAAACAGCCCCAACGTCATGATTGTGCAGAATCTTTTCTTCCTCCTCTTCGCTGAAGGATGAACGCTTGACGGATGCTCTGATGGTGTGCTTCGATGATGAACAGATGAAGGATGCTCAGATGGTGTGCTTTTGAAAGCTACGATTCAAGAGCTTCGTTGATATGGATAGCCATTTGCGAAGTGCACACGTAAACAGTATTCACTGCAATAGCGTAGTATAGAATACATACAGACAAACAGTTCTTTTTATACCATTGCAAGCCATTAAAAAGTCAGCTTTTCCCAATACCAGAATAGCAAATATTTAAAGATGGTCTGCCTCTTCCTTAGAGCCTTGTTGTCACATGTCATCAGTTGTGTCGTAAGTATTGACGCATTGTCGCTAAGCAGTGACGTAGTGGCGGAGCGACGGAGTAGAATTCAGTCGGGACGTGCAGCTTGAGCTTATGAAGGAATACAATATTTGTATTTTTCAGTCAAAATCGGAATTGTTTCATTGTTTTTCCAAATCTCTGAATTTTAACGAAACCACAGGTATACGGCCGGAGTTCACAAAGTTTTCTTTCAATTTCTGTGCTCAATGGAAATTAATAATTTACATAATTCATTGACACCTAGACTGTCACAGATTATTAATCTGCAATACAACGAATGTGTCTGTTTCTTAAAACTTCAATCTTAAAGGGGGTAGGAGGGTTAGTTTTGAACATATGAATGCGGAAACCCTCGAAAATATTCAATTTTCATTTCAGACATTTTTTCCGACGATGTAAAATTCTCCACATACTTCGATGACTCAAATTAAATGGACATTATGTGAACATTCCTTAACGTTATGTAATTAAATTTAAATTGTGTAATAAATGAACCCTAAACGTTTATTAATTGAAAAGTACACATTTTGTAAACACGTACATTTAATTATTTCTATTATAGATTAATTTATTCGCATTTTGCCTCTTCAGTATTCTTTAGTATTAGAGTAGGTCTTACGGTTATGATCAACATTTGCTTCTGCTAGTCATTTCTGGGTGAAGAACTTCTGAATATATCAGCAATATTACGTTTCTGTGCAAACAAGAGTATTATAATTTTATTATAACACCAACTATCTTGATCGCTTTTAGAGCAACTTTGAGAGACGAACTAACAGTTGAAACTAATTTGCACAATTGTTATACAACAGTGTTAAAAGTTATTTTGACTCTTAGGTACGAATGATAGATACAAAAAAATGTACTTAAGGTTTCATATGAGTAACTGTTTATATGGAAACATTCAGTGTCTTTACTTATTTACATATTTATTATCTATAACAAAAGCTGTAATCTACAGTTCAGAAAGTTTACTTTCAGATTCAACATGCCAAAATTCGATTAATCAATAAACTGCTTGCTTTCTTTAAAACTGATTTAATTTTTTTTCTGTAAAGGTTGAAATTACAAAATTGATATTATAAATGAGAAAACATAAACAATTGAGAAAAAGTGTGATAATATTGATTCCACCCGAACTGTAAAATGTATTTGATTTGCAGTTACGATATTTTGCTTGTTTTGTCTAAAATCATGAAAATGAGTACAAAAATTATATGCACCGTGTGTGTGAAAACTTTCAACTTACGCACAAAAATAAAACTTATCTATTCTAGTGATTCGCTAAGAAGTATGGTCAATGCTGAAAGGTTTGTTGATCTGTGTTTCTGCTTCATTGGTAGCTGCGCCTCTGTTCGTTTCGGTCTTTGATATTTATTTATGAAACTGCCTGTAAAGTGAAACGATATTCATGATATACACCACTCACAGATTTTTACTCGATCACGGAGAGTTATTCAATTTGTATAACAATAAATACGCTTTTTTTAAACAGACGGCTGCTAACCCTGGGGTGATGTCACGTCTTGTCTACAGTAGACGCTGTAGAACTTGACGGCAAACCAATAAAGCAAATTATAGATTTATTTTAAAAAATATTGGTTTCAAAAATTATATATTAAAATACTATAACATTTTTCATATTTTAAAAGTATCTGATATTTACATAAATATTATTCATTATAGTGTCCAGAAAAGTAAAATATTACTAGGTAAACAGATTATTCATTATATAAGTTCGTGCATTTTATACCAATTCATCTCGATAAATGTGCCATGGCATGCTTTATGGCGAAGATTTAATTATTGGCCAAGCAATTTCACGACAAAGTCAACCAGATATTTATTTTAGCAGAAATGTCTATAAACATTTCAAAATTTTTTTTTCAAGAATAAATGATTTTAAAAAATGAAACAAAAAATTGAATAGAACTACATATTCTAAATAAGCTTTTAACAACTCTGTTTTCTCCCATACTACGCAAAATCCCCTTTTAACTTAGGAACTTGGAATTTTTTTTCAAGTATTTTTTGGGGTGCCTTGAAGATTTTAATACATTCTTTAGGCAGCAATATTTGTAATCATTCTACTAAAAATTAGAAAAGTTTCGTACAAAAGATGTTTCTTTCCCTCTAGTCCTCTATAAGAATTTATTGTACAAGAACTATGTACGCCCCGGACTGAAAATTCAAAACCAAACATCAAATGTCTGTCTAAATATGGAACATTTACTTCCTCGAAGAGACTTTTGTGTCTCCAATAACATTTAATTGACAGTGTGCCAAGAGATAACTAATTCACGGACTAAGTAAACAAAAGATTCTTGCTGTCATGCAAAACTGTTGGCTTCATCTCACAGATAACATTCATCTTCGTATTTATACAAGTCTGCCTGTCAACACACCAAATCGCCACAAAATGTAAATTCCAACAACGCGCCCCGTTTAAAATGCCATGATAAACAACAGGGATTGCCTTTTCTAAACAAAACAATACAAATCTGCATATACTTAGCGAAAACTAGCACACAAGTGTGTGTAATTCAACTTGGCATTATCCCTTGGAGCACGTTGTCCTGAATTCTAATAGATTTTAACTTCATATGCATTACTCCACTCCAAAAACGAAGAAACATTTTTCCCATCGAGAAAATACTAAGGAATTTCTAGCAAGAGACAGCAGTGCACCTGAATTTTCCTCCAAGAAAGAAACAGCCTTGGTCAATTCTTATCCGACTCAGCGCTCTCACACAAAAGGTGTATGATCTATATGGAAGACCAGTTCAAAACGTAAAGGAGGCGCGAAATGCCTTCACGTCAAATATCAACAAAACTGACAAGATATACGGTGCTACAAAATAACACAGGCTTTATCGTCCTTTCCTTTACCCCTCAGTTTGAGAAAAGGTTTGCAGTTTCCTGTTTTCCCCTAACCTCTTCATTGAAAAAAGCGCGGAAGATTCGAATGTAAAGTTTTATGTTATTTCCAGTCATCGAAATTTCACAGACATGAGTAATTTGGTTGCACTATAGATGTATGCCTACTCCGCCTTTGAGGAAATCGTGTTTAGAAAAAAATGAACCTTTGTATTGTGGATATTCAAACGGTCTTTGCTTACACTGACATTTCGAAAAAAATAGTACAAAAATAATTAAAGATATAATATTATGAAATAGATAGCACAGAGAAAGAAAAATCTCGCCTCAATATTAAAAGTATAAGATATATTCGAAAAACTTATTTTTTTATTAAACTCAATATTACGTGAAATTTTTCAATAATTTAAAAAAAAATCACTTTAATTTATGTAAAGATTAATTTCGAAGGACAAATTTTATTCACGAAAAAATTAATATAATCAATATTGTAGTTTTACCATTATAAACATTTGCAAATTTTGAAAATATTGATAGTTTGCTGAAGCTAGAAAATAGGACGTTTTTATATGCACCTAGGACATTTTGAGAAAAAATAGTTGAAGAAAAACGTGAATTTATTTTTAGGAAAATCTTGACTTTAAATGTGAACAACACGGAAAACTTTGCGAAAATTGCATATTAAAACACATTTAACATGACCTTGAATATAAAGAACAGATCAATACGGAGGTGTTACGAAGTAACAGAGATTTTGTCGTAGTTCCTTATTCCTTTAGCTGAGCAACCAACAAGTTTTGCCCATTCTCCCTCCCCATCTGCTACTTATGGGCGCCTGAAATATATTTTTTCCTATTTTCTTAAACAATGGTGAAATTAAAATAAATATATTGAAGTATATTATAAAAGAGTAAATCTACCGCTAAATACAAATTTTCATTCAAGAATTTGCCGCTCTATTACAGAAAATGTCGTTGCACCTTCTGAAAATGCTCGGATTTCACTATATTCTCACAAACGTTTAAAGATTTGGAGACATTTCGTCAGAACTCCTTTGAACCACATATACTCACAAATTTAATAATGTAAAAACGCACAACATATAAATATTTATGACTTTAAAGACTGATAAATCAAAAGGATAATTAAAAATGTCTTTTATGCTATTTCATTTAGCAAACCCTGTATGATCAAAAAAATTGGAGCCGTTTTTGCTAAAATTGTGTTTTTAATATTGCCCATAATTCATTCAAAACTGACCTAGGAGTAGTTTAGGTGGTAGTGGTGTTTACCGACGGACGGACGGACCGACGGACCGACGGACCGACGGACCAACGGATCTCTAAATCGATTTTCCACAGCATTACACATCCCTCCGTATATACGTACGTTTACGAAGGCTTGAGTTATAAACACACACAGTTCATGGATTTTGTCTATAAGGTATGTACATGTCAGTTGTGTATGTACTCTTCTGGTCCTGGATGTAACAAATCTGTTCTTTTTGACAGAATGTAAACTTGTAACAACTTCGCAGAAGATCGCGTAGTTTTGGGCAGTTGGTTAGTTTTGGTGTCTCGCAATACTCGAATCCGTTTAAAAGTTACTTTATCTTTAATACGCTTCCAAGTATCATGAAAAATGATGACCTTCAATGGATGAGGATAGACTACACCCACAGTGGCTCTTTTCGCTTTCAGGTCGGCAATCGCATATCGAAAGATCTCTTGATGTGTTAATGTCGATATAATTACATTCCGCTTCCTGATTTACATGTATTTCAGTGATTCTCGAATATAATTTTAATATTTCTATTTTTATATTCGCTTATTAAGGTTTTATAAAATAAAGAGTGAATCTGTGAGTATAATATGATTTATAATACTAGAGTCGGCAATTTGTCTCATGTTCATAAATATGGTATACTTCTCAAATATCTTTACTGATCAGTGGATTTAGTGTGCTATCGAAAGAGTAAATTTTTTTATTAAATATAGAAATGTCAAACCTTTAAATGATGACTTGTAGAAACGTTGTTACCAAGGAGCAGGCATGTATTTGAAAATTGAACTTTTTTCTTGTTTTCTTTTTATGTTTTTTTATTATATAATTCAGTTATTTTTATATATACAGCAATGATGTGAAATAAATTAAGAAGTGTCAACAGTTACTTCTCTGAACGGTAACTGTACGTTTTCAACGAACACAAGCCTCACATTTTTCATCTTCATCTCGAAATTCTTCTAATCTCCAAACTATTTTGTGTTTCTGCATCTTCCTAATCTAATTCAGATTAACGTGTCCTAACCTTCCGTTTCACAATCTCGAAACATTTTTATATGATTTAAAACACACATTAATATAATCACTTGTATCGTGTTTTAAATCACTGAACACTTAATGGATTATCTTCAACAACATTGCTTTTGTTTCACATTCTAAAAACCAAAACATAATTCTCAAACTATCCTTTCGCGATCAAATCCCTCTTATTTACGTCGCAAACCTTCGCACCATTTATGTCAAACACAATCTCCTTATTCTTTTTTGCCAAACTTGGTATTGACAGAAGATTCAAATTCAAGTTGGGCACGTACAGAACATTTTCCATTTTCAAATTTGTAATCTCCTGACCACTTGCTAAGCAAAATATTCTAACATTACTGACACTTTGTGATAGTAGTTTCTAGCTACAGTTTGCCGTCGTAATCTCCACACTGGTGATTCTTTCATGTATAAGAAGTCATGTAGGACGTACACGCTAAATCCAAATACCAACAACATTCTTCGTAAAACATTTCATCTCTTCCTTCTGCAATCATTGCAAGTTCAGGTTTTTAATGCTGTTTCTTTTTTGTTTTTATGATTTCCTATTATTTTTCTTACGTCCTTTTTTCGAGTTATTACACTACTTATAATTATTTTTTCGTCTTTCTTGATTCTGCCGGCATTCTTTAGCAAAACGGCCAATTTTTCTACAGATAAAACAATTAAATTTCTTTACATCTTTTGTTTGAGAGCGATCATGTTTCTCTGGCCATTGCGTTGTAAACAGTTTCATATCTCATTAGGCGTTCTCGCATAATCACAAAACAAACTTCTGGATTAGCATGTAGAGCTGTTTTTACTTCACTATATTACTTTGGTAACCTGTCAATTATATAATGTATCAGCCCTTCATCTTATAGTTTACAGTTCAACTCTAAAACTTTACAAGCTAAACCCTTAGCTCGTTTCAAAAAATTGTATTTGTTTGTATTGTATTGATGTTTTCTCTTTAATATGGATAAGCAATGTTTTTCAGTACCTTCATGCCGTTTTCTTAGCGTCTCCCACAAATCCTTTAACTTGGTTCTTCCGCTGCTAGCCAGCACTTGTTCTTTTGAAAAAGGCAAAGTGATTAATCACAAAACTTCTCATTTTTGTAATTCCATTTTTCCAAATTTTCATGTTAATTTCATCATTGTCCATATGTTTTGGATCTTCTTTTGAAATAATATTAAACAAATGTTTCGTCTTAATCAACTCTGTCATTCGTAAACTCCATAAATTATAATTCGTGTTTGTTAATACTTCTATCCACTTACAATAGACTTCGCCATGGTTGTTAAAATACTCTTCTATATTCAATAAAAAAAATTATCGATGAACTTCAAGGTGTTTAATCTCGGTTCTGTGTAGTTAAACTACGTACCGTATTTTGCATTCACATAAAAAGATACAATGCATTTAGGATGTAATTTAACCACGTACGATGTAGCAAAATTGCTCTGTTACCAATATTTTGAGATTTCTTTCGAGTAAATCTTAACTCTAGATAAAAACGCGAGTCCTTTCAAAACGTGTTTTGATTTATTCTAAATTTACGATCAACAACCGATTTATTGCTATTATACACGACAATATAATTAGTACAAAGACCATCACAGCAAATACATATCACACACCCATTACATTTTATTCGCAATTGATAATTTGATAATCTGCCTGATGTATTATTAAATTTCGATCATTTCTTTACTTTAGTAGAAGAAATGGGAATTAATATAGGGCCAGTAACTGTACAAATAGCTATAGTAGGCCAGGAATCTAGTGATGTACCACAATTTCGGAGCAATTTGTTCAACCCTATCTTTCAAATTTCGCGCTCTATTGTTGCTCTGGACGCAGAACCCGCGAACTCAAGTAAGCAAGGACGCTCTGCCCGCAACTTAGACAACTTTGACATAGAAGATTTGATTGGGCTTCGATCAGGACACCTCCTATTAGTGTGGAGTCGAGGCATCTTTATACAATTCTTAGAACTTGATGATGAGAAACAATTTTATGGAGATTGTTTTTTTTCTGTCATACTACACATTACGTTTCCATAGTATATTTTAAATCGAATAACGGTTCTGCATGATTGTGGAAGAAACAGTTTTATCAGCACGCCAGAACATGTTTGAGAGTAATTTTAAAATGTTCTTCAATAGTTAGAAGATTCATGTGGGTCTTCCAGGTTCATTTTTAATCTAAATAAAAGAGAATGAATTTGTTTTAGTGCTATTTAGCATTTTTTCCGAATTGCTAGCCTGAAATTTTTACAATATTTTGTATGGTCCATACTTGTTTATTCTTTGAAAATTTCTCGTCAATAACAATGGATTCATAATTATTTCAAGGGCATACTTCAATACAAACACCTAATCTCCAATAGAACTTTCCCGATATAAAACTAGGGAACTATATACCACACATATTGACCCTAGAGGCACATGTTTTGATTTTGGGAACCAAGAAACAAACATTCTATTTATTTCTCCTTTCACTAGGCTCACAATACTAATAAAACAAAAGTCACAAATATCCAAGCACTAACTTTTACAAATAAAGAAATTATGTTGACTTGAATACTGTTTCGGATGATATTGGCCTAAGGAAAATAGTCGAAAACAGAATAGAATGCAATAGTCAAGAATGTAACATTAACATCGAAGAACACGAATGTCATCAATAAGGAAAACTATATGAAAATTTTTATTTAAAAAAATAGGAATTGTCTCAAGGCCTTCATGTAAAGTACCTCCAAATATTCAAGATTTTTTTCAAAATCACAGTTCGTTGAGCCAGGCCAAATTGATCGGAGAATGTTTATTTTGAAAAAATACTTTGGATTGGATAAATTGGAAAATATTTTGGACGAATAGTTTAAGCACTACTGTTGATCACACACGGACACAGTGATAGACAAAAGTGGGCACAGAGGAACGGACGGACGGAGAGGAGTATTGAAGAAAAAAATAATTTTTCAATATCAGGAGACACTAAATCGTTTATTTCCGTTAAAATATCGAAAACGATTTCCCACAGCATTACAGAACTTTCTCTCATATCACAAACATTATTCAAATATACGTACGTATACAAGAAAACAAACGTATACAAATCTGTATTCGCTAAAATAGTATTTTCGCTTTGAAAATTCTAAATAAAAGCTCACGTAAATATATTTAAATTATGTGGAAGAATAAGTCACTTATTTTTTGTTGCCCGTAGCATTACTGTTTTGGAGAAGGGTGTTTATGAAACGACAATAAGCCGGCATAATATAATTATCACATGCACAGAAACATGAGTCTCAATCAAACTTCAAAAACATAAATCAACTGATAACTTTCGCCACCACATCCGACCAATTGCAACATCAGTTGTAATAAACCTCGACACTTCTGCACCAGTTAATCGATTTTCTCAGCAGAGTTCACCAAGACGTTTCCAACACGCACAGTGCTAGCGAACTTGCTCACAAGCTTCCTCGGGCAAACACGGGCTGCCCGAAAACAGCACCTCGATGGGTAATGCAGTGCGTCTCGTGACAAGGCTAAAACGAAAATATGCAGCCGCGCGGCAATGCGGCATCGCTTTTTATTGAGTTTTATTGCCGCCCACAGCCCCCGGAGGACGTATAAAATGCGGTGGCTGTTCTTCGTTCGCTTCGTGGCGAGCTGGCCGTGGCGCGGGGGCCGTTGGTGCATGGGAGAGCGCGCCACCTGGATTTCTGGAGCACACGCCTCCGACATGCTCTTCAACGAAACTTTTCAGGACCACGTATCCTTCACCCAATTTACATAATTAGACTGCTTTTTTATTTCGATGTTAATGTTTCTATGTGAACAATTTATTCATTTATTTTAATATTAATTTAATATTATTTATTTAAAAATTTATTCATTCGTTTATTATTTATTTATTATTAATTAGTAAAAAACAATTTACATGTTTTAAGAGTGCTTACATGATTTTGAAATAAAATGTTTTGCATAGAAATCATTTTTTCACATCTACTTTTGAATTCTTATTGTGGCTCAGCTAATATCCATTGAGTTTATTAGAAAAAAATACGCATAAAATTGTCTCAAGAGCTTATTTTCAAAGTTTCGACGTTTCCTCCTTGGATACCCTTTATACATACGTTTGACAAGTTACGTAATGATATCGCAGTTACGTGCTATATAAGCTTTCATAACGTTTTGTATAGCAAAGTCTTCAGTTCTGCATGCCTTATTTATATTAGAAATTATCCTTACACGTCTGTATAATGTGCTGCAATTCTTCTAACAGTGGAGATTTATTCGTGGTTTTTACTCTTTCTTTTGTAGAAGCAATACATATCTACGTGTTTCTGACTACCAAAATAACTACAGATACTTCGCACTTCGTTTGAACTTGTTCGCACTTTTTCAAGTGAAAGCAAACATTGCAATGTTGTAATATTACGTAATCGTTTTCTATAATGCGAGAACGTATGTTATAGCATCTCTAGTTTTGATTTTTCGAGCTCCAATAGCTGAATCGAAATAAGGTTTTCGTAAGTTCGCAGAGAAAAGTAGAGAATTGTTTCCCAATAAGGAGAATTTTGAGTGAGAAAAAAATTGTAGCAGTTTTTGAAACAAATTGATCCGGACGTACTAAAAAATGCATCATTTTTAGTTCACGAGTACCAAAAAAGGCATGGATTTTTGAAAAATCCATTATTACTTTGAAGCTTGTTTGTTAACAAACGTATTACAACAATAAAATATTCAATAATACAAATTTTAACGCGAGAAATATATAAAACATTATATTAGCAAACATTTAAACAAATAAAAAGAATAAATCAAAATGTTTTTAATGTTTTGTATTGAGTTCATTTAGAACGATCCGAAAGTTAAAAAGAGTTAATGCAGTCATTACTGAGAAAATCTTCTTTTAATATTTCCAACATTTCACCCAAAAATATGAGAATACTATTATTTTCATAAAATGTACATGATATCAATTAAACACGTAATTGTGTAGAACAAATTTAATTGTAGAAAACTATCTACCTTCAAATATAAGTTGAATGAGGGTATTCAAATATTGTATACGAATGCGTATTATTGACGAAATTTTAAAAACATCTGAGGGGCTCCGCTGAGATTTTAGTCGGATCAAGGCAAACACAGAATATTCACTTTGCAAAAACTCTATCCATATAATATAGTAAAGGGCTCCAGACGATCGGACATAAGCAGACATAGTCACAGAGAGGGAGAGAGACAGATAGACAGGCAAAGAGACGCACAGGCAAAGAGACGCACAGGCAAAGAGACAGGTAGGCGTATAGGCAGGCAGACGGATAGGCAGGCAGACGGACAGGGAGACGTACGGACGAACGGCCAGGTGTACGCCAAAACAGACGCACAGACGGACTGACTACTGACGTTATCAAAACAACACTTTTTGGGCATCTGATAGCTCCCAAACAACATTTTCGTTGAAATCTCGAAATCGAATTTCGGCAGCATTACATAACTTTCTGTACACAAAACGCGTGTAAAGGTAGTTACTTTGAAATCACAAACTGAGACTCTAGCTACATTTATGAACAAGAAGATAAGGAGACGTAGGGCAAAGAGAAACTAGAGCTGGTAAAACAGCACGTACTTTCTTGCCCGTATTTTTTCGCAAACTTACGCGAAAAATACACATATTTTCGAAAAATTATGTATGACCTTATTCAAAATCTATCTTTAAGGAACATATTTTATAAAAATAAAACATTTTATCTTAAATACTTTAGTTGTAATCCATAATAAAATTTGACCTTAAGCAATTTTCACAAAACTCAGGATTTTCAACGAATATGAAACCTGCACCATTCTCTTAAACGTCCATCATACTATCCAACAACAAAATTTGATAAAAAACAATGGAATCTTGCTTTTTAACATTTGGAAAATGATCCAGGAGCTTCATATAAAGTACCCTCAAAATAGAAATATCCGCTTTCAATTCAAGGGTTCACGACAACGGTCTGATTGATTGAGCAATATCAATTTTGGAGAAAAACGACTGAACGGTTTCGCCATTAGTGTTGTTCACAGACGGACATGCAGACAGACATTTTGTCGTCATTCGATTTTTCGATATGAAAGACCCACAAAACATAGATTCTGGCTGCAACACGTGTTAGACGATTTTTTTTCTCTTAATTTAGCAACTGGATTTATCCACTTTTTCGTTGTCAGGGCCCTGCAGTAAGAGATTTTTCTGCCGAAAATTTGCCATTTTTTCACGCAGCATTACCCAAGTTTCTTTCTACTCCGTAGCGAGAAAGTAAAAAATAGAAGATTTGTACAGCCAATTGAGTTCATTGCAGCCCCTGCTAAAACGCAACCTGCCTGACCTCCGCGTTGAGCGGGTGATGCACTGACTCCTGGAGAACGGGCAAGCCTGTCAATCCTCCCGATCACCAGAAAAAAAGAATTCTTCATTTACAAGTGAACTTTTTACTATTCCAAGTCTAAAAGTTTTTCCCGCCTTGCCATTAAAATCCTGAAATAGAAGCTATCGACATCAATGGTGAGCGAGCTGCAATGCAAATCTCCCAGGGGAAAGACGTGTTTTGTACAAGAGCGTAGCGCAAACCTCCATGTTTGTCCTAGGGTTTATCGACGAAAACTATGTCCCTTCCCCCCTCCTACCTCATCCCCGTGTTTCTTCAACTATATTTTTCTGTAACGCATTGCAAGTCTCTCCCATTTTATTCATCATTTCTGAATTGACGCAGAGCCATCTCGTAAGCGTTAAATGTGCACATGCTAAAAGTGTAGTGCGTCGAACCTTTTTCATGCTAGCACTAAGTGTCACGACACAGAGTCGCGCAATCTTCGTTGAAAAGCAGCCGAACACACGCGTCGCGTCGCGTCGTTTCAATTGCGGCCGCGCTCCGCCGCAGCGAGGGCCGGACTGCCTCGTTCCAGAGAGCGTCCGCATAACCACATGCACTCTCGAGTTCTTTAAACTGCGACAGAAAGAAACGAACGCTCCCTATTGAAATCCCTACTGCTACCTTTCATTCGAGCCCTTAATTATTTAATTGCTTTTCAGCGAGCGAGCGAGCGAGCGCAGCGCCAGTTTGCTCGGTTTCAAAACGTCGCTTAGTTGAGGCACCTCGTTGCGGAGGGTGCGGAGAGGGGAAGGGGCGGGCAGCCGTCCGTGTGCATCGCTGCGCTCTCGCTGCTCCAACCCGCCGCGTGCATCATCTACTAAATGCAGCTCGCCCTTTCCGTACTCACTCCGCTCGACGTCTCCACCGTAGGCTATGAAGTTCCCCACGTGCAATTTAACTGCATCCAGACCGGGGGAGTGGAGACATTGACTTGCCTACTTAAATTGTAAATGCGTTTCTCAACACGGTACAGTCAACTGAATCATTTTAAGGAAAAGCCCACATGAAAGAACAGGACATTGAGTTCGCTAGTGTTTCTCGTCTTATACGTATACTACGATAAACTCTTATAACACACAAATATTAAACAAATTATACAAAGACATTGTGTAAGAAGTTATCATTCTTCTTCTACAAAAAGCGCATAGAAATGCGAAATTCTAATTATTTTCGTGTTAAGAAATCTCCTATTGTGATCATCACTAAATTAAGGTGCTCTGATTTGTTGGTGCCGTCAATGAAGTCTACCATAAAACTGACTAACGATTCAAGAAACAGATCATACGAAACGGTGGTTGGTAGATAATACATTACTACATTATTGGACTCGACACATGTTCAGCCATTGGTTTTACAAGAAAAATACAACATTCATGACTTACGAGCTTTAAATCCACAGCCTTAGTATCCATGCACTTGGCTTATCTGCCCCGAGTCCTGTCTCATGGGGTCGAACATGTAGTTAAACGTGAACCCTATTTTCTAAAACAATTCGTTTCCATAAGAACAGTGCAAGCGACGGTATTTTAGTCTTAAAACCTTTAATCGCCTTTGAAATAGCCGCCAAACAGTGACAACGAGAAACCGTCCATTTCAAATTCGATACTTTGCAGTTGTCACGAAGATTATTTCAACCTTCAGTGCACAGATATCGAAGGCTGAATGACATCTCCAGAAAACTGCAAAAACGTTCTTAGGTCTTAATATTCGAACTAAAGAGATGTATCACACGTAATGGGGAAAAGGCAAAAATCCGGGTACCGCTCTGGTCCCGGGCCCTCTCCCGGGCCCTCTCCCGGGCCCTCTCCCGGGCCCTCTCCCGGGCCCTCTCCCGGGCCTCTCCCGGGCCTCGGGCCTGCAGGCTCCGCCAGGACTCGCCAGGCCTCGCCAGGCGCCTCGCACGGGCCCCTCGCGCAGGCCTGCACGGCCTCGCCCGGCCCTCGCAGGCACCGCAGGAACGCCACGCGGCCGCGCTCCGTGATGCGGTCCCGGTCGCCACAGTACCGCAGGCCGCCGGGTGCCGCCGGCCGCCTCTCCATCCCCGATCCCGCTCCTGCCCACACTCTCGTTCCGTCCTCCGCCCCCGCGCTGTGTGCCCACAAGTGTTGGCGCGCTGCATCACATTTCAGCACAGCGAGCAACGTTTCGCAATGTCGTAATTTCAACAGCGGCTGCACAAAACATCCTCTTCAAATAAATACCCATTAACTGTACCGAAATGGTACATCAATTGTGCGGGGTGGCATCTCATTTTGGCGACAGTTTACTGCAATTGAAAAGTTTAATATTGGCGCAAAATGTGGGTCGCGAAATAATGGCACAATTAGGTGAATTCTAATGGATGTAGGGCACACTTCTTAATTTAACAATCTGCTCTCAAGAAAAGAGGGAAAGAACTGGAGCAGTTTTCAAATCTTTCCAAATATATGTTACTAGCTTCGTATACATTTCCTTGCTGAATTAGATAATTGCCGCAAACATGCAAGACCTGAATATTAAGTCTCATCAATCATAAATATTAATTTTCTAAAAAATCTCTATACAGTTTAGGTGCTATTGTTTACGAACTGACGAAGAAGTTTAGTTAGTTTTCAAAAATTCTTTTACATACCGGGGACTTCTGGACAGTCTAATTCCAAGAGAATCTCGAGATCGATTTACTGCACCATTACATATACACTACTGACACGAAAAGGACAAATGGAGAAGCACTCTGCCAACGTATGACAACGTTTAACTTTGTTTACCAGCTGAAACTGTGTTGTTACAAAAATATGCCAAAAGAGACGAACTAAATATTACTGATAAAATGTGTGTACATCAGAATTGATTAACCTTCCGCAATAGATCTACATCAAAGAACCTGTGAATATTGTGTCACAGCTGATCGTTGAAGAATGTACACTGTTGAAATGTGATTGGTACACTACAAGTCTTATTATCACGAAGGCTTAAATGGCTCAGGTTATCCACTAATGTACCTCTGACCGGCAGGGCTTAGAGTTCGAGTCGAGAAGATTGCAGGATTTCAACAATAAGTAGATAGATCGGTCGAATTAAGCCGCTTTGGAGCAGAATTCTAGCAGCCGGCTGCTCTGATCGGTAGTTTTCCGTGGATTCTCTGATCAACACCAAATGAATGCCGGAGCAGTACCCTACCAAACGGGCCACGGATGGCGATCGATTTTTCCGTCCACTTCGTTGTCCTACCCTTACCCCTTACTTACACACACCCGTACTTGTCGCAGGACCATTCGGAAGCTTAGAGTTTGTCCCGGCTGGGGCAGTGCCCTGCTGATGGGAGATACCTGTTGTAGAAAACGGCATGACTTAAATCACGGGAGGAAAAAGGGATTATCTTCTGACTGGCAAATTTTGAGAAACCATAAAGTGAAGTTAATTTGTTGCGGTTATTTTTTTTCTTTTCCTACCCTTACCAGTTACTTTTGTTTTATTTTCAGGTCAAAAAACTTGTTCCAAAAAATGTAGGTCATGTCTTTTTCTAAACCGTGATTTATTGTAAACATCCGACACTTAAATATCCACAGGTAAAATATTATCACAAAGTTACTCCATCTTATGGGAATACTTTGTAACAAGTTTTATTTCCCTGAAATGCAGGGAAAAGTTAGTATTACAAAGTTAACTTGTATATCCTGGATTTTCTATTGGTGTACAATGATGTTTTGCCACACAGGAAACCTTCATGAACAAAATAGTCAAAATATTTGGGTAGCATTTTAGAAAAATTCGCATTTTGGCAGAGGCACATCCGTGTGTCATTTGTTTCGTCTCTCTTTACACTTTTATTATCTGCATGTTTTTTGTCTTTCCTCTTAAAACAGGTCCCTTAAAAATTTAGACAGTAAAAGTTCTATAATTAGTTTATTTGATATTACTTACGTATGGTCTTCCAGCGGTATTTCGGGAGTTACAGTACCGTATTCAGGTACATTGTGATACAATAAATATCGTAATTACTAAACATATAACAATAACTTAAGTTGAGTTTATACATGTTCTTCAAACGACGTTTTGGGAGTTACTGCGTGCGGAGTTACTGCAGATAAATATTTCTATCGTAAAAGACTTGAAGATGGGAGTAACTCCCAAACCGCCGTTGGGGGAATGTTTACTTGATATGGAATAAAATAAATAAAAATAGCAGTGTCTAAAATTTTTAAGGTTCCTGTTCTAAGAGTAAAAACAAAAAACAATAAGACAGTATTCAATTGTATAAAGCCATCTGGTTTTAATATTTTAACGTGTTAGTGTAGATTTCTGAACTTGAACAGTCCTCGGTTCACCAATTTACATTAGCCCCGGAGGGTCACTGACGTTCACGACTTCTGTGTTAGAGCATTATAATTAATGAGGATGGTCAGGCCGTCGCCAATGCATTATCGTTATGTCCATCCTCATCATCGTGAATCCGTTCGGTTTGATGCCAGACAATCAAGAGATATAGAAATAAATCTGAACTATTTCACATACTTCTGCGAAACGTTACAACAAAATCTAAAGCATAATCTGTAAGAAGCAAAGTCTACTTAGATTTTATAATGTTATTGCCTTGCCATTACTGCTTTATGGAAGTGAGAGCTGAACACTAATATCAGATCAGCTGTGAAGAATTGGATTTGCAGAAATGAGATTTCTTCGTTTTATGGCAGAATATTCCCTATTAGACCACAATAAAGGTGTAGATATCAGAGAAGGATTAAATATTATGTTTTAGATATCATAAAGAAATATGGAGAAAGCTGGAAAGGTCATTTCCTGAGAATGCCAGAACATAGGATAAGTAAATTTATTCTTCAATATGCACCTGAAGTAAAAAGTATAGGATGTCCCCTGAAGAGATAGCATAAACAATTTCGAGACAGAAGAGGTTTAAAGGTCTAATCCTTGCAGTCGATGATATTGATAATACAATGTACCTAGACTTTCTCCTTCTTTACGTTATTCTCATACTTTCTCTACTTAATCTAATCTCCCTTTCCTCTTATTTACACATTCACTTTATGCAGTGCAATAGAATGCATCACTTTGAATTTTATTTTGCACTAAATTTTTCTCCGTCTTAAATTCCTTATTTTTCTTCTAATTGCTAATCGTTGTATCCTTTACCTGTCTACTTACGTCCGCCCATATTCTCTTCTCTCTCCACTGCTTCTATTTCCTTTTTTCCATTCTACTCCGTGCTGTTGGACGAAAACGCCTCTCGCTGTATGTAACGCAGTTTTAGATTGTTGAATTTGTGTTGATTAATGAACTTTAAAAGAATTAGTTATTACCCTTCATGCGGTACGCTTGAAATAAGTTTTACAAGTAGTGGCTGCGACGTGTTAATGTTCGCAGAAATCACGGCATTATAATGTTACAATAATTGTTATTAATGCAAGAAAGTACGCGTTGTTATGGGACACTGAAAATATCAAACGCGCCGATAAAATAGTGAAGAAAACATGAAATAAGAGGATGGTATCAGAACTTGAAATAAAAATAAAAGAATACTAAGCGGAATAAAATTTTTAATGGAAAGTCAGTTTTGTGGTAAGAGCTAGAAAATGAAATAACAGCTACCGTTGACGCACTATGAGTTGAATGGAAACTACTTGTTTTCATTGTCATAACTGACAAATATAAGGTTTACTTAAGAGAGATGCACATTTTTATTGTATTTATTTCTTAATTCTGGCTACCGAAGAACGGTTGCAACAAAAAATATTATTTATTCATCTTCACAATACCCGAAATGTCAAATTTTCTTAGTACCTTTCAAGGAATATATATTTTAAATCTGTATTATTTTTGTCTTCGTTTAATGACACATAAGCAACAAAGTCATTAACGTCCACTACAAAATTAACAAATTAAAAGTGAACGCGAAGAAAAGTTAATAGAAACTGTAGTCGACAAAAATAATAGTGTTCCGGCAAAGGTTGACAATTACATTATTAAACTTTTTTGCATAAATAATTGAAATGTTCCTGACAAATACTATCTTGACGCTAGCGATATTATTCCACAAAGAAAGAACTGTAGAGACCTTACAACAGTGAAGTACAACTACGTATGCCATGAGAAATATGAGCAGACCAAGATAAATACGAGTACGTTAATACGTTCGCTAATTATTAATTTGTTACTGGTACAGTTCTAAAGAAAAGATTTAAGTTTTTATCCATATAATTATGTAAACAATTGTGAAAGAAGTACAGAAAATTTCAAAGACGATTTTCTTACAATTTTTCTCATATTATTTATTTGAAGCCTGGGTTCGGGAACGCGTCTTATCTTACGTTCAAATTTTAATCCTCCTTGCAGACGCAATAACCAGTACTACCTACAGAATAGATTTTCCAAAAAATGGTAAGTACCTTGCTTCTGGCTTTGAGTCAAAGGACGCAGAACGATGTTCGCTTGTCTTCCTTCTCAAGAGAGGAGAACGATCGTTGAACATATGCCTCCAACTGACCTCGTTTTAATTCATTACGGGCTTCTATTCACTGTCCGGGCACCTTTGACCTACCTAGTAAAATATGAAATTCCTGAACCCCATTTAACATACACGCATCTGGTCCGCAGATTCAGACGACAACCGCCTCTGAAAAAACGTTTTTCAGGATTTCTATGCTCGTCCAAAATCTGACACTCATTCAAAACGCTACCGCCGAGCCTACCCCAACATCTGCCGCCACTTGTTCCCGAGAAGGAATTCGTGCGAGTTTGGAAACAAGACGGGTTTCGTTTGAAGTACGCTTCCACGGCGACAGGGCATTCCTACTCACTGCAGCGCCAGGGGGTGGGGCAGCAAAGAGGGTGCAGGGTAGGTCTTGGCCCACTCCCGAAAATTTCAAACCGGAACTTGTAACCGTTTCTTCTGTTTATACACGAGGCCGGCCAACGGGGCCCGGTAGTGGCCCGGCTGCACCGAGATGTGCCGAAAAACGTTACGCTGCCTCCAGAGCGGGTTTTCTCTACTCTGGATGTTTGATCACTGTACGAATGCAGACTTTCACACAGTTTGTCGTTTCTTATCCAGTGAGGGACATGAATTACACTCAATTTCCTTATATTTTATAGTGCTAGAAAATGAAAAATGTACAAGTTTAAGTGTCGCTAATAAGCTGGTTTCTAATTATTTAATTTTTCATTTAAATTAGCAACTCGGAACGAACCTATTTAATATTACTCCTATTAATCCTATTAATAAATAATAGTATATTTTAAATGAAAAGTATTAAATATCATGGAAAGGGCAAAACTGCAAGGGTTTTCCCGCAGTTCTAGAAAAACAATGATAATGAATTCCCGGCGTAGATAGCCGAGGGCGAAGGGCCGTAGCTCCCTCGGCTCGAAGGGTCGTGTTTTCGAATCCCGCCTCGGGCATGGATGTGTGTGTGTGTGTGTGTGTGTGTGTGTTTATACGAGTTGTTCGCACGTGTTCTTCCAACAGTTACCACTACAGTTAAAACAATCACAGTGGTCTCTATATGACCAAGATCTTAAATAACGATCTAAAAACATTAAAACAAATTAATAGTTAATAAATTGGTTATCAAGTAAGCATGTAACAAACTGCTTCATGTTCTACGCTCTTCATGAAACTATGCTCTTCAATGTAATGGGAAAGGACACCTATGGCATAGATTAGATATACTAAGATGCTTTTATTAAAATTTTAGGACATTTTGGGGATTTTAAATTTAGAAGTTCCTTTACTAAATTTGATTCGAATTATTTTAAAAGGAGTGAAGATCTGAACACATTTAAGTGCATCAAATAATTATTTTTATATTAAGTGCGATTCAGACTTATCAGTCTCGCAAAAAATCTCTCAATCTCGTCGTACTCGTATTGGTCACAGGAAAGAACCCTCAAACTTCATCGTGCAACAAACAATAACTTCATTCGCGAACTATAAACAACATATTTCTACGACCTTAAAAATGTTTCTATTACGAATCATGATTTGCTTCATTTCTACTCTTCATGGTTTATTTCAATGGAACCCCAACCTTCGTTAACGTTTGTATAACAGGAGACCCTGAATTCGCGACATAAGGTAATCAGGCATTGTTGTTTCATACGAGTTCCTATTATATAACTATCACATCGTGGTTACAATTACTGAATTCAAAATGGTTAAAAGAAATGATGACGTTCTTCAGGTGTTGTTCGAATCTTCAAATGTTGCAGTATCTAATTTATTGCTCAAAATCCCATTCCCCCAAAAATCAATCGAGATTTTGGTGTACATTAAGAGAGTTACTACGACTTTCATAACATACTATGTGTTAATAGTTACGAACTAATTAAGTTTTAATAGTTAATTACGAGTTAATAGTTATTGGAGGTGTTTAACAAGTAATGATATAAGAGTTCAATGATAGTGTAATGAAGTTTATTTGCAATATTAATGTGTGTTTTATTTTCTTACTACTCTTGTAAGCTATCTACCGTGCGTAAAATATTTTTTCCCACTGTGACATCTCCGTAATAATGTCTTTTGCGCCCACGTTTGACACATTTTACACATGTTTTAAGAAAATACCAATTTCACGCACGCGTAGCAGTTCACAGAAACCTACATTTTGTACGCTAATTGAAAAAAATAGTCTTTCACATCCTGATCAAAAGCAATGGCCTCTCTCTAAGCAACTGGTATCCACATTTCTTTACCTTCCATACGTTGCATACACTACTTTCACTTATCCACTTCATTTGCATACTCATTTCTCCACTGGTCCCCTTTCTACGTAACGTCCCCTCCCCCAGCCCCCCGCCCTCCCCATGTAGACCACACCACCAAAATGAACAAACTGCTCTCCGGCATTTAACACTATCCGGGAGGCGCATTGCATCACAAGCTGATCGACAACAGTTCGTCCATAAAAGAGCCGCACTGATGGCGCATTCCATCGAGATGAAAAATAATAGAACCACGCTAGAGCACCGCCCTTCGACACTTGCACGGTTGCGTCCGATATTGATATTAAAGCGCCAGCGTTCCCGCAAGCAAGTACATGTTAATTACGCAGCTCCATAATGCACGTCGAATGAGAGTTCATCGCTTTCATCACAAACGGAGAGACAGTTGCAAGCTCGATTTTTATTAAATCCGATAAAGGGCTGTTCAAAAAGCTTTGATAATTGTTGGTAGCGAGTGAGGATGCCATCCATAACTAGCAACCGGAATATTCTTTCCGCGCTATGCAGCCGGCTACCGGCAAAATTACCCATCGAGGGCACCGCAGGACTTCGCTGAATACTGCGAACACAGCGCCACTGCAGCTGTGAAATAGATTTTGCATTTTGTTGTATCACAAGAGCGTAAATATTTTAGATCTTTCATTTGAAAATAAAAATACAATGTCTCCGGCAGTTGAGCAATTGCTCCACAGAAAAAAAATATTCATGAACTTACACCAATTGTATCATCATATAATTTTTGTTTTGAAATGGGTTTAAAAATAAGGTTTGGTAGGGCAATCGCACAAGAAATTTATAGGACATTAGTTAAAAAAACTGGAAGTGTTAAAGAATATAAAGCCAAAACGCTATGTAATAAATAATATCAGTATTAAATCTTCGAATGTTTAGGAATTCTAAAAGCGTTAAATTAAACAATAAGTACCATATTCGAAACATAAGGCTTCCTATCCATCTCTTGGAGCATTTTTTTACCTGATTTATCTTTCGAAATATTTTCGAAGAACTAAAAACGTGAAATAAATGTATAGAAGGCGATAATGTTGATGAAACGTGTGATTCTCGATGTGTGTAATACATTCCGACTATATAATATGTTATTAGTTTACAGAGAAGGAAATGTTTGTATGTATTTGGCGTATTGGTTCTATTGTCCGACTTAGCCTGCAAGGTGACGGTGTCCATTGAATGCGCGTAGTTTAATTCCAACGCTTGAGGGTAAGACAGACATTTGGCGAACATGAATGGTTACCGTAACTAACAATCTTTGCCTTCATGAGCGTTTCTTAGTCACACAGCTAAAGAAACTTAGACGATTTTCAAGGAAACCTACAATTCTATTTTTGCCCCAAACGAGAATCAAACCTGGGATCTCGTCACGGGAAGGTAGTACGCTGCCGATGAGCCACCTTAGAGCCAGAAATATAAATTAGTAACTTATTAATTTTGTAAGGTAGACCTCTGGCAGATCATCCTTAGTTTTCCCAGGATAAGTTATAATTGATGAATGAAAATAATTTGAAGGATACGAAAAAAAGGTAACAAAATTATGTAATGCGATTTCTTATCATTCGCAACAAAGGGAGATGGGAATAGTTATAAATCACTAGAAGAAATGATGAGTAAATAGAACATTAAAATCAGCAAACATTTTCATCTAATAACTGTAAGTAATCATTACGGCAACTATGGCAAGGAAACCTGTCTGATAGCAGAAATGCTCTTGGATTGCGAAATCTATTTGGGGTTTCCTTCTACTACGAATGCAGTCCACGTTTCTGTTGAACATCAATTTTCTATAATTTTTCTGTGTACTTTTAGGTGAAAGCAACGTAATACCATTCACAAAAGTGCAATAAACGACCTCCTCACATATTGTTTTACATCATAAAACCAAATGACACACGTTACGAAATGAAAATCGAACCCTAACTGCAACAACTCATTTCACGAACTTGTAATGTAACTATCTAACAAATGGCGGACACGTGTTTTGAGGTGCTAGTAAGGGTGAAATCATACGCAACAAAAAATTTTCGACCAAGAAAAGAACAGCGCTGTGAGTTATTGCTTCTGAGTAACGTATCTTGTAAGTCTGTAACAATTCACCTAGCGACCTTTTAACTTAAATAACTATTAAAAGATGGTATGTAAGCCATGTTGGTGGTGGTCAATACATAACCTCACGTACCAAGAAGTTTTGGTCCGGGAGGAATGGAACAGGAAAAGAAGTGCACACGCTTGTGGGGAGATGGACGCGAGGCCCTGGAGGCAATGCCAAAGCTCTTACGAGGCGCGGCGGACCGCCCGGCCCGGCCCGGCCCGCACAGCCTGACCCGCCCCGCGTCCATCGCTGGGAGCGATACCTTATCATCAGCACTAACCGGAGAGCGATACCGAGCGATGCAGGGCGATGCACAGAGATGCAGGGCGGGCGGCTGCCTCCGAGGTCGATACGTTCCAAGGGTCACGTCACCAGCCCTGCCCCCACCCCTCCTCGCTCCCCGCGTGGGCGGGGTAGCGTTTAAAACAATAATCACGGTTTTCGGGCATAAATGAGTGCGTTTGTAAAAGGGGCCGCCGCGAATCAGCTACTCAGCATAATCGCGCGGCTACACTGTAAAAAGAGGCGCGTCCGCGGGGAGAGGGCCGCGGGGACAGGAGAGAGGTGGGGAGCGGCGGGGAGCGGGGCCGACGCGTGATGCATTAGCTATATTGAGTTCGAATCCGCCGCCGCTAAATCCCACTCGGTCAACGCCGAGCACCTGGGTTGGCCGCTGTGACGAAGTAGGATAGTGCGTGCACGCATTCACATATGCACATGCAACCCTGCAACACGCGCTGTGTATATGTATACAGGCATAATGTATATCGCACACACGCACTAATAATACTGATAGGGGGGGGGGAGGGCGGTGAGGCCGAAGGGGGGCTTACGCAGTCTTTGTCCTACATAGACAATAGTTCGCATAGGGAGGGGCCCCTTGCCGCGCACCCGCCGCCCATCCCCACCGCTACCCCGGCCCTCTCCTCCCCTCCCCTTGCCAACCCGCTCCCCCGGCGGCGTATGCACCGCAATACGGACACGCGCAGATGCAATAATGGCTGCGCAGCGCGCGATGCGCAGTCGCTCCCCCGCCGGGGCTGCGTTTCATAAAAACGCGGAAATTTTGAGCATTTTTCGTTCACCGCAAGAGCAGGGTTTGCAGCAACAATGCGCGGGCAATTTTCTCACGCACTACAACGCATCCGGCGTGGGGCGGGGCGGGGACGCAGGGTGGGAGCGGTGAGGGAGAGGGGGGGGGTCCAATCGACCCCAGGCGCGAGCTGTTGTGCGGTCAGAAAGTAGCGCTCTCGTTAGCTTTTTTTTCTGTTTTTTTGCCGCTACTGCCCGCGGACACAATTAAAACAAAATGTGTATTCTATAGCCACCACATTTCCAATGTTTTCATTGCAAAATCATGATAAGTATTAATATATATACACTGTTTAAAAGACCCCGACTGCAGGACCCGTTTTCGGGAGCGGCCAACTTCCTCCGGAGAATGAAAGCGATGAATTAACGTACCAGTTGTTCACGTCACAATTGGCGTTCGCTTCAAATCACATGGAAAATAATGCATATGTCCTCGGAATGGAACTTAACGTGATGCATTCGCTGTCAAAAAAACAACACTCTATTGCAAAAACACTTTGCAGCGCAGCGCGATGCAGCCTGGCACCCCTAAGGAAGTGAAAGGCGCAGACACAACAGCCCTCTGCATGGGCGGGGCTTCCGCCCGCAGATAAACGCAGGGATTGCCGCAGACGGAACTGGTCGAGTGCCAGCGAGGTGTTGACCAAGTTCGAGGGATCGATTCCCGACTGCATTCAATGGATTTCGGGGACGTGAAAATCGATGGCACGCATGTCGGATACAAATTCTTAAGTAACATTTCGGGTTTGTAAAAAAAACAAACTTGGCGGCAAGAGCTTCCAAACAAAGTTCAAGTCTGCCGAGATCACACACTGAATAACAAACTAACCAAATAAGCGGTGCAGACGTTGCGCTTCGAACAATGGACATTCGGTGGCAGAAGGACACAACAGCGCTGTGAGATTGAGGCGGCGTCAAAATGCAAAAATATCTTCAAAGCTTTCTACGGATGCATGTTTTGTTGTCATCCAACTCTTCAAAGTGTTATAGACATTAAAAACATAATTATTCACATGGACATGTTGCAATGGAATACTATTTTCTGTATATAATATTTTAATATTCATTTATATATTATAATAGAGTAAAATATTGTTATGATTGTTAAAAACCCATTAGAATTAAATTTTCATTTAATATGCGTTTTCTTGTCTTCACATCATTTATATTAATTGTTTATTTTTCAAAACCTAACAATTAAAAAAACTAATGTAAAAAATTCAATGAAACTATCATTATTCACTGATTTGATTAAGTAACAAAATAACGAAATTAAATGAAATGTAAATAGTTATTTTGGTGATTTTGTAGTTTGTGTGATGTTTCATGCTCCAACACTATACAGAATTTTTTTTACTAGGAACTCAGCGTACATTAAAGTTGCGCATGTGCCTGCAAATTATTCTTTTAAATGAACTTCTTTTTTCAAATTGCGATCAAAATAATTACCATCAGTCCGACACGTCTAGCGGGCACGTAATTCTCTCTCTGTACGTCTTGTGCAAAGAACTTCGTCTTCAAGGTTACCGTCTGCACTTCCTTGTAAACCGCTATTAGGTATAAGCACACAGAAGACTGATAAAGTTGCTTGCTGATGCACTACGGAATTTGTTAAAAAAAGTTCGCGAGTGTTCGGTTACAAAAATAGCAGCGTTGCGTCAGGAACGAGAACACAGAGCGGTGGAATAATTTTGGCCATTAAATGTGGAGTGATAATTTTGATTGCATGTAAATACCCTCAGCAATTATTCACATAAATGCCAACATTGAAGCGATATATGGCATAAAATGCATGGAGCTACAATGAAACTGCATAGGGAGAGATTTACAGGTCGGGTCATTTGAAACCGTTCTGAAACGTTCATCTTTGGCAACGATCCGCGATGAAGAGTAGATATGGAACTAGGCACTCGTACATAACATGAAACAGAGTAACAATGCAGAAGAACAATTTGTTGCTCTACGTTGTCTAATTGAAATACATTTCCTCTTACTAAGATCTATATCGTTTCTTTTCTATTTGCAATTTATATTTAAACTAATAACATTATACAAAAATATTGTGAAATATGTGAATCGTAGGTGTATGAAAAATATTATAGTTCAGTAAGTGAAGAGAGGCGGAGTACCCTGACGATTTGCATTGTGAAATTATACATATTATAAAGTATTTTATTTTATTGCTGGTCAATGTAGGCTTAATGAAGGTGAATGTAAGATATTCTGTCACCACTTTCCCACATTTAATTGCAGAATTTGTAATAATAGATCCATAGATAGAATAAGTTCCAAATCTTAAGTTATGGATAACTTTGAATAAAGTATTTTCTCGTTTTTATTCTTCCATTTTGTTCCTTTGCTGTTTTGGCATTAGTATGTGTCACAACTGAGTTCACCCACCGATAAAAACAGATGATTACGTAGATTCTTATACTGCGCATGACATTCTTCATAAAGTTAGAAAATAATGCTTATTGGAAAGAAGATTGATAAGCCCAGGTAACGGCAAAAATTAATTAGAAAGGTTCAACCGACTCCCTACCAAACGCAGATAATTTGCTGTATGGAGAGCTGATCCGATATTAGTTGACAGCAACTAGAGTTCAATTACGGGATGAAATATCCACAAATACAATCAACCTGCATGAAACTCCTTTTGAAAAAATATAATATGAACAATATGCAAATAAAACAAGATTATAGAAACCAGTGCTAACGGACGATATATTGCCACCAGAGATAACTTTGAATCAGAAAGAAATCACTGGCTTTCAATTGACGTGTAAAACAGATTCAAAAATATATTTGAACTTTTGTAAGTTTCAAAATCTTTGGAACGGGAAAGCAACATCGTACTCCTGACATATTTACAAAGTTTGATCTCAAAATCTTCTAATCTGCCAGAGTTCTTCGTGACACATCCATCCATCTTTAATTCCCGATAATAAATTTGCGTTACCTCTTGTGTACTTGCATCAATCTTGACAATTCGTCCAAAACGTCCAGACAGTATTCTTGAGGTGATTTCAGTACTTTTCCTCCTTATACTTGAATATAGAGAGTAAAAGTAAGATTCGTTAGTCAACGATTTATTCCTCACATGAACATCTCATAAAAATGATACTCACTTCGTCTTAATGAGATTATAACTGTTGTACTCCTCAGCTTCCAATGACCAGAACAGCCATCCACCACATTCTCACCAAACGATTTTGTACAAAGACAATAACCTAGGACAATATCTCGAAAGGGGCGCCGACCTCATAACCTGACTCAGACAGCGAACACGCTTCCGCCTCCGCTCATTCCCTCCCTGTCCTCCACCCCCTCGCTTCAGCTGTGCCTCCGCGTCCTCCCCGCCTCGTCCCTCTTCTACCAGCTCCGTCCAGCCTTCCCCGCCGCATGGCGCCGTGGAAACCAGAACGTTGGCGCAATTAGCAGCAACAAATTCGCAGCCATTTATTTGGCGAGCAGCGGACGGGAGGAGGAGGAGGCGGCGGCGGCGGCGGCAGTGGCGACGGGCCGTCGCGACCGAGCGCGACGGCACGCGGCGGAGCGAAGGGCGGCGCGCAGGACCCGCCCGCAGCCGCACCACGTGCGTCGTGAACGTGGGAGCGGGCGTTGGTCGGCAGGGAGGCGTCGTTTTAGCACGAGACGGCGGGGGCGGCGGCGGCGCCGGCGTGGGGCGCGGGCCTCGCAGGGGCGGCGGCGGCGGCGTCGGGGCGGGGTGCCGGGCCGGGGCCGACGGGAGCGTCCGAGGAATAGGCCGGGCGCGGTGTGGGTGCGGGAGGGCCCGCGGCACTCCAAGCTTGCGGCCTGAGCGCGCTAGGGGGCGGCGCCGAAAGCTGCTCCCGGGCAGCTGATGGCTTTCGCGACGGCAACGAAAGCCTTAGTCGCATGCACACCGATATCGAAGCGATTTTGCATATTTAATTACCTAAGGATAATTAATATGTAACAATGAACATGAAATAATATAATTAACAATAATAATAATAATAATAATAATAATAATAATAAATATAATATGGCACAACATTTTCTACGTTCATACTGAAGAATCAATATGGCATTCGAATACCAAGATCGGGATGGAGATGGAGACCATCTATTCTGACAAACTCAATTGACAGATTGAGCGTGTGGACATTAGTTTCGTGAAGTAGGAAGAGGGATCCGCGATAGTGTCGGCACGAAATTAAAATAAATTTCCTTATTTCCTTGGTGCTGTTGGTCAAAAATTGCTGACTGCTGCTGATATGGCCGAAAGACCTTACTATTTATAATTCCTCCCTAATATTTTTGTTCTGCTGGTTCCAGTTCTGAAAACTGTTTTCCAAGTTTTTGTTTTCATGCAAATCGAACTTCCAGTCATTAATTCGATAGTCTTAGTTTGATTCCTTCTGCAAGTGGAGCTAGTCTCTCTGATCAGGTAGGGACCATTTGCAACGTATTTCCATTTTTTAAGTATTTACTCGACCTGAACGTATCGATATCGTTCAAACGGGTGACGCAAGTGATGAAACCGAAGGAATATTTTCTAAAGTAGATAAGAATTCTTATGCCACACTAGAGTTTAAGCTACATGTCTTGTCACATCCGAGATCCTCCAAACTTGCATGTTCTCCGCTCCTTCAGATCAAGTGATTTCCTCTATATTGCAGGAAAATCGTCTACTCATCCACACGTGAAAGGTTCACACGTTTTAAGTAGTGTCACAAGTACTGTAACCGGCAGATTATTGTTGTTGTTTTTTTCAAGTCAAGCATTTTGTTGTCAAAAAGTCACAGATATTCTCAATTAGAGATTACAATATTCAGTCCAAATGATCCGCAATGTATTTTAGACAGTTCAACCAGAGTTACATTAATTAATTTCTTAACGTCCAAATAACTAAACCGCTTACTGTGGGTTGTCTAAAGAAACATAATGGAAATAAAACCGGGTGTTTGACTTACAATAATGTTTCAATCACATATCAACATTTGTGTGAACCTCAGAATTAAAATATAACTTATTTTCCCGTTCCAGATCAAACGGTTTGATGAAACGTTTGTTAAGGCAATAGATACAAATGGTGAATGCGTCAGACATAATTAATATTAAAAGTTCTACTCGTGCTTGGTAACTTGAGAAGATATAGACGTGTGTTTAATGAACCCCCAACAAATGCACGTGAATTTGTCCGAAATGAGCAACAAGGGATGAATGGATCTCACTCAAGGTACAAATGGAACCATTCTGTGAACAAAAAGGCTACTTAAGGGTAAGAGTCTAATATGTTACTAATATGTTGCCAGCATTTCATGATTTAGGGTGTCACATGAGTCCAACTTCATTATCTACCTGGACATCTTGACAGATTCCTTGATATTCTAGGAGAATTATCCGCTTATCAACAAGACCGGCAGCGCAGAACTTCAAGACAGAAGAAGCGTCCTTGCCCAGGGAGATGGAATATGCGACAGACTGCTAAATCAATGAAAAAGATAGACATTAAAAAGTCTTTACACGCTCGAGTTTCAAAAGGACATCATCGCCTCGACATACAGCGCTTGCCCTACGCTTCATACTTAATATAATAATATACAACGATTACTTTTGTATAATACTTTTTTACTTATGACGTTAAGTATTTCAATTAAGTATACAACTAAAACAGATTACTTTGCAATTGCATCAATTGTATTTTAATTACACAGATTACACAAAGCTCAATAAAATATTTCTTGAAAGTCAATATGAAGATAAAACGCCGAACATTGACTGCCCCTTACTTAGAAGGACAAAGTCACTCTTCTAGTGAAATCCGTGAAATGGAATGGAATGAATAAAACGCGATGGAAGACCTCCGTTGCAAATTCCATATGATCATTTTCATTCCGTATTAGTCACAACTTACTTCATAAAAATGTGGTGTAGTATTAAGATATGGTTTATACAAAGCATTATTACTAAGGTAAATAAATCAGCAGTTGAATTACACAGTATGTTCTCTCGCAGTTGATACGTATGAAATCAGGTACTGGAGAGTCAGTGCTAACAATAGTTTGATAGGTATTGAAGATTATATTTATACAAACTGCAATTTCCCGCGTTACTGGCCTACTTCACAATCCATTAGTACCTTTGTCCACACAAGGCACGTAGGAAAATATTGAAGATTATTTTCAAGAAAGCACATAGCCCGCGAGTATTTTCGTATATAAGTGCTTAAAACTATGGACTCACGGAATCATGTTTCAATATCAACTTTCCAGGCCGCAGCCTCTTCTTGTTAATAGTAAATGATTGGTATCAGCTCTTGAATTTGATCTAGATGCAAATTCTTCATAAATTATTTATTAATAGCTTGAAATGCGTTTAAAAAAAGAGTACTTAACTATTAGTGAAGTATGGTTCATAGACGCTAAATTCTTGTTAACTTTTCAAACTCTTTGCTCTACATGACCTGAATGCCGAATTAACGATATTTTCGTGTCCTGGAGGTATTTTTACTCTTGTCATTGGTGGTAAATGATACAGACATGAACAATGACAAATATAAACAATATTTTTCCAGGTCAAAAAAATGTCGAGCTTCCATTTTTTCTCGTTTATTCATGCTTAATGGATCACTTTACTCTGTCAGAAAAAATACTGTAAAATGGGTATTAATTGACATAAAGTTATGAAACTATGACAGTGCCATCATATTTTCAGTGACAAAGGTTGACGATGAAAAAGTAGTGTGCCACACCAGAAAATTAACTACCAAAAAATACATGAACGGGAATCTCTAAATCTTTATCGTACAGGCGATATAATTGCAGCATCTACTCTACACCTACACCAACTACACTGCACCGTGAAATAAACGACGACTGTTTTGCATGACCTTCCACTTTTCATGCGCCTTCCTTTTTTTCTGTTGTCTGGGGAATTCTGAGTTCAAGATAAAATCACGTTCCTCTTCATCCTGTCGGTGGCCTTGTTCGCGCGAAAATTGTTTGCATCTAACGGAAAGAGGGGAAATTTAAATGTTATGGGACATCTAAGCGGCGAAGAGAGCCTTCCCTTAACTATAGCGTGTATTTTGTCGCGTGTTTGGACGAGTATACTGGAAATTTCGGGGGCGCCGGGACTAAATTGTTTACCCGGCTGGTCTACCGTGCTTTGTTGCGCCCGTCCCCTCCCCTCCCCGCCCCTCCTCTTCCCCTCCGGGCGGCGACTGCGACGCTCCCCGGCCCCGATGGCCCGCCAGGCCACACCCGCCCGCGCACCCGTCCGGCGCTCCCGAAAAACACAAAACGCGCCCGAAACAGCATCCCCTTCCGGGGCATCCTCCGCTGCCGCGCCGCCGTCGCTGCGCCTGCCTCCGCGCCGCGCCGCGCCGCGCCGCGCCACGCGTACACGCACTGAACATTGTGTATGTTTTCGGTTTTGATAGATGAAAGGTGGTGCAAGCGTTTGACACGAGCAGATTACATTTGGCGGGCCACGCGGGGGCAGGAGAGCGGGGAGGGGGCGAGCGAGTGGAGGGGAGGCCGGTATGCACGTACGGTGGTGGTGTGGGAGACGCGCGTCAGCGGCAAACGCGCGCGAGCGCAGAGCGTTGCATGTTGGCGTGCACTGGCGGGGACGGGCCGGGGACGCGGCGGGACGGGCGGGACGGGAGGGATGAGGGGGTCGGGTGAGAGCGGGCCGCAGGCGTAGTACCGGACTGCCCTGCACTGTGCCACGAGGGAGAGGAGGCGGGTCCGAGAGGACGGCTGGGGTCATGTGGGTCCTTCAAGACGGAAGAGCAAGCGGGTGGCTCTGGGCGGAGCGGGGCGACGGAACGAGAGGTGGGAAGGGAGGGCTCGCTTCGGAGGAGAGAAGGTTAGGGACTGACGGGCGAGGGGAAGTCGAGTGGGTTGGAGCCGGGGGACGAGAACTGGAGCGGGGGCGGGAATGAGAGGCGTGCGGAATGAGGTTAAGCAGCGAGGTGAGAGCTGGGAATTAGGAGCGGGTTGGGAGCGGGTTGGGAAGCCGGGTTTGCGTGCAGTCTGTGTTCGGTGTAGCGGGTGGGAAGCGATGGTTGCGAGCCGGTTCGGTGGAGCGGTTGTGTTGTAGGCAGAGTCGGGGAGCTGGGTTTGGGAGCAGGGTTGAAGGGCGGGTTGGAGCGGCGTTTGGAGCGGTTGGGAGCGGGTTGGGGAGCGCGGTTGGGGTGGAAGCGGGGTTGGGAGCGGGGCGGGAGCGGGGCGGAGCGGGCGGAGCGGGGCGGGAGCGGCGGCGGAGCGGGGCGGGAGCGGGGCGGGAGCGGGCGGGAGAGGGGCGGGGAGCGACGGGCGGGGAGCGGGCGGAGCGGGGCGGCGAGGGCGGGACGGGGCGGGAGCGGGGCGGAGCGGGCGTGAAGCGAGGGCGTAGCGGGCGGGCGGGCTTGAGGGGGCGGGAGCGGGGCGGGAAGCGGGGCGGAGCGGGCGGGAGCGGGCCGCGGGCGGAGCGGGGCGGGAGCGGGCGGCGAGCGGGGCGGAGCGGGGCGGGAGCGGGGCGGAGGGGGGACGGGCGGGGCGGCAGCGGGCGAGCGGGGTGAGCCGGGCGTGAGCGGGGCGTGAGCGGGGCGTGAGCGGGCGTGAGCGGGGCCGTGAGGCGGGGGACGGGTGAGCGGGCGGAGCGGGCGTGAGCGGGCTGACGCGCGGGCGTGAGCGGGGCGTGAGCGGGCGTGAGCGGGCGTTGAGCGTGGGCGTGACGGGGCGTGAGCGTGAGCGGGGCGTGCAGAGGGGCGTGAGAGGGCGTGAGAGGGGCGGTGAGCGGGGCGGTGAGCGGCGCGGAGCGGGCGGAGCCGGGCGGGAGCGGGCAGGGAAGGAGACGGGGCGGGAGCGGGGCGGCGAACGGGGAGGGAACGGGGCGGGAGCGGGGCGGAAGCGGTGGGCGTGGCGCTGCTGCAGTAGTGGCACGCAGAGAACATCGCAGCGCTAGCGCGGAGTGCAGACGCCCCGTGTCCCCCGAGGGGTGGACAAACCTGTTACGCGCGCGCCAATCAGGGCGCGGCCCGCGCACCAGGGCAGGGCTCCTCTCGGGTTGCTCATCGCATCCGAATTAAAATGTGTCGTCGTTTGTTTAATTTCCTTCAATTAGTCGCCAATAATCAGAATATTGATTGGGTGTTGGATACCGGTCGGCGATGACCGCGCGGAAAAATGCCCTCTAAGAGCGGCACGTGCGCGAGGCTGCGGCGGGACCCTTTGCGTTCACCACCTGCATTTCCGGGCACTTTGAAGAGATATCAGGAAATTGTATGGGGTCATTAATGGTGCAACATCTCTACACGGCTTTACCAACTTCAGCTTTACTATTAACCCACAAGAATGCGTGCGTAATGTCTGGCCACTTCACAATTGCTTCGAAGCCCATTGTACTTTTAGCTATAATGATCATCTTACGAGCTTCTTACTGCCGTTTGAGATGAGCTTAATGCGCGTTACCCATCTTTTAACTGCTTTTTCTCTCTTTATCAAGAAATTTCGTCGTGAAGAAAATGTAAGTGGCGTGGGGTCACTAAGTCACCCCGCGCGTCCTTTGCGTTAGAACGACGTTCCACGCCCCTAAACGTTTAAGTTAACTCTCTACTTAAAAAACAAAGAAGTATTTAGTAAAATACGAGTAGTAGATTTTGGTTTATCTTTTCATGCGTGGTGTCATCTCGGTCACTTTAATTTCTTACAAAACAAGGCGCGCCTCTGCGGTGTTAAGCAACACCTGGTGGTTTGTGAGGGCAGACACCACAGTCATTTTTCGGGAAAGAAACCTTTTCATTTTGTTGACCCGGGCAAGGCCTTCTGAGTCTCAGTTACAGAACAAGGGAGACAGAATGATATATATCTTCAAAGAAAATGTTATATTCAACAATTTTTCATCATGAACAGTACAAACCTGTGCAGAGTGCACAAAATATGTGACATGCTTCGATTGATTGATTCATTCATTAATGGTTTCGGGCACGTCAACTGCGAGTTTCTTTCCTCGGGAGGTGGCGGTGATTTTCCCCTACTGGGTGGTACGATCCGGCGCCCACTCGTCTGTCGGTTAGCGGGGTTCTCCTCAACAAGGTACCTCCCACCAGTGGAGCAAAGCCCCAAAAGAGACCAGCTCTAAGATCCCGGTCAATCTCCCAGCATGTGTATTAGTGTAGCACATCTAAGTGTAACTGTGTGCACGTAAGGGGTGAGAAAAGGACAAGGAAGAGGAAGTAGAGAACGCGCGCGGTCCGTGGCCCGTTTGTTAGGGTAGTGCTCCGGCATTCGCCGGGTGTTGAGCGGGGAAATCACGAAAAACTATCCATCAGAACAGCTCGCCGCTAGAATTCTCCTCCAGAGCGTCTGAATTCGACCTAGCGGACAAGATATTGTTGAATATCCCGTCATTGTCGGGGCCTCGAGGTCAGAGGCACTGCAGTAACACACTACTTCACACTTCGAGAATTGGTTGCTTCCTCGCTAAGCAATGTATAATTATCTCTGTTCACTGAGAGGAAATGAAGGGCAACTTACTGCAATAAACATGCACAGTGGCATATACTGTTTTTTCTATCTCGAAAAATTGTCAATGGATTTCTATTCTCGCCATTTGTTGCTTTCTCAGAGAACCACTCTTTCTTTTTGACTTTTTAATCTACAGGAAGTAATGCCAAACTCATATTAGATTCTACACACATGTAATGCGTAACTTCTGGACAGTGTTTTTACAAAGAAGAATCAATTAATACAATAACCAAATAATGAGTAAAAACTATAAAGATTCTTAGTAGGAGTGTTGAGCCACTAGAGTTTTGTCACCTTCTGAACGAAGCTTTTGCAAAAGATGTGAGCTTCA
The DNA here is from genome assembly GCA_017312745.1 of Gryllus bimaculatus. Taxonomy (NCBI): domain Eukaryota; kingdom Metazoa; phylum Arthropoda; class Insecta; order Orthoptera; family Gryllidae; genus Gryllus; species Gryllus bimaculatus. Next base: position 2,062,359 of record BOPP01000091.1, read on the forward strand.
ACGATTCTCGCAAACAGCATGTCTTTCTTTCTTCCATTCACTTCACAGAATGAGTTGAAAGCGCGAAGTAAATACTCTAAGGTTAACGCATGTCATGGGATTTAGATTTGTGCTTGATAATGCAGGACCTGCAATAAAATTTAAACGATTCAATTGAAGGAGACGAATGTGCCTATGCTCTTACGAATGTTGAATCACATTGAGATTTGTATTTCAAATAGCTTCTTTCTATAATAAAATACAAATATGCGTATCTTTTGGCACGGAATCTCAATAATTGAATAAGGTAGTTGAGGTAACAGAGTTTGATTTTCTTCTGTACACATGACATTGCTATAACTTTGAGAAATAAGCTTAGAGGATATTCGCATGACGAGAGTTCGAAGAAGTACCTTAAATGCTGAAATATTCAGGTGGAATACCTCAAACAATATTTGCATTTTTCGGACAAAGTCGAAACTTTATTTTTTTTTAATTTTCCACAAATTTCTGGGTATTTAATGAAGCCATAGATAATTATGAAAACGCCGGAGACTGGATAGATTTCTTCCATTTTCTGCACGCCTGAAATTAGTAATAGAGATAAATCCCAAAGGAAATGTGAACCTCTCCCCCTGGTCTTGCAAGCTTTACGTTGGCCTTTTATAGAGCTAATGAAATACCTTTACTTGCAAATTAATCACAAGTGGGTAGTAGTTGGTAAGGCTACAATAATTTATCATATGTAAGTTGGACATTTCACCCATTTGAGAATACACCTTCTTGATTTAAACGTCTTTGATAACAAATGATCAATACTTCCCCATGAGGTCAACATTATTTTCTCTGATAAAAATATTCAGAAAATAGAATAAAGTAAACAAATCATTAGTAACATCTAAGACTCTCTCCTTTTATTAAATTAATTGGAAAAATATTCATACATGTTTCATTTGAATGCACTTAAATAATTTTAATTGAAAAAAAAGCCACGTAATTTCAATCATTTTGTATTAACGCATTGCAAGTCATGTATAAATGCAAAGACATGACAGTACAAGATTTAGTTCTATTTGAGCACCTAAATTGATAAATATCAATAGAACAATGCTAACAAAAAAGTGCAAATTGAGCGGTACAACCAATCAAAGAAACAGAAGCAGAAAAAATCTCAAAGTACAGAACGCTTTCCACTCTCACCGCCTTCCCACATACCCATTGTTAAAGAGTTTCAAATCTTACCCCCTTTCGCAAAGCCAGGAGTCCTTTGTGGAAGCAAAAGGGAAGAGACAAAAGTACAAAAAATTCATCTCTTTGAAATTCTGATCGTCTTCTTCAAACTCCAGGCGTCAACGAGACAAGACGACAAAAGGATTGAGGAGTACACCATTATCCTAAAAAAGGAATCATTATTTGTTTCTCTTTATATTCTCTATCTCACCCTTTTTCATATTCCCCCACCTCCAATAAAATATATACTGAATCAATCTTGCTTTCTCCTCTTTCTGAATCCGAGCTTCGACGACTAACTAGTAAAATACTTTACTCTGCAATTCGCAAAACAATATAGAGAAAGATATTACCTGTTCTCTACAATGAACCTTTGTAAATCGGAACGCGCAAAGAAAGTGTATTTCAGTATACTGGTCCAAAGAGTGTGATATGGGTTGGGTCTTTGAATATCTCAAAATGAATACTCATTCGCAAAACGTTTACCAACATGCGTCTGGAGTAGACCGACGTCTGTCCGAAAGGTACGTGAATAGTTATCAGCTCGTGACAGTGAGAAATAGATATTGGACATTGGGTAATGAACACTGTGTCTTGTTGTTTTAGTAAATGAACCGCTTAATGATTTCCAATTGAATCAAATTTTCTGTTTTCCATGAACTTCCGTCTCTGAAGAATACCGAAACATATTTGCAATATTTTGATGCGCATGTCTCAGATATTCAAAATGTTTAAAAAATATTGGTCCAAAAGGAATATATTCGGAGTAAATTGTCCAAAAATAACAAATATCATAAACAAAAAACACGAAAAGTATGTTGTGTCTTTGAAACTAAAAATAAGGAGCGCCACGAAACAGACAAAATAGACCTGCAAGTTAATAGTACTCGTATTTTCCCCTTCATGACTTGAGTTAACATTGAAAAACTTCCTCGTCTCAGCGAGCCTTTATTTGCCACTTCTTCATATGAAAGAAATGTTAGTGTGGCCTTCATCTTAACCGCACCCTTTCTGTCTTCCACGCGAACTAAGAACATCTTTGTACAGGGAATTCAAATCATACACACATCTCTCCCTAACCTCACCCTTCCGGGCGGGCCAAAAGTCATGCACGGCCCCCCTAACACCAACATCCAGGGCCCGCCCTTTTATCGCACCCACATCGCCCCGGCACGGCGGCGGGGGCGGCCGCGGCGGAGGCGACCAGCAGCGTCTATCAGCGGCGCCCACCTGTCTGGCCCCCGCCGCCCCCTCCTCCTCCCCCTCCTCGCTCCACCGCCGCCGCCGCCGCCGCCATTCAATGGACGCCGACGCAAAAATAGCTTCGACACGTATCGGACGCAGCCAACATGGCAAAAATGAGTACAATTCAAATAAATAGAAATGATTCATCAGAGTAATTGTGAATATGAATCGAAGGCAATTAATTTCTTTTGTGACGCGTACTTCACTGCCTGCTACCGGTTACAGAAGCGACACCCGCAAATGTAGGCTTCGTTCGCTGAATTCATACAGAGGTACGCACGCCAAAGCGTTCGAGGTCATGTCGCCCCAGGTCCTTCTGAAGGAATTCTGAATATTATCGCCAAAGATGTCGAATTTCCTATGGAGGTATCGCAAGAATGAATGAATGATTCGAAAGGAATAGCGAAGAATGATAGGGATAAATGTTTACTTGAACGGCAATAATATTCAAATTCGAAGTCAAAATGCTTTTGTAGGGTAATACGAATAGAAACAGAAATGATCGATACATTTAAACACTACACATCAATGAGTAAGTAATACATTTACGACTAATTAGTTTATTGTTTTTAATTCTGTCTGTAAGCCATTCAGTAGGTAATATTCAAATGTAGTGATAATAAGCTCTAGTCCACTCTAATCACTTGACAACAGTGAAGAAGCTATCAGTCTCGGGGAATTTTCTATCTTTCTTTACCTATAACCTTACGTCGCTTCTTCGTTACATCACACATCTTACAAGGAAAATACAATTTCTATTTTTTAATATATTCTAATTTTATCTTCAGAATATATTATGTGTATATTTTATTAATACATCGCTAATACAAAAGGTCACGTCTTCAACAACAGTTCAATTTTTTCGTAAATCAACATTTCTTTTTCAGTTCATCAACACTGAGGTCATGCACAATGTCTCGCAGAACATTAGAGAGATCAGAGTTTTCACGAGCTTGAACAATGCCCACAACTGCCGCAGCCCCCGCCACTCCCACCGTCTCATTCCCACCGCTGAGTCACCCGCCGCACCTGGACCCTTCCTCCGTCAACGCCGTTGCTAACACCACCTCCACAGCCGCCCTCCCCCGTTCCCACCATCGCCGTCACCCCATCATCATCTCTACAGCTTCCTATTCAACCAGTGTCACCCCCAACACTACTATATCCAACACAGCCAACGCCATCACTTCCACCACCACCACTACCCTCGCTGTCTCTGCCCCCCGCTTCCCCGTCGCCCTTGATAACCCCGCCGCTAACACCATCTCCAAAGCCGCCGCCGTTGGTTAACCGGTCTGCCCCCTGAAACCATCTCCACCTTTGCGCTAACACTAACAACGCCTCTACTGTCATCGCCGCCGCTTACCACCACAACCACAGCCGCCGGACCGCTCTAAGTCCCGTCGACACTAGCCATGACAACCTCTCCGCCAACACAATCTCACCTCTACCGGTACGCAACTACTGTCACCCCGTCGCCACAACTCCACACCCTCCGCCGCCTCTACCCCCACTTCCCCGCCTCTCATGACAAAACCCCACCGCCATCTCTATCTCCAAAGCCGCCGCCGACGCCGCCCACTGCACCATCTCCACCGCTGCCGCTGTCACCACCTCCATTGTCAACACCGCTACCCACTCCACCACCACCGCCCCCTCTGTCGCCGCCGCCGCCAAAGCCCGCGGCCCGCGCAATCGCCCTCCCGCCGCTGTGCCACGCGCCGGGGTCGAACCGGGACTGGGGCAACGCGCTTTGCCGTGATTCTTTTTCCGCCTCCCTCCCCGCGCTCGGCGCAGCTTCCTCTCACCCCTCGACGTTCACCCCTCGCGCCGCGCCGCGCCGGTTCCATCTCCCGGAGGGAGGGGGCGCGTCGCTGCGTGCGAGCCAGCGAGCGAGTGAGCGAGCGAGGGGTTCGAACCCCGGCGCGGCACGTGGCTGCAACGCCGAGCCGCGCCGAAGCGAACGCCCTTTGCTGACGCCGCCCGCCCAACGCCACCCGCCGCCGAATTCTCGGAAATTGCACCCAAGTAGGACGAACACTCAACGCTACTCCGCGTGTATGTTGTTAATGCGCGCGCGATACACAATGTTTTGACGAAGTGAATGGACGTCAAAAAACCCTGTTACGAAAAAAAAAAAAACGTTCACAATGGGAACAAAGGATTACAGGCACGAATAAAATACTTTCATTTGTTGCATTGTTGTTAGGAAACGTGTGTGATAAGATAGGCAGGTATGTGACATTTGCCTCATCACGGACAATACGTCTTTTCTGTGCCGTTGTGAGCGACAAAAATGAATAATATTGGTAATATGGCACAAACGAAAATATTCACTTCACTTAAAATGTTATTAGAACGTTTCATTAAAAATTCGTTACAGTAAATGAGAAGGAAGCATTCATGAATTTAACGAAAACTCTGAGCTATTCATGTTGTATTACCACAAACACAATACCATACATATATGTCACAATGGCAACCTGGAAAACAAAACACAATAAACGTTCTGTGAACAACAGAACCTAGTCTTTAATTGAATCTGAATGCTACATAAACGGTGACATTTTTGCGTTTGAAAGGCTCCTGTTAATTTTATGATTCGAGAATACATAATGTGTACCGTATTAATAATAAAGAAAATGTATTTTTCGGTTTTGATATTTATCCAAATGTACGTGGAAATGCTGACAGAGCTCATCGCGCTACTTCTACAATAGCTCGAATATCAAATCTTACTTGCAGGAAGCCAACAACGCCCGACCATTCAAGCACTACTTACGCCAACAAACGCCATCAAAACCGGTCAGATGAGAAGTCTTGAGCTCACCCTCAGAATTCCACAAAATATTTGCAAGTTTTTGTGACCGTATGTAACACGGGTACTTTGACAACCAGTTAAGATTACAAACTGGAACGGGTTTTATTCAGAAATGCCGAATTAAGCAAATAGTGCATGGCATTTAGGACCGGAACTAGTTGCTCCAGAGGTCACAATATAATAGTAAGGGAACATCCTTGTAAGAGCAGCTTAAACAATCAAAAGGAAAACAGCCGATCGGAAGTGCAAGTTGTACCGGAAAAACAAATGAAATTTTGACAAACATTAACGAAAATAAGAGCACGTATGCCTTACGTTCAAGGTGTATTTCTGAATTCTGTAAGCTCACCAAAGAAATAACCCGGTAGTATATATTTTTCATTAAAGTCTTTGATGCAGATACAGTTTGTATTGAATGTGTGACATTTACCACGTTAGACTTCCAATCTTCAGTACGCCACTACTTATGACATAGTTGATGTAAAACAACAGCAAGGCTTCAATGGAAAGGCCTCCCGTCAATAACTATTTTCTATTCAAGTTTTGATTTATGAAACAATATTTGTTTGAGATTATTGGTACGTAAAGAACTGCTGTCCAGTACATATACAATGTACTCTGTTATGGCAGTATTTGCAAAGACGTTTTGTTAAAATATTTAAATTGCGGCATTGTTACAAAGATTAGCATTTTTATTGTTCTTGAACAGAAGGTGGGCTACGTTTTAGCAAACAGATTCGTGTGGTATTGTTAATCAGCATTTAGGCAAAAACATTTTCAAACTTTTCTCAAAAATGGCTACAAATTTTTCCTTTATTTATTTTCAGATAGAATGTACTACGCCGATAAAAAAGAGCATGTCTGATTTCAATGTAATTCTCTACATTTTTTAAAGTTACAAAATTGTAATTTTTTGGCATCTTTCTGAAACTAGAATATTGATGAAAACGATCTTGCTTTTTTATAAAATACTTTCTTTAAAATTAGGTATTTAAATTAGATCATGTACAATTTATTCAAAGAATGAGTAAATTTCCGCACAATTTTGTGTGAAGTAAAGGAAATTTTAAAAACAAGCATTTCTCAAAAGCCTTTCGATTTTTGTTGTTGTTAAATAGGTAGAGTTGAGTGCACAGAATAACATGATATAAACGTTATTTTAAGTTTACATTTAATTTTACAAACAATACAAAATGTATGTTCAATTAGTGTTATAATATTACGTAAACATGAAAAGTAATACGAGATAGAACGTGTTGACGTAGCACCCAGCTAGATTTGCAAATCTTTCATTTGATATGAAGAAAAATATTTTTGAACCTTCAGAACAAATATTTTACTTTGGAATTAGAACTGAGGTAAAAGGAACACTTAAATAATGGTATTTGCTTTTTGAGAGGTCTCGTCTAGAAGTAGTTGATCGGGTGCCAATATATATTTCGCATATTCAAGTGCCAATAAAAATATTGCTTTGAAACACCTCAACTAAACTAATACCTTCAGACAATACGTTTTGTACTAAACTTGTTAACAAGTTGTTGGAGACGTAGGTATTTTTTATATAATTAATGATATACTAATACTAGTTTATATTTTTATTATATATTATATAAATCGTAAATATTATATATAATTTAATAACTTGATCATGCCTCGATCGCCTACGGATCATCGGAGCTAAAAGTTTACAAAACAATTTAAGCTTGTAGCAAAGAGGAGATTAAGAAATTAAAAGTACATAAGTGACATTGGAAAGAGAATAACTGCCGGCCTGGATAGCCGAGGTAGCTAAGGTTGAAGGGTCGCGGGTTTGATTCGCCTCGGGCATGGATGTTTGTGTTATCCTTACGTGTTCTCTCTACAGTTCCCCATAGAGTTTACAAATTACAGTCGCTAATGACCAGGACGTTGTAAAGCAATCTTAAGAAAAGTGTATACATAAATTTGCCTTGTTTTACTCACTTTTGGAGAAGTTTCAGTACTTGTCCTAGCAAGTGAAAATACTAACAAAAATACAAAATTAGAGGTTAAAAACGATTCTTGTGCACAATTTTTGACATCTTGCAAGCTACACTTTAGTGATGGTTGCATCATTTTCTTTTTTTTCATTCAAATCCTTTTAGGACTTTGAAGAAAACAAATCTTGTAATAAGAGGTCTTCTTTCATCAATTCAAGAAAATAGGGACATTTTTTAAATACATAAAATAATAATAATAATAATAATAATAATAATAGTAATAATAAAGTTTAAAATCGTATTACGTTCATCAAATTATCAATCATTGCGTAGCAAAAATTACAGGATCACAAACTGAAATCACTAATGAAATATTTTTTCTGAGGAAAAGCATTTGATTTGGGATGTGCTGGGAAGAAAATTAGCATTTGGCAACGCTATATGAAACTTTATTAGTAAGAAGAGGAGAAATGAAAATCGCAGGATATGAGTTTTTCGAAGAAACCGTAAACCCAATCTGTTTAACAGAATCTTAAAATGGAGAGTTTAGAATTTGAATCGTTCAGCCAACAGTCCTACATAAGTCTGTACGTAATTCAATGAAGAGAATTTGCGTACAATAAAATATCAGAGCGTCTTCGGGAAATATTTTTTGTCACAAAAACTGAGAATGCGCATCCTCTTTCAGTGATGTCATAAAACAAACGACGGGCACACACATCAGTGCACATCGTTCGTGTGTCGCGAGCATCTCCTTCCTCTATCAGCTCACCAAATCACCAACAATTACTATACGAACTCTCCGGCACCCTGGGCAAAATATAATATCGAAAGCGAAAACCAAGTAAGTAATCAAGACATTCATTCTACTGGAAGCTCTTAATTATTGACATCCAGGCGCTGCTAGTGTTCGGAAGCAAACAAAAAAAAATATAATAATAAACACGCAGGTGAAAAATCATTATTGGATACACTAACAACAAATTATTACATTCCCTCAATGCGCACCTCGCACAGGTATCAACTTTTTAA
>BOPP01000091.1:2078150-2104317 GCA_017312745.1 Gryllus bimaculatus
CGCCTAACTGTCCGTCGCGCTAACTGCCGTCCGCCTAACTGTCGTCGCCTAACTGTCCGTCCGCCTAAATGTCCGTCCGCCCTAACTGTCCGTCCGCCCTAACTGTCCGTCCGCCTAACTGTCCCCGTCCGCGCTAACTGTCCGTCCGCCTAACTGTCGTCCGCCTAACTGTCCGTCCGCCCTAACTGCCGCGTACGCCTGAAACGTGTCCGTTCCGCCTCAACTGTCCGTGCGCTAACGTCCGTGCGCCTAACTGGGTCCGACCGCCTAACTGTCCGATGCCGACCTAAGCTGTCCGACGCCTAACTGGTCCGACCGCCTAACTGTCCGACGCCTAACTGTTCCCGACACCGCCTTAACTGTCCGTCCCATCATTCGGAGCTTTTTCCCACCTATAGTTACATCTTGGCCTTCATAACTTCAGTAATTTGCCGATGAATGCACTACTTTACATTTTATCTTGAAAGGCGTTGACTTTCTTTTGGATTGGAAACAAGAAATGACAAGTGAAAGCGAAGTTTCGCAGTCATTTGGAACAAAAAAAGGGGTCTGAAGACAAGGGTGTTGTTTATCACCCTGCTTTTGTTTAAAGATTACCCTCCAAGAAAATCTAAAAGAATGGCAAAATAATGTGCTGAGAGGTATGGGAGTATACATTGATGAAGATTGCTTCAATACATTATTATTCGCTGAATGAAATAAGGTGATATTGTCCAATGAATGAGTTTTTGATATGGAGTATATTAATGCGAGAAGGATTGCGGAAAACATACAATAAAAGCAAGGATTAAATATCAATTTCCCTCAAAACAAAATTATTATGGTAGTGGGACAAGAAGAATAGAAAATATATAACAAAAAAAATGGAGATTCAGATAGAAGCATGCCATGATTTTAAATATTTGGGCTGAAATTATTAGCGAGAAGGAGAATTCGCAAAAAAATATGTTGCTTCCCCAAAGGTCACAAAGACGGCAAGCATTAGAAAAAGTTAAACGGCGCTGCTCTTGGGACAAGGTAAATATCAAGTCCAGCCAAGAAAAGACGTTTCGACCTAATCGTACAAAATATATACATTGTCATAGTGCAGAAAACTATGGGGAGAGCTAAGGAAAAGATGAAAAGACGAGAAATTTAATGAGCCTACAAAATGGATTTTTAGAGAAGTTGGGAGTATCTAAAATGAAACTATTAGAAATGAAGAAATTTTCTTAGGCGAATGAAGGTTCATAAAATCAATAAGAAGGATGAATTGGAAACACGGAAGGCTGAAATGTTCGTCAACAGTGAAAACGCTTGATTTGTGGGACATGGCCCAGAAAGGTATGCGAGTGGTTTCTTTAGACAGAAAGAAAAAGAGGTAGACCCGAGCGAAACAGATTTTTAACGATTATGCAAAGAAAGAGGACTAGAAGAAAATGACTGAAGCGATAGAATGGTATGGAGATTAGGTATGCGAGAAACGGCTAGAAGCTGTAATAACACTCGCAAGATAGAAGAAAGAAGAAGAAGAGAAGAATGAATAAAGAAGAATGAGAAATAGATTTTTATTAACAATAAATTATCTTACTTGAAATATTAACGTAGTGGCATAAATTAAAAATGTCACAATAAAAATTAATAGTGTGCCTTTCCTCTTCTTGAGAATTGGTTTTAACTAACATTGAAGCGTTTTTTTGAGAAAATCTTTATGTACTTTTTTTGCTTCTCGTAATACACTAAGTAGTATACGCATGCAATACGGAGTAATATACGAGATTTTGTATGCTGCGGAAAATCAATTTCAAGATTTCAGAAGTAAATTTCACGGTTTGGGATTCCCGTGTCAAAAAAGTGTAGTTATTTTTCAAAACGTTCGTGCGCCTGAGAACAGACAGCTAGCGCGTGATACCTATTAAAGGATTTTTCAAAATATGGCTGGACATCAAAGGTGTGCAATTTTGAAAAAACACTCCTTTTAAATTTGGGGGTAAAATATTATTATTATTATCATTATTATTTTATTAATTATTATTATTATTATCATTATTATTATTTATATCATTATTATTATTATTATCATCTACTTATATTATTATCAATGTATTATTATTTTTATCATTATTATTATTATTACCATCTATTATTATTATACATTAATTATTATATTATTATTATTATTATTATTATTATTATTATTGATCAATTCATTGCGAAGCTGGATGTCCATTAACACACAATGAGTAACATTAACACGTGTCTAAAAAAAAACTTGGAAGGCAAAGTGTTAATCCCTATGGTGATCTGAGCTGTCCGGGTGACGCCGCGTCTCGAAGGCTGAGTTGCCGACGTTTCGACCATCCTGTCGTGGTCTTCCTCAGGGCTGGTATGCTCAGGGGATTTTTTATGGAAAAGGCTTGTATTGCCTGGCCTTGGTTATACCTTGTACGAGGTGGTCCGAAAAATTTCAAACTTTTGCCATTTTCGGAACTTCCTAGTTAACTAGGAAAATCGACGATATGCCTTCCCGATCAGTGTATTTTAGTCTTCTCACAACAAAATTCCAGAAATAAAATTTAGTCATTTTAGAGAAACCTTTAAACGTGTTCTCTTGGCTTCATTTAAACTCAAACAGACAAAGAGTCAGTCAGACAGATGGACGTCTTAAGAAAAAACTTTTTCGTTATCAGGGGACCCCAAAACGTTTATTTCTTTCAAAAATTCTAAATCGATATGCCCAGCGTCGAATAACTATACGAAAGTATAAGTATACGAAAAAGTAAAATATGTATTTATATGAACGTTGAATCCTGTTGTAACATACAAGTTTTGTTAAGTAGTTGATTTTCAATGATTGTTTAAACGCTCTTACAGTTCATGAAGAACATAATCTGTGTTTTTATTAATCTTACGAAGTATCGATTAAATGTCATCAAATTTTAACATTTTTATTGAAGATCCCTCATTCTTCAAATGCAATTTTACTATTCTTGACCATAAATAAAATATAAATAGTAAATGAAGTGGGTTTCGTTCAATTTTATCAAATGGTCCCATCCTAATTATTTTCTGAGAGCCCCCTTAGCCTGGCGTGTACTTTTCGGGGTCGAAGGTAGGAAGGGCTTGCGCCCTCCTTTATTTCGGCAGAGGGCCAGGAACCGGTATGTTGTCTGAGGGGCCACTGGAGCTACCTAATTTCCTGCAGGGGAGGGAGTGCTGGTTGCACGGGACGTGCAGAGTCGTGAGCCATGCTCTGGTCACGAGCACATGGGCGAGCAGGTGCGCCGCCACGGCCGAGTCTCACAATGAACAAGGGCACAAAAGAGACGAAACCGGCGCCCACACACTCACTCTCTCACACACACACAATTTTTTGAATACGCTGGATAGCGTGTTTCTCGAAATAACCGGGAATCAACTGATGTTACCGATCAACTGATGTGCCTCTCACCGAGAGGTGCTGGGTTAATGTCCCGACGGTGGCGGATTTTCGACGCTAGCTAGAGAGCTAGGTCGAATTCAGCTGCTGTCTGGGGTATTCTAGCTGCTGTGATCGGTAGTTTCCTATGAGTCGAAGAAACCACGAAAAACTACCGATCAACAATAGGCGAATGCTGGAGAACTTCTCAAATAACCACACCACGGATTACTCGCGACGTTTCCTATCCCTTGCTTTGCCCTATCCCCATCCCTTTACACTCTTACACACATTATCCTACCACACATGACGGGAGACCGGTCGGGAGCCTACACTTTGCCACGGGTGGAACGGCGCCTCTCTAGTACGAGAAACCTGGAAAACCCGCAAGTCAGCGTATAGGTCGGTGCAGGATCTCGGTATCCAGCGGAGGAAGATCTACCCCCGCGATTAAAGAGCCTCAACTACCCTTACTGAATTTATTATCTTGGCATTTGACGTCCCCGGAAACAAGAAATATACAAACAAACGAAATATCAGCTTCCAACAGCTAAACTTGTTTGAAATGATAGACACAGTTTTTGGAGCATTTTATACTTATAGGAGCAGAATATCCTGAAATTAGTAAAATGTCAAATGACAGTTTTAGCATAAGATTTCCAAGTTATCAAAAATTACGAAAAAAGTTATAGGGAACCACCAACATCGAATGTCTCTTTTAATATTTAAGAAAAAGTTTGGTTAGTGTTCGAAAACTGTGATATTGCTTCAAGTGCAAGTAATACAAATTTTATGAATGTATGTGGAGGGTAAAATTTCCAAACAATTAGACTAACGCATAGAAAAATTGAAAAAGATTCGCTAGTGGAACGACAAATAGTAGAAAAATGACCACTGTATGTGAATGTAGAAAACAAGCGAATGAATGGAATAATACTGAAAGCTAGTCGCAACATACAACTAAACAGTAATTTTAAATGTCTCGCACTTACTTCGTAAGAAAACGGCAGAAAACGGCGAATTTTCGGCATAAACGAAAAAGTAGATAAATTCTTTTGCTATACATAATAAATTACTTACTCTAATACATGTAGCCAGAATTCATGAGTTGTGAGTCATTTATACCGAAAATCGATCAGCAAAACTATCTCTTCGGTTGTCTGTCCGTGTGTAGTCAACGCTAGCACCTAAACCGTTTAGCCAATCTTCTCCAAAATTTATATTCCCTGATTGATGTGAACAAACTCGACGCCTTGGAGCCCTCAAACATATTTTGATTTTTAAGGCTCCTTTCCATGAAGCCTTAAAAACGTTTTCCAGATTTTCTCAGAAATGGCTCCAAGTTGTTAATTAAACTTTGCCCTCGTAAAGTGTAAAGGACGCTTCAACAAAGCACGTTTGTTCAAACATCTAATGTTCGTTAAAATCCCACATTTTTCGAAAACTATAAACATGCAATTTTTTTGGGGTCGTCTTCTTGCAATTATAATATGGAAGTTATATGTTGTTTTTCCTTAATAAAATCTGGTCAGTTCATGAGTAGTTTTTTCGTAATTTTGCGCAAAATAAGGGCAATTAAAAAATTAAACAATGTTTTTTACAAAATGGCACCAAATTTTGACTTTAAATTTTCTTTTGGCGTTTACGAAAGTTGCAAAAAGTTGACATTTCAAAAGTACAATAGTGAAGGTAGTTTTGTTGCCTTATACCAAGTCTGTTCCGGAACATTAGCTCTTTAAAAAGGATTACGAAGAGTTTTTTGAAAAATGAATTGTCTTCGTGGTTTCATTTTCACTCTCCAATTTTTTGCAATGCATAGAAGAAGGGACGATGAAAATATTGGCGTGGGACTTATTTTTGATGAAGCCTCTACATTTCTGATAATATCGAATTTAAAAATAATGCGAGAAAGTATGTGCTGTTGTTTGTTCAACATTAACATGATAAGTGGTATAGATGTATAGATATGTGCACCCGTTTTCACAAGTGATTTAATAGACTATGAGCATGCAGTCCAATATTTCAGTAAATAATCTTGATCAATCAGTAGATGAGATGTGTTCGATTAAGTATTTATAAAATACTATAAGAACACTGAAGTTTTGCCATACGGTATACGATGAACTATGAGTATTTTTTTGATAGGCGACTTCTAATAATTCTATACATAATGCTTCTGTAAATTATATTTCTATACTTCTCTCGGCATTTGTATCATTTTTCCACAACATTACATGAGCAATTAAAATCACTCTGTCGTGTAAATATTGCGCAAGTTGCAGCTCCAGAAATAATTATTTCGGAGCTCTTGTTTTTTTCACTAACTCGCATTCGTTCAGCTGTTCTCAAAACGAACAATTTTCAGTTGTTTTAAAACAAAAACAAATATACGACTCCAATCAATACAATTCTCAATCAACCCTCATAAAATGTCTCGGCCCGCCACACACTGTCGAACAACTCAGATCGTGTTCCATCAACCGTGCAACTAACTAGAATATATGACATTGGACCTGCACTGAGATTATATTCATTTTCTCCTTTTCATGTCGAAAGAATGAGAAAACACAATATTTTTGGTTCGTTAATTTAGAAACAGTTTCACTTTTTAAGTAAAAGTTAAAGGTTTTACGAAAAGAAAAATATTTATTTACGTTTATGAATTTGGAGTAGTACAAAAATATTCATAAACAATTATATACACAATTTTGTAATTCGTAAATAGTTGACTCCCTCTATAAATACCAAGGAAAGAGAATTAAAGAACACAAATGGGAAAAATGCAATAACTCTGCTCAGTATTCGTTCATTAACAAGAAATAATTTGAGTCACTCATAAGCGATTCTCGCTATTACATGAGAAGTAAGAAAACCGTAAAGCAAAACTGATGTAGGAGACGAGTTATGCAAATTGTTCACCATCTGCTTCAATGTCGTCATACTTAACACAAGAAAGGCATTATATATCTTAGTATGAAATTTCTGATTTCTTCAACCATTCGAGGTAGAGCGGGCGTAGAAGATTCAGAATCTCCCATTTGAAGTGCGTTGACAAAAAAATCAGCTCGCAATTGCTGTTAATTCGAAGTGACTGAGTGGCCTAAATTCCTTTACCGACGCGAATTATTTCGTGGACATTTCGTTCGAACATTTATGTTGAAGCACATTGCATTTCAAGCTAGTACAAAAAAACAGTAATTTCATTCGCAAATGTATTCAAAACAATTTTGAGCACACATCGCTTAAAATTTAAAAAATGTTTGTTATGTGAAAAGTAAGTTTTTAATTATGTTTTTACGTCAATTTCAATTTTGTTAGCTTAAAGAAAGCTTCCGTTGATCTAAATGTATATATTATAAAGTTCCAATTACTAAAGATTATCAGAAATTTTTAAGTTATTAACGAATTGCGAGATATTAATGGCAAAACGGTTTAATGACCAAAATGACCAATAAATAATATAATATAAAATTAATTTACCTTCCACATAAAATAATTCTTCACCTATCGATTATTCTTTCGAGACAGAAAAGTTAATGTTGTTGAAATAGATATCAAACTTGAAATTGAGATCCATTTCGAAATTTAGATCCACCCCGTTGATATTGAGACCAATTCCTTCTGGTTAATAGAGAATTGTTCAGGCGTATCATAGCAAGAAACTGTGCAGTGACCTAAATTGGACATCAAGCAAAGCCTATTATTTCCAAGGGAGAACCTCTCCCTTCAGAACTTCAGAAACCTGTAACCGTAACAGATTTTCCCGCTTCTTTACCCCCCTCGCATTTCCACTATCTTAGAAGTCTTAAATTTCGTGTCTGGGACCGCGGACTCGTTTTCGACGGTCCGCACCAGCGAGTGTACAGGCGACCCTCTGTTGCCAGGAATTCGTTGTTCACATTAAGCTCGCCGATGCTGTTGAGAGCGCTGCAGTCAGGTTATATCAGACTGTGTTCTGTACCTTCATAATTTATGCGCGTGTTTGAAGGTGGAGAGAGAAGCAGTGCTTCAAAGTGAATTAACATTTTGAAAAGAAAGAAATAAGGAACAAACTTTACGAAGATCAAATAATAATAATAATAATAATAATAATAATAATAATAATGTTCAACCAGCGTCAAATTAATTTTACAAACCAAAACACAAGAATGATCATTGAAGACCCCATCATTAGATGACGGTAAGAACCCCAGGCTTTATGTAAGATTGCATGCATTGCATTTCTTTTTAATGTTCAGTGGATCTTTTAGTCCACCTTCTCTGGTTCTCCGTGGAGTTAAAAAGAATACTCGTCTTGTAGAGGGCTCAAGCCATCATATATTTGAATCTGTGTATTTTTTTTTATATTTGTTGGTGACATGTAATCTTTTACGCTTCATTTTTCTGCTATCATCAAATGATTCGGTCCTCAGTGGCAATTCCTACAATACGACTTGTAAACAAATAATAATAATTTTAATAGTAATTATGAAATTAAATATTATAATTACCATTTATAATAACAATACTTATTAAATATACTATCTGATAGGCTTCGGAAGCTATCATTTATGTTTACGTGTACTTTTACAACGGTAGTACTAAACCAACATAATTTGTTCCTTTCCTAGTTATTTCATACCCTACTTACAGACATGCATGGTTTGCGAGAATATACAAGGTATGACTTGGTTAAAGCAACAATAGTTGCTTCTTCCACCGTCGGGTGAACAACCAGGTGAACACTTCCCCCACGCGGAGGACCCAGAGCGCCGCTGGGCGCCGTGCTGCCCCCACACGGGGCGACCTATGAAGACATGACGGCGCGTGGGCGATCATCATCTCCGGGGAGCGTTTACGCAAGCGTTTGCGAACACGGCACAGCGTCAAACGCCGCAACGCACGGGGCGCGCCAACGACGCGTCAGATTCATCCGATCTTCGGGGCGGCGGAATTACTTTTTACCGCCGCGCCGCGCGGCAACCGCCACCAGCGCCACCGCCACCGCCACCGCAACGCTACACCGCCGCGCCGCCCCCGCCCACACACGGCAGCGCGCCCAAGAGCCAAGCGGCACTTAGGCAAATACTACGCGCCAAAGTTATTATTATTATTAATATTATTATAGGCAGCTGTTTGCGTGGGAGCGAGGAGAGCGGGGGGGGGGGGGAGGGGGCTGTGAATTGCGGACGGATGTCGCGCGAGTATTTAATGTGTGTTTAGGAGCGCGTAGCAGCAATAATTTTGTTGTTTAATGCGGGATATCATATTCAACCGGAAATGTTATTTATTCCGTTGCGATTGTGAATCGCGACACGGGTTGGCGCGCTTTTTGTATGCCGAGGGACCACCGGGTCGTCGACAGAGAGAACGCGGCGCGCGCGACACGCTCTAAAACCGCCCGACGTGGGCGGGGACGGCGGGGCGGGGCGGGGCGGGCGAGGCGGAAGACGTCTCGGCGCGCCCCAGGGAAGGAAGAGGATGAGGGGGACGGGGTGAGCGGGGGGGCAACGCTGAGGCAACAGGTACTGCACGACGGGAGGACAGGTAGTGGAGAAATTCGTACGCTGCGGCCGGCGCAGCGCGGATTAAAAAAAAAAAGAAAGCAGAAAAAACGTCGGCGGCAGAGACGAGGCCGAGAGACTGTCGCATTCAACAAGGGAACGAGCGCCCGCCGGGGCGGCATCACAACTGGGGATCCGCGCGCGCGGAGTCGGGCGTCGCGTTTTCGGGGGCGCGGGCGGGACGTGAGCGTCCGGGCAGACGAGAGGCCGAGGTGCCGCGTCTCGCAGTCCGGCTTGCGCCGGCGCCGGGCGGGGGCCCGTCATCTGCGCATGATATCGAAAATATTAATTTGAACGCGACGTTATATTCGAAGCCCCGGTATACGCTGGCCACCGCGCAAAGACATAGATGGGACACAACCGGCCCGAAACAGTGCTAGTAAATTCCTGTGTGTAACTGTACACGGGCGCAGCGTACGCGATTAACATCATTTTGTGTTATTGATCCGCAATTGGCATTTTTCATAAATTCGCATGTCATCATTCTTGCTCGGTGAGCCGCACCGTCGCTGTGTCTCGGGTGTCCGCGGGGAATGTATCATCGCCGCCCCCCCCCCACGCGGCGCTTCGCTTTTGGCTATCCTCCCTATCCATAGCATTGATTTAAAGCCCGTGTGTATATACCCGGAATGAATGGCCGACCGGGGGGATCTTCACGGGGAGGGGTGCGGTCATGGCTGGCGGCCGGTGGTGGCGGGCCGCAGGGCGAAAGCGGGGGTCGGCTGCCGGGAGGGGATGACCCGGTTCCGGCTGCTGCCGCCGCACGTGCCTCTGTGCGTCCTGCCGGGCCTGGCTCTCGCCTCGCTCAGCTGTGAAGCGGCCCCTCCGCCCCGCGCCGGCCCGGCCGGGAGGATCCTACGCGCCGTCACTCGCCGCCGGCCCCAAGCCCTCACCTACGCCCCGCCGGCCCCCGGTTGCAACCAGCGCGCGCCATAAACACCTCGTCGCCCCCTCCTCCGCGCGTCCACGTCATCGGCGAGTCACTCAACCCGCGTGCAGTGGCGGCGGGGGCGACGCGAATCGGGGCGGCGGGGGCGGCGCGATCGGGGCGGCCCGGGGGGGCGGCAGCGTGTTGAGGCCGGGCGCGTGGCCACGCGGGTCGCTCGAGCGCGGGCGGTGGCGTGGCGTGGCGGGGCGGAGCGGAGCTGGACCCGACGAAGCGCTTGCCTCGCGGCCAGCTGCCCGGGCGCCCGCAGCGCAAACTACAATGCACCGCCCGACCAGCCGCGGCCTGCGGCGCCGCGCCGCCGCGCCGCACGCGCGCCGCGCCCCGGTGCTGCCTCGCATCAACGCTTCCTCACCATTCCCCCAAACAGGCAACGGCAATAAGCAGTGTATAATAAATAATAATAACTAATAATAATAATAATAATAATAATAATAAATAATTAATAATAATAATAATAAATAATTAATAATAAATAATAAATAATTAATAATAAATAATTAATAATTAATAATAATTAATAATAATCAATAATAATTAATAATAATTAATAATAATATAATAACCAGTATATGATACTTAATAATGAAAAAAAATCACAGAAAAAGTTTCCAGGAAAGATTAACAAGAATTACCGAAGTTACATGGATAGAGAAAAGTTTTTTAGTTGTATGAAGTTGAAAGAGGCGTAGAAAGAAACGTAGTTCACAGTAAATAATAATAATAATAATAATAATAATAATAATAATAATAATAACAACAGCTATCCCTATAAGAAATAAACTGTCAGTAGTTGTTGATATTAAAAATAATCTAAAGGAATAATAATAAAACAGTATTGAATACGAAGACAATATATTTTAAAAATATCGAGAAACCTTGCAACAGAAACTGTTACTGATGATTGGTATCTATATAATAGATTTAAGTTTTAAGAATTCAGTAGAAACCTTACAATTTGTGCAATTCAAATGTAATAACATGAAATGCATAAATAAGATATTTTTCTGATAATTAATAACAAAATATATCGTTACTTTATATGATTATCATTTCCATTAGTAGTAACATATATTACAATTCTTCTACTTTTTAAGTTGCAAATGTAAACATTAAAATTTACTTAATTTTTACGTGCTAAGAATCAATTCTTTGTACATAAAATTCTTATCCACCTTGATAAAAGTTCTAGTTTGCTTTCTAATTTAAGGTTTCATAACCTACAGTATTTCTTTTTTCTTACAACAATTTTCTTCTTCAAAAAGAGAACAAAACATTCAATATAATGATTCTTGAATGTGACAGTCACAAAACGGATCACATCTGTAACTATATAATACTGAATAATACATACTTACTATGACTTTTTGAGACCACGGTGAAAGTCGTATATTTCTTATCAAACTTAGAATTACTTTTTACTCCGCGGCTTTTTGGCCGATTGATTTGCTTATTGTATGTGATTTGTGCTGCATCTCCAACACTTAGCAACTTATGAAGCACTTTGAAGCCCAAATCACTTCACGCAGGCTTGAAAATAAAGACGGGCAAGTATTCTTTTACGGACGCTCCAGCTGTTCCTCGGCTAATTACCGACTACCCGGAAAGCAGACAATAGTTAAAGTTTCCACAAGAATTGATCACTGTCGTTGCCATGGCGTATTATGAAATAATAAGCAATACAATTTAATCGTCTCCGGAACTTTTCTGTTTTTCGAAAAAAACCCTCTGCAATCTGGTGTCAGCTCCCGCTTAGCCTAACAGATTAGTTATATCTTAGAATGGTACGTATCAAAATGTGAACCCTATTTTGTATTTATTTGATTGAATACTCTCAGAAAATCTAGAAAAACACATTCTTGAACATATGTGTACAATTAATACTCAAAAATCCAAAATCAGTTAAACTTTCGAAGCTTCTAACAGCACTATTCTCACATAATGTCAAAATTTGCTAATAATCTTACTAGAAAACGTTTATCAAAATATTTTGCAAATTTAAATTTTGTGAAAAACCAGTATTTCAATAAATCCAGAATTCTCAAAGTTGGAGTCATCCATTGCAAAATATTGCAATAGATTTCATAAACCTAGCATCGCATGCAAAGGAAGTAACATGAAATATAATCTAAATATTTTGGATTTGAAGTGAGACGAACACAGACCGGACTTTATCGAGACTTGTTTGTATGTAGCGCAAACACGCATACTCATACAACCGCAAATTTAGATCGTCAAGTTTGCTTCTCGATTCACAGGTTGTTGAAACTAGACCATTAAATCACACGAAACTTTCCATGAGAATGAATCAAAGCAGGTAATAGCAAAGTGCAATATACATCAATTATAAATTCATCGAAACCATTGTATTGTCATCAATGCATCATCCATGCACACATGCTGCGGAATCAGATATGCTTGTTTAATTGGTATTTAGCGCAGTTCAGAATTGCACAACTAATTCCAGAGAAGGCTAATAAGTAAAACCTTTTGTCAGTTCCCGAAACAACAAAATGTAGATTAGAACATGATTACGAGGAACTGCTTTTATGACAACTGTTATCTTTAATTTAGTTTTTATTTATTTTATGGTTACTTACTGTTGTTCCCCCGTCAAGTTTACATATTCAATCACAAATATCGGGAAAATGTATCTAATGTTATTATTAATTTTATTATATATATTAATACTAATGGTGTAATTATTATTTAACTTGGGACTATAACTAGTTAATTTGTGTATATATTTTCTTTCAATAGATTTAGTTCGTAGCAAATTACATATTATATTCCAATATTAAAGGTTCTATCTTTTAAATTATTCTTTTTTAAATTTGGTTTTCATGAGGTAACAGAATGAGTGAGAAAAATCACTCATATTGAATTTTTTAAACAAATTTAATTTGTAGTTCTTCGTGTTAAAAAATGTTTATTTCAAGATTGACTGTGACAAGAATACATCTCTAATATTTAAATACTCTAAGGTTCGGTTCGATGGAATGAATCCAAGAGGGGGGCGTTATTGACTGAGCACGCGCCCCCGAGAACTAACACATAGGAGTACTTGAATTCGAGCAATGAAATCAATTATTTCACATTTATGACAAATCGATATTTTAGATGTTTAATGTACATTAAGCTATGTAATATTTTAAAAATGTATTTGGAGAAAGTAAGAGTTCACATAAATATAATCATACGTGTGTCTTCTCCTAAAGATTTTATGTCTACGCATGAAGTGAATTGTAAAACACAAAATGACATTCTTATCAGTGGTACTATCACAGTTTGAGGTGAAATGTTATAAAAAACTTACAGCTTGTTAATGGATTGTTGATAGAAGTAAAACCTTGCCATTCTTTCTACAGAATCACACCATACCTGAAACAATAACAATTTTGAATTTTTTAAATCTTGGTACAAACTACATTAAATTACTATTTGTTAATGAAATTAAACTTTTCTGAAAATACACCACCACATGACATTGGTTAAACCAATTTTAAAGCGGACAGCTTACTTCAGAAATGAATTTATAATTCAATAAAACGATGCAGTAACGGTAGTAATAATTAGGGCCCGGGTTTTTAGGTTTCAACAGTTTATTGTAAATTTTAAAGAAAAGACAATTTAATTTTTGTCTTGCCAATGCATGTAAGTTGAAAATTGAATTGATGAAATGCATCAATGCGTTTTTTGCCTCCGCATGAAGTGGCAGAAGCACGTGTCGCACTGACATCGCCGATGACAGGTCGCTTCGGGAAGTAGGACTTCCCGGAATGTCGCATCAGTTAAAACAATAAGCACTCCAGACGCTTCTTGGGAAAAGTCAGTTTATGGCTCGCTGTCCGAACAGTGGAACGATACAATACGACCATGTTGTATTCTAGTATATTCACGTACCAGAGCGGTAGTTGTTCTTTAGTCAATGATTATCCGTAATTTTCTAGTGAAAAATGAAAAAAATTACAATTTTTTTTCACAAAGCTACCGCAAATACGAGAAGAAAGGTAATATTTCACCGTCTACATGTGAAATATCTACTACGTGTACTGAAACTGTAATTAAGACAGATGAAAGTGAATTAGTATATATAAACACAGATTGTTAGTACTATTTGTGGAACCTGCCAATTATGACGTTTCTTTAACCAATAGACGGGCTTAGTTGGTTATCACGGGGCATCATGTCTCTCTGCCTCTGGCCGGGAGGTTCTAACGTTCGTGACCCGTCGGAAGCAGGATTTTTGACACAAGCTACGAAGTCGAATTCAGCCGCTGTCTGGAGGAGAATTCTAGCCGGTTGCTCTGATCGGTAGTTTTACGCAGTTTATCCTATCAGCACCAGGCGAATGCCGGAACCGTAAATAAGGACCAGATCCCTAAATAGACGTGCTGTGGGCCGCGCGCGATCCTTTCTTTCTCTTCCTTGTCCTATCCTCACCCCTTACTTGCACACACAATTACATGCAACACACGACCGCACATGCCGCGAGACCTGTCGGGAGCTTAGAGCTTGCCCCGGCTGGAACGGTGCCCCACTAGTGAGAGATTCCTAGGTGGGAAAACCTCGCAAGACGACGGGTCTCGCCAGTCAATCACCACTTCTCACGATACAACCTGCACTACACCTTTGGAACTATCGACCTTAGCAGCTATCTCAACGGGAATCACTAATCAATCAATCAAAGCGAGTTTCGTTGAAATTCCAGAATTTTGGAAAGTTTCAAAATAAATAATTAAGTACAATAAAGGAACATTGTATGAAAAATATATTTATCTAATTTCTTTGACTTTCGTGAAGCCCTGTAAATGCATCACATATTTAAGTAAAAGGTCCAAAGCCAAGTTAGATTAATGAAAGATTCAAGGCGTATGTCATTTCAGTGACCACACAGGATTATAGTAACGCTGGGGTGAGAGTCCACACTCGCCTAGCGAAAAATAATGTAAAACAATTTACACAAATTCTCATATAACTTACCTTCGATCGTGTAGGCAAGTTTCCACAGAAATAAAGTAAGAAAAAAATTGTTAACCGTTTTTTTAGAATAATTATTTTTTCGCATTAACTAAACATTTAATTTAATAACTTGCATCCAATGATATATAGAAAGAAATCCTTCCTGTATGACTTCGTAGACTCGCAATCGGAGAAGGATGGAGGTTATCGGCTGCCCTGAGCACCTTCTTGAGTTAAACAATTCGAATGGCGAGCGCAAGATGGAACATCGTCCCGCCCTCCTTAACAATAGCTCGCGCCGCCTATGTCCTCCCATTGGCGCATGAAGGAGTGGACTTCCGGACAAATACCAAATAACAGGAGTGTCCAGTCTGGTAGGCACTCCACTAGAGGTACGCGAGGGCTATTCGCGTTGTACGTCAGCTAGTGGGCAGAAAAAACCTTCAATGAAGTAGGTAAAGTTAAAGTTAATGTTAAAGACAAAGGTAATGAACGAAATGAACTGTGTAGGTTTGAACTCGCACATATACTCATTACACGCGTACAGGCATTTCATCAAATTTCATAGACTCCGGAAGCTGTATTGACAGGCAACACTGAAGGCAACTCTTTTTGTATGACGTGTATGTCAATACCAGACTTTCGAGACATGTTGTTCCTCTATGTTTAATACGAAAATAAAATATCCGAGTAATAGGTATTTAAGGACAGTGTAACGCCCAAATCCCCGTAAACTTGAAGTGGTACTCTGAGCCGTGTGTCGTAAAGACTGGAAACCCCTGGCATAGGGGGATGGAATGGGGGGGAGGTGGGAGGGGGGCAGGGCGAGACGCCCGGCGGAGGCCCTGGGGTGGGCCCGGGAACTTCCTACTCAGCGCCCTTGTTTTAGCCACCGCCGACGCCGCCACCGACGAAAAGGGGAGGCAGGCCACGACCTTTCCTTATTCCAGTGCGGTTGCTCGCGCAGTGAATTGCTTTCGGGCCATGCCGACCATGCGCGAATTTGCACTCGCGAACAACCTGTTTGTTTGTTTGTTTGTTTCTATTTTCAAAAAAATAGAAGAAAATTATATGTCTATTTTTGCGAGTCAGATTTTTTCTTTAAACTCAGTAAATTTAAATTCGTAAAGCTTTCTTCAAATGCGTCATCACATTCATCCGAAAACATAGGTTCAATGTTTAGGTGGCATCGCAATATGAAGTTCAGAAATTTCGGTCTGATGAATCTAAGGAATGAAACGGCAAGCAAAATACACGGAGAGCGATGTCGCAATACACATGTTTCCAGATACTTCATTCCAGAAAAATTCCAAGATCAGGTAAGTGAATATTCCAAGAAAATGTCAGTACAACGCCAAATATTTAAGTAATACTCGTACTAGATAAATAAACAAGTGTATTTCAGATCTTAAAAAACTTACAGCGAAGTTATCTATAAAGACTTGGTAATTAGTATTTATTGATAATTGTAGTTTATTTCATATTTAATCGATACTTGAAATATTTATATACGACTTATGAATAAGAAAACAATAGCAATGAATATAAATTTGTTTTCCTAATTTTATTTTAATATTTGCGTGAATGTATTGTACGAACTTAGCTTGTGTCATATAATTCTATTAACTCAGTGTAAATATAACTATATATTTTTGCTAAGTTGCATAAAACTTATTCATCAGCCGCAATAGGATTACAACATTTTTATATGTTGCGTACAACCACGAAAAAAATTCAATTTAATCAGTGTTAAGACTACAATTAGCTGCAAACCCTATTATCCGTATATTTATAAAAGTATAATATTTATTAGATACTCATAAACGAGACTTTTTAACGTTTTGTTTAATTTTGACACTCAACACTGAAATGGTTAGTTAAATTTCTCTATTTCATTAAGAAACAAATAGCTTTTTTCATGAAAAAAAAAATTGCAAAAACGTTTCATCTTTCTGACATTAGTGAGATCGCGTTAAATTATATCATTAAATACGTGTTCAAAAACTCATGAATGAGATATTATTGAATAGTATAAATGCATATTTTTGAGCTGAAGATCTTAATTTGTTGGTTTTGATTTGATTTATTTCGTCAAGAAACAGTAAAATATTGTATATAACGTACGGGGATGAGTACGAGTATCATCTATTTGAATGATGAACAAACTGTTAAAAACTTCGTCGAAAGCACACATGATAGTCATTTAATCACGCTGGGCAGTAATAGACAGCGGTAACTGGCATACTGGTGAGCATGACCTGATGAGATGGGAGTGGTACTCATTGATGTGGTAGCATATCGAACCAAATACACCAGCGTACCAATATAGTGGGAGTCGCATAGAAAGAAACAGTTCATTTTCTGCATCGTGCTCTAACAACAGTTTTAACAAAGAATGTAATTATAATATTACTCTGAAATCAGATTTTCAATATTATTCCGGGTCTTTTTAATTCGATGACCCAACCATTTCCTTATTAAAACAGTATGTCGATGCGAGTAATTTTTAAAACACCGAACAATTGCGTTCACTACGATGTGTAAGCGAAAAGCTAGTGAAAAGCTAAAACGACAAGCAACTGTATAAATTCACGACTTCTTTAAACCAATGCCAGAAGATGAAATGAACACAACAAATTGAAATCAATTTACGCATTGAACATAAAAATAAATTTTAGCAACATATTTAATCGTATAAAAGGTCGCTTTATCATGTTTTACATCTCATTAGCTGTCAAAAAATCAATTAAGTTACTAATATTACTTTGCTTTCCCATCGAAGACTTCAGTTAAAATTGCACTCGATATTATTTCATTGGAAAAAATGCAAATACTTCTGCAATAAATTTGCTTTGTTAGCAAGAATAAGAGGTCTACCAGAATGGAAGTAGTGAAAGAAATGACTGCATTTCATGATTTCGAAGTTTTACTGCAGTCTGAGACAGGTTAGACCTTCAAAAACTATTTGCGATGACCTTTTAAATGTGCAACGAACATTAAATATCGCTCGTTCGGTCGCAGACGAAAATCGAAGAGATTCGTTCTGAACTTACAATCGTCACAAAACATTTAGACGAATGACTTTAAAAATACTAACCATTATACTCTCTTCCTGTTATTCACGCAAAATAATTTCAAAGAAATGAAGTTTTCAGAGCTAAATGCGGAGATAAATCTTCTTCAGTACCCCAGTGAAAGAATTTACTATCACCAACTGTACACTCGTAGCTAAACTGGTTGAATTAATTTTCCTGAAAATTGTTAATTGAACTTCTTTGAAGCCGTTTTTGACGTTTGAACATTATTCGTCACTACTTGCCAAGAGGATATTTTTTTCTGAAATCGCTGATTACTGAAAATATGCTTATATCCCCAACAAGACAAGAGCGCGAAGGGCCTAAGTTATCTCTGTGTTTCGTGGGATCATTTTATACCAATTAATGTGGAAAGAGGTATTTAGTAAAGCTGAAATGCCCACTTCCCATCAACCATTTGAATTGGAAGGAGCCTGCTCGGGGATTCTAACCACACCAGGAATTGCTCTTTGCCAAGGCAGTAACATCAAATAAATCGTTTGGAAGGGCGGTTTTCCCTTTCCAGATTATTTTCTTTAAAATATGAAGCTTCTTTCAAATTGTGTACTTTGTCATATTTATCTTTAACATAAGTTACTTTGGACAAGAGATGCTAGATACCAGATATTATTTATTTCACAATCTTGATAATCTAATACAAACTTACAGCTCATATGAATGACGAATCACATGATGGTTCCACATATGTTCAAAGAATACTTATTGAATAATAATGTACATTCAGTAATAGTAACCGAGATTTAGAGGTACCCCTTGGTTATGAAAAAAATACAATAAATCAAAGTAGTTATAATTGTTGCTGTTTTAATATTTAATATTTATTAATATTTTTTCCATGTACTCAAATTTAACTTTCGGGAACACTTTTTCTATATTCACATATCTACAAAATATTCAAAAGGAAAATATAATTACATTAAGGAGAAAAAGTACAAAAAGGAATAAAAATAAATATATTTATATGACAAAACAATTAGGGAAAATAACTTAGAGAATTACTGAGTTGGTGATAAGTGTTTTTAATTAATATTAAATTTCTGAATCATTGTAGTTAGATTATTTCTTCATTCATATTTAGTCGGTAAATTAAACTCTTCTGAAAAACCCTAGGGCGTTCAAAGGATCAGTTTTCCAGAAACATAAATCATGAAAATAAAATACTAATTAAAATGGAAGGTGACGGACAGATGCGGAAATGGTTCCCGAAACGTAAGTGGAACGTGAATTATAAATTTATAATTATTTACCTCATTATTCCTTACTAGATAATACTTTATCATGCCACATTTCTGCCATCACATGCATAGTTTCTGCCAAAAGTCTTCCTTCAAAATTATTCCTTCTTTGACATTCATATTATCTTCAAACTAGTATTCATTAAACTATGATAACTGCGTACGGTAACTTTACTACTCCTATGAGGTTGTCCTAATTTATATTTACCCTGATAATGTATTATCATTAGTATTTCCATTTGATAAAAAAATATTTGCAACATTCTTCATACAAAATGCACGTTTTTGCCACCTCTTTGATTTATCATGAAAAACGGTAAAAACGGAATGTGTCTTTCGGAAAATAGAGATAAAAAGCCATTTGTATAGTGCAGAAGGTAAGAAATGGGCAATCTCAGTTTTTGCTCAATAGTTCAAACGAAATCAGAGAAAATCAATCATTTTAAGGCTCCCTCGAATTCATCATGTTTTGTCGAATGTTTCATCTGAAGACACTCTTTTGGTTATCCATTCTTATTTCGTTTAATGATTCCGCTAGCATTTATGTTTCTTACATACTATATATCAGACTATTTTTTTCTGCTTATCTTCCAAATTATTTTCGTATCAACAATTCGAGATAAAATTTTATTGGTTTCTTGGAATCTCTTCCGGTATCTTGTTACATCTCTCCGCATGAATTCTTAGTTTTGAATGTTTCTGCCTTTGCGTTTCCTACGCATATTACATCTTGTGGTCCGGACTAGTTTAATTACTTTCCATAATCACTGTAATATAAACATTGTCAGTCCTGTAATCTTATCTCTATCTTCCTGCAATATTAGAAGTTCATTGATTCTAAGGTCGCATCTGAACGCACAGGATATGTCCCTTTAATTCTCTGAAGAACAAGTAAAGAATATTTCGTATTTATTTCCTTCTTATTTAAAATTATGTTTTATTACATTACATTAATTTCTTGAAATTACCCAATGTATTTTTTATACTTCCCGCAAGTGAGAATATTTCGATGCCCGTTTGAAAAAGAAAGCGTTAAAAATTTCGTAAAAGCAAGTAAAGAGAAAGAGTATCGTTGAAACAGTGTCAGTTTCATATTCACATTTAGGGTCTCAGAAAAGAAAATGCTAGGTTCAATTTGTAAACTTATGATATTATAATTGATTAATTCTTTCGTGTTAACAGACGCATCAAATGCAATGGTCATGTCCCCAAAGTATAGTGCTTGTTTTTATCACAGTGTCTTCTCCTCGCAGAGTGGTACGAAATAGATATCGACCTACTCGTCGACTTGCGAAGTTTGCCCCAACCAGGCACCTCCCACCAGCGGGCCACTGCCCTACTTGGGACAAGCTCTAAGCACCCGACTGGTCTTCCAACATGTGTGGTAGTGCATGTAAGTGTAAGAAAGGGGTGACGACAGGGCAAGGAAGAGGAAAGAAAGATAGCGCGCGGTCCGTGGCCCGTTTATTAGGGTACTGCACCGGCATTCACATTGTTTTAATCGGACAAACTACGGAAAACTACCGATAAGAGCAGTCGACCATTTGTATTCTCCTTCGCGGTTGAATTCGACGCAGCTAGTTAGCTAGTGTCGAAAATCCTGTATCGGACTTGAACCCTACTACTTCCTGGCCAGAGGCACTGCAGTGACATCAGTTGATGGCGTGAGCCACCTTTGGTAGGTTTTTGAGATTATACCTTCGTATGATGGTAGGTTACAGGCCCAAAGTTTGCTCTTTTGTTATGAAACTAGAAGAGCTTCACAGCACTTTCTCGCATTATTTGTAACAGCTCGCATTATTTCCTGCACAGCATACAGTCAAGCAAGGATAATTACACAAATAAATTGAAAATCCAGAACTAAAGGCCATCCAATACATCGAATTATGAGTTCATTCGAAACTACGTTATCAAAATATATTATACCACATTTCACGCAAAATTATGCGAAAGGACTGAAATTTGCGAAAATTGTACATGACCTTATTTAAAAAATCTATCTTTAAATAACAAATTTCATACAAGAGAAAAACTTCGTATATTCAATATTTTACTTGTAGAAAGACATGAAAAAAATTGAACTTTTGAAATTTAAAAAAAATTGGTATTGCAAAAATTAAGACTTGCACTATTCTCTTAAACGCCCTTCACACTATCGAACAAAAACTGTAAACAAATTGATGCAATTTTATATTTAAAAAATATACCAGGGGCTTCATACAAAGTATTCCCCAAAATTAAAATATAGGTTTCAAATTCAAAGGGCGCGATTGGGGGATATCAATATTGGTGAAAATCCTACTTGCGGTTTAGCCGCTGGCGTTGTTTACAGATAGACGAGACGTATTGCCGAAAATCGATTTTTTGGCATCAAGGACCCACAAAACATGGATTATGACTATACAACGTGTTAGAGTAAGTAATTTACTACATATAGGTTCAAGATTTATCCACTTTTTCATTAGCCGGGCCCGGCAATAGAGTTTTTGTATCAAAAATTCGCCGTTTTGTTCCGGAAGCATTACAATATTTTCTCAAGAGTGCGTAATCAGTAGCCAGAAAGTAAAAAGAAGCTGAGTCCTTAGAAAATAATCCCATGAAAAAGAGCTCTAGAGGAAAGGAAGCTCAGTATATATGAAACTTGGAAACAAACGCTGAGTTCATAATGACATCCACCTGTACCATACCTTCAGTTTTAATATTATACGAGAATTTATTGATGGACTCTTTAGCTGTGAGTTGTTATTTTATTTTGGGAATGGGTATGAATGTAAAACGAAATCACACGCTATCAAAGAAAAGGAAAAAAATATAGCCGCATGTTGGGGGTAAATAAGAAAAATAATTTAATGAGTCTTGTAATGGAAGAAAACAGCACATGACCGGTGCTATGTTTCTATAAAGCCTGAAGATACAAGAAATATTAAAAATTTCAACTTAATGACATGTTGATTTTCAGAATGCCTACTTATGTGGTCTTATTTCTGTGCTTCCAGTGAAGATGAACACTATCAAAATTTAACAAGGCTCGCGTTCAGGGAGCTTTAGGAGACAAAATAGAAGTCGCAGTGTGTCGTAAAGTATTTCTGGCAATTCACGGGATATTAACAACTAAACGTGAATATTAAGTATCCTAATTTAAAACATTGAATAATGTTCACGAACTGAAAACCAACACATTTTACGAAAGAAAGAAGACGGCAAAGAAGACAGAAAGTGAAAAAAGGAATTCATAGGCATGGACTCTGGACAGAATTTACCTCTGCCAAACATTTAAACTAATATAGTGTACGATAAAAAACAGTTACATATTCAAAATTTTTAACATTCATTAATAGTAGAAGGCTGTGAGTACATTTTTTGTTTATTCCGAATGAATTGCCAAAAAAGAAAGTGTCGACGTGAGTTCAATTCTTCATTCATTGCTTTATAATGATTTTGACCTATCTGTAAGAAAGCTTGGCATTTATTGACATTCTTGAGCAGGTCAGAACAATAATTACACTCTTATCTTCGCACATAACACGGTGACGTAGAAAGAAGATTTTAGTCAGTAAATGTACACATCCATACAGGAGTGTAGGAACTTATAAACCAGAAATCCCACATGGGAGTGGCCAAGGATTGGGTACAAGTATTCAAAACGGATTGAGCAAAAATTTCACCGTTTTAATGTAATTGAAGTGATTTTAGAACTGTTTGATTTGATTTATGTAGTAAAAACAAACAGCAGAAACTGTTTGTGACGTACGGAGGAGAAAATAAAACTGCGCAAGTTTTTTTGAGTTCCAGACCTTCTTCCCAACATTTGTACTATAAATAGTTGAAAGATGAATAAAAGTTTAAAAGATATTCATAACAATAATAATAATAACAATAATAAATAATAATAACAATAATAACAATAACAATAATAATAATAATAATAAATAATAACAATAATAATAAAAAATTTAAATAACCATGAGATTAACAACATTTGTAGAAACTAGACATTTTTGTTCCCGAGTTATAGAAAACTTATTTGCATGCGCAAACGAACACCAGATTTGATTCCTCTGTATTGCCAACAAATAACAATATACCCCTAGTATACTCCTACCACTACCACCACTACTAGAAAAAGGAGAGTTAATCAAAACGTGAGTATAGTGCGCATTGTTCATCAGTGGATATCTTTTCTAAAGCCGCTCTGCGACCAGAACTAGCCCTTTCCTACTCTGCCAATAAGCTAACTGGTTGTTGATATAACAATCTCAAAGCTCGTCAATTCAGAACAACCTACAATGGAACATGGTGCCCTTAGACGAACTTAGCATTGGGAAAGGATCCCAAGATCAGGGCGGCATCTAGGTGACAACCTACGAACTGGTTGAGGAGGGCTGAGGCTACCTCAGCGAGTGGTCGATAGGTAGTCCTGGCTTAACACACTAGAGAGAGAGAGGAGAAACTGTGAGGAAATGAGGGTACCTAGATACGGGTGATAAGGAGTGGATGGAATGTCAGGCAGGGCGAGGGGTATGGCTTCGTTGAAGTTTGCCTCTAAGGGGGAAATAGAATTTAGTTACAATGAAGAATGCAAAACTGCAGTTTGGAAACAGGCTATTGCATTTAAAAGACGTTTCACTGAACAGTGTTTGATTTGCCTAAATTTTATTATGATGGAAATATAATAACACGATTATCTAAGAACTACCTTCCTCGCCAATTTGCTTTTCTACAATTTGAAAGTAATGTTTTTAAAATATTTTATTTCAGGACTACTCCCCATCTCTCGGGAGAAACATGTGAATTTGAAAGTCTTGAAAATGTTTTGTGTTCCACAAGAACAACAGTACTTCAAAAACTTAATGCTCGCTTGAGAAAATGGAGAACAGAAAAAGTTAATAGAGTATTTAATTTTGATAACCTAGTTATCATGAATTTATCTAGGAAAAAAGGATGTATATTTTATCTCATGTTCATGGTTTCAGTCCTTTCTTTCTGATCGGGCATTGCCTTTGCCGTTCTACTTGCGTTTAAGTATTCCATTCATATCTTGAACAAGTATACACTAATATGAATGCAATTCTTCATTAGAAAATAGCCTGTTGTTCATATTTTTCTTAAAATGTTGGTTAAATGTTAACATGTGTGAATAGAAAAAAATATATGAATGGAAAAATAGATCTTTGAAATCTCGGAAATGGACTTGGCCGTTTCTTCTTCTGGACTATCCACTTATCTTCCAAAAAGTAACTGCTCTAATTCTCATGACATGCGTGAAAGTTAAGAATAATACTGTTAATGTACTTAGCATGAACATAATTTCGGATTTGTCTCAGAGCAGAGAATTGTCGAACGTGGTGATCTAATCATGGCTTTTGAATGCTTTCAAAAAGATTCAAATACTAAACGCTTAAATAGATATTTTTAATAGAAATGATCTGAATGACCATTGTGATAATCTACTTAAATTTTCTTTATATCTTAACATATCGTATAATTACGATGGTTATGAGAAGAAATACGAAAATGATGTACGAAAGAGAAATTTATTATAAACAATAATGTTAATCACACTCATTGCCTTGAAAACACTAAAAAAATATTCATCTGATTACCACTGGGTTTTATAAATATATTATTGTTCACTTGCACTACAATAATATTTTTAATGACAATTGGTTACTAAATGTAATTTATACATTAAGACCATTGAAATGTATTAAAATATAAATACATCCTGAGAAATATGGCAAAGACAGATTTTACCACAATAACCACTAAACGTATTTCGACATTTGTTGAGGTTATGTGTTCACAGGATCAGGTGAGAGTTGTGTTTAAATTTACTAGCATCATCACGTAACAATTCACGTTACGCACTTTACCGCTAATTAATTATCACATGTCTTTAGTCTCATATATAAACCGCAAACCTGTTTAGTCATTTTACGCAGAGTCAAAAAGAACTCAAAAGTCCGATTAAAATGTATTTTGTCGCATTGTACAGCGAGCAGTCGCAGGAAAACCGCATTTACGGCCGGTGACCTCGTGAATCACGCGAGATTTCGAAAGCGCATCAGAGCAGAAGGCTGCCACAAGTGCTCTTCATTTCATCATGTGCGAACTTGCGGAGCCAAGTTGCCGCGAGTCAGCCAATCCCCCAGCGGCGGCGTACTCTGGAGTCCGGCCGAAAGCTCTTTTCACTTATTATTAGTGATTACGGGCGCATCAACTGCTACGGCCATTATTCCCGTAGGTGTAGTGCATGGTTTCTCTCGAGAGGTGGCGGTGATCTTGCTTTCCTGGATGGTGACATACGGTGCCGACCTACTGTCGGCTAGCGGGGGGTTTCCCAACCACGTACCTCCCACAAGCGGGGCACCGCCCCATGCTACCGGTCTTCCCATGCGCCCATAAGCTCATGATCGGTCTTCCGACATGTGTGATAGAGTAGTGCATGTAAGTGTGTGTGTTAAAAGTAGGATAGGACAAGGAATGGGAAGGAATGATCGCGCGCGGTCCGTGGCCCGTCCCGTAGGGTACTGCTCCAGCATTCGCCTGGTACTGTTCGGAAAAAACACTGAAAACTACCCTTCAGAGCAGCCGGCCGCTAGAATTCTTCTCCAGGCAGCGATCTAGTTATCTGGACAGTGACGAAAATCCTGCCACCGTCGGGCCTCGAACCTCAGGGCCTCTCGGTCAGAGACACCTCAGTGTCATCATTTGATGCCCTGCGCCACCTCTTCCGGTCTTCCGATAGCCGTTACGGTCAACTTTCCCCGCGACCTCGGCCGGAGAGAAAGGGAACGGGTTTGCCGGCGATCGCAGTGATATGAATGGGCCGGCGAGTGTCGCACGCGACCCACGAGTACGCGCAGACGGCGAGCACCTGCAGTCGCGCCGCGGGGCGGGACGGAAGGGAACGAAACGGGACGGAACGGATCGGAACGGATCGGAACGGATCGGAACGGATCGGAACGGATCGGAACGGATCGGAACGG
>BOPP01000091.1:2104342-2213379 GCA_017312745.1 Gryllus bimaculatus
CCGGAAGAGATTCCAAGAAAACCAAACTAAAATCTTTATCTCGAAGATGTTGATACGACAAATAATTTGCCGAAGATAAAGCAGAAAAAAGTTAGCTCTATATATAGTATGTAAGAAACATAAAATGGGCTAGCGGAATACATTAAACGAAATAAGAAGGATAACCAAAAAGAAGTGTTCTTCAGATGAAAATTCGACAAAAACCATGATGAAATTCGAGGGAGCCTTAAAATGATTGATTTTCCTGAATTTCGTATTGAAATTTGAATCTATTGAGCAAAAAACTGAGATTGCCCGATTTCTTACCTTCTGCAACTATACAACAATGGCTTTTTATCTC
Organism: Gryllus bimaculatus; assembly: GCA_017312745.1. Lineage (NCBI taxonomy): Eukaryota > Metazoa > Arthropoda > Insecta > Orthoptera > Gryllidae > Gryllus > Gryllus bimaculatus. The sequence goes on from BOPP01000091.1 coordinate 2,104,683, forward strand.
TATTTTCCGAAAGGGACACATTTCGCCGTTTTACCGTTTTTCACTTGGAATAAATCAACAGAGGTGGCAAAAAACCGTGCATTTTGATGAAGACATGTTGCACAAATATTTTATCAAATGGAGACAATACTAATGATAATTACATTAATCAGAGGTAAATATAAATTAGACAACCTCATTAGGAATAGTACAAGTTACCCGTACGCAGTGATCATAGTTTAATGAATACTAGTTTGAACGGATAAATATGAATGTCGAAAGAAGGAATAATTTTTTGAGAGGAAGACTTTTGGCAGAAAAACATGCATGTAATGGCCAGCAAAATGTGGCATGATAAAGTATTTATCTAGTAAGGAATAAATGAGGTAAATAGATTATAAATTTATAATTCAACGTTTCCACTTACGTTTCGGAACCATTTCCGCATCTGTCCGGTCCACCTTCCCCACTTACATTTAGTCATTTTTCTTTCATGATTTATGTTTCTGGAAAAACTGATCCTTTGGAACCGGCCCTAGGGTTTTTCAGAAGAAGTGTAAATTTACCGACTAAATATGAATGAAGAAAATAAAATCCCCTAACTAGCAATGACTTCCAGATAATTTAATATTAATTAAAAACACTTATCACCAAACTCAGTAATGCTCTAAGTTATTTCCCACTTAATTGTTTTTGTTCATATAAATCGATATTTATTTATTCCCTTTTTTGTACTTTTTCTCCTTAATGTAATTAATAATTTCCTTTTGAAATATTTTGTAGATATGTAATATAGAAAAAGTTGTTTGTCCCGAAAGTTAAATTTGAGTACATGGAAAAAATATTAATAAATATTAAATGATTAAAAACAGCAACAAATGATAACTACTTGATTATTGTATTTTTTTCATAACAAGGAGGGTACTCTAAATCTCGGTTACTATTACTGAACCTGTACATATATTCAATAAGTATTCTGGTTGAAACAGATGGGGAACCATCCATGTGATTCGTCTTTCATATGAGCTGTAAGTTTTGTATTAAGATTATCCAAGATTGTGAATAAATAATATCTGGTATCTAGCATCCTTGTCCAAAGTAACTTAGGCTTATAAGATTAAATATTGACAAAGTACACCAATTTGAAAGAAAGCTTCATATTTTAAAAGAAAATTAATCTGGAAAGGGAAAAACCGCCCCTTCCAAACTGATTATTATGTTACTTGGCCTTGGCAAAGAGCAATTCCTGGTGTCGGTTAGAATTTCCCCGAGCAGGGCTCCTGTCCAATTCAAATGGTTTGATGGGAAGTGGGCAGTCAGCTTTACTGAAATACCTCTTTCCAATTAATTGGATATAAAAATATCCCACGAAAAAACAGAGATAACTTAGGCCCTTCCGCGCTTCTTGATCTTGGTTGGGGAGTTATTAAGCATATTTTCAAGTAATCAGCGATTTCAGAAAAAAATATCCTCTTTGGGCAATAGTGGACGAATTAATGTTCAAAGCGTCAAAAAACGGCGGTTCAAAGAAGTTCCAATTAACAAATTTTCAGGAAAAAATAATTCAACCAGTTTTAGCTACGAGTGTACAGTTGGTTGATAGTAAATTCTTTCGACCTGGGTACTGAAGAAAGATTTATCTCCCCGCATTTAAGCTCTGAAAAACTTTCATTTCTTTGAAATGATTTTGCGCAGGGATAGTGAATAAACAAGGAAGCAGAGTTTTTTTATAATGGTTAAGTATTTTTAAAGTCATTTTTCTTTTTTTGTTTTGTTTTTTTTTTTTTTTGTTGTGAGTTATATATTTTTTTGTTTGGGTGTTGTGGGTTGTGTTGTGTGGGTATGCGTTATGTGGTGGGGTGTGTGTGAAGGTCATGATGTGTTACGGATATCTCTTCGATTTTCGTCTGCACCGAACCGAGGATGAGGGGGTTTTAAATGTTCGTTTTGCACATTTAAAAGGTCATGCCCGCTATAGATGATAGTTTGTGTATAGTGTCTTTAACCTGCTCAGATACTGCAGTAAAACTTTCGATGGGACATTGAATATGCAATCATTTCTTTTCAACGTACTTCCATTCTGGATAGACCTCTTTATTCTTGCTAACAAAAGCAAATTGATTGCAAAGTATTTGCTTTTTTTCCAATGAAATAATAAAAAATCGAGTGCAATTTTATATTCTGAAGTCTTCGATGGGAAAGCCCAAATGGGGGGTGGGAGGGGTTGTGGTGGAGAGGGGTGTGAGGGTGTTTGGAGGGTGTGTTTTTTGTTTGGTTGTGGAGGAGGTGGGGGGGGCGGGTGGTGTGAGGGGATGTTTGGAGTGGGTTGTGTGGTGGGGGTTGGGGGAGGGGGAGGGTCAAGCTAATATGAGAATTTGTAAAACCGATGATTTAAAGCGACCTTTTATACGATTAATAATATGTTCGCTAAAATTTATTTTATGGTCCAATGCGTTTTTGTCAGGGGTGTGAGTGAGACTTCACGTCCTCTCCTCTCTCTCACCGTCTTCTCTCTCTCTCTCTCACCGTCCTCTCTCTCTTCTCTCACCGTCTTCTCTCTTCTCTCTCTCACCGTCTCTCGTCTCTCTTCACCGTCTCTCTCTCTTCTCACCGTCTCTCTCTCTCTCACCGTCTCTCTCCTCTCTCACCGTCTCTCTCCTCTCACCGTCTCTCTCTCTCTCACCGTCTCTCTCTCTCTCACCGTCTCCTCTCTCTCTCACGGTCTCTCTCTCACCGTCTCTCTCTCACCGTCTCTCTTCTCACCGTCTCTTCTCACCGTCGTCTCTCTCACGTCTCTCTCTCACCGTTCTCTCTCTCTCTTCTCTCTCACCGTCTCTCTCTCTTCTCTCACCGTCTCTCTCTCTCTCTTCACCCGTCCCTCTCTCTCTCTCACCGTCTTCTCTCTCTCACCGTTCTCTCTCTGCTCACCGTCTGCTCTCTCTCTCACCGTCTCTTCTCTCTCTCACCGTCTTCTCTCTCACCGTCTCTCTCTCTTCACCGTCTCTCTCTCTCACCGTCTTTCTATCTGCTCACCCGTCTTTCTCTCTCTCACCGTCTCTTCTCTCCTCTTACGTCTCTCCTCTCTCTTAACAGTCTCTCTCTCATCTTACAGTCCTCTCCTCTTACAGTCTCTCTCTCTTACAGTCTATCTCTCTCTCTTACAGTCTATCTCTCTCTCTTACAGTCTATCTCTCTCTTACAGTCTATCTCTCTCTTACAGTCTATCTCTCTCTTACAGTCTATCTCTCTAACAGTCTCTCTCTCTTACAGTCTCTCTCTCTAACAGTCTCTCTCTCTAACAGTCTCTCTCTCTAACAGTCTCTCTCTCTTACAGTCTCTCTCTCTTACAGTCTCTCTCTCTTACAGTCTCTCTCTCTTACAGTCTCTCTCTTACAGTCTCTCTCTTACAGTCTCTCTCTTACAGTCTCTCTCTTACAGTCTCTCTTTTACAGTCTCTCTCTTACTACCTCTTTCTCTCACCGTCTTTCTCACTGTCTCTTTTCCATCCCTCTCTCTCACCCTGTCCCTGTGTGACTGTCTCTCTGTCTCTGTATCTCTCTGTCTCTCTCATTGACATTTACTTGTAGATTCTGTACGTCTCTGAGTAGATGGGGTAATATCAAGAAGCGTCGGACCACCAAAAATGTAACTATCTTAAAGAAGAGTGAATAATTAGTTGGAATGTTTTAATAATAAAATAAGTTGTTTTTATTGAAGAATCCTGATAGGAGTAAAATTGGATGTTGTTGCCTCCATATTTTTTTAGAATTTCGGAAATAAAGTATGGATTGATACAAAATTTTAATTGCAGTTTTAACTAACTTAGTAGAAGTATCATATCTAGCAATTTGTTTTAAATTCATAACGAAGTTCGAAAAGGTTTCTGCATTAATACTATAATAGATGGAAATTGTATGATTTTAAAATCTTCCTCTGATTCTTGATGTTCTAATAATATTGAATACTTGTTGGGAATGGATAATTGTTAAAAATTAGAAGAACGTCCCTTGTTAGCTGCTAGTCTTTTACCTGTTAAATGATTATAAAAATCACCATCTCTTTTTCTTGATCCATTCTTTAGCTGAGAAACCAATTTGGAAGCAGAGTACGACGTTAAAATTGTGCCCGAAGTTGCAGGTTTAGGAGCAAGAGCATTCTATTGAATAGGAGATTGGTCATTTTGCTCTACCAGTCTCTGCTGTAATCTTGCTGTACTGTCTCGCTGACAACAGGGGTGAGGAACAGTAGAATTTAGATGTGTTTGCAAATCAGCATATTTAAACTCAGTTTGATATATATAACCAGCTGCAAGAGTACACAACTTCCATTTGAGCACACACACACGGATATGGCGCCCAAGGTGTCATAAGTTTGAAAATTGCATTGTCAATTTATTTAAAATAAATCCAAGGAACTCCAAATTTATGATGAACTACGTTTATACAATATGATATTCACTATCAATGTAAAATACCAATGAGGAAACGTTTTTTAAAAGTTTATATTTCGCAAATCTTCGCTCACACTTCACGACTACGTCTTGTCACAAGCATTGCCCCCTTAGATTACAGAATTTAAAAATCTTAGAATCTTATAACGTGATCATACGCACCGCTACTGGCCTCTGGAGGAATATTCGTAAATTAGGAAATCCAATGGTGCACCTGTAGTAGCTAACCCAAAGGTGCCATGGAGAACACTCTGAAGAGAACCAGTCCCGGAAACATTTCTGCTTCTCTAAGAGATACGAGTACTACCCCCCCCCCTTTGATCACCGGCCTGCTCCGTAGCATCAATTGCCCGTAGACCACGGGTTCCAGACGAAGTTGCTGAAATTTGAAAAGGAGATAATGGCGTTTAAGGGACCGACTGCGGGGGGGGGGGTCAATTATCGAGAATTAACTGGCGACTGACTGCTGAAAATACGATCAAGGTGACCTTATTTTAATTTTTTTAATGAAGTTGGTAATTAATTATTTTGTGATTAAAGATACAAAACTATTAATGAATTATAAATTCGCTCTTCATTGTACTTATCGTCAAGATGCAGAGACAACAGAGGAAATTATAACTACGCATGTTCCAATAACACTCCATAGCGCGAGAAAATACTCTTTCCAGAAATGTTATGACCACATTTTAAAAAGTCTTAACATGAACTGCATTTTGCAATCATTGCGCAACAATAAATTATTCAAACTAAGGTACATAGAAATGTGTCTTCGATTATGATTGCAAATCAGATATTAGAGAAAATATTGGTAAGCGAAATTATCTAAGTTATGCTATCTGGAGTTGATAACTATTCTTTGTACTGATTATAGTATCATATGCTGTATAATACAGAGAAAATGAAACAGGATCAACGAAGAAAACCTTTATTTCAAAAGTGATCGACGTAAGATTCAGGTTAGGAATTCCTGCCCCTAGATTTTCATTGAAATTTACTTTGGTCCATACGTAACCTTAAAGTTCATATTTGCGTTGATCTAATTTTAACAGACTTGCATCAATATTCATTGGATAAATGATTACTATGTGGGGGTGTGAACTATGTCAATCACACAATGAAAAAAGGCATGCCTTCCAAGGAATTAGAACAAACGCCTTGCCATCTGCCTTAAATTATTACGGTTCTTACACGTCTTTATAAGGTTTTTACGGCGGTCAAACACGTGTGGGTAAAACTGATATGTATATCCCGATAAGCATGTGCCTCACGGAAAAAATGTTAATTGCAAAAGGAATCACAAGTAATAGAGAAGGGAAGAGAGGCAGAGATAGCGTGGAAGATTAAAGCGTGGAAGACAGATTAAAACAGGTAACTTCTTCACACAAAAGATTTTAAAAAATATGAACATTTTTAAGAAATTAGTAACAATACAATTTGAAACGAAAGCAAATTTAGTATGAAGCAGTAATACATAATTTTCCGCAATTTACAGCTAAACATATACTGTAAAAAAACACTTCCCGATTAGTCGATTTGCCGATGCCAATTAGTTTTCATTATCAAATCAACATTGTTCACGTTGCGAAAGAGAGAAGTCATAAATAACCCATAGTTTCTAATACAATATACGTAAAAATCACTGTCAGAAAAAGGACTTTAACAAGTAATATACAATACGAGACCTAAATATTTGATCATAAACTTCCACAATTTTTGTAGCTGACCTTTTAATTCACTGTATTATCAATTTAAATGTACGAGCGAAACAAACATCTTAGATATCTATCCATTGGGTTAAAAATAGCTTCTTAACAAAACACGGAATAAACGTTCCTCCTTTGAATACAAAATTCTACAGAAGCAAGTAAGGAACTTCGTAATTCCACAATTACATTGACACGTCCTACTGCAGGGAAAACTCAAGCGCTACTCGCCAACTCCCGAGCAAATCGACGAGCCGAAAACCTCAACGTTGAATTCTGCATCTTAAAAATGAACTAATGTCAATTGTGTATTCTTTTTCGTTATTAAGTAGATTACACTTTTCCTGAGAATCGTAAATCGTAAAAAAGTACTTCTAGATCGGAGAATGAAATGCGTTAAGTATTCCGTGATATATCAAGATATCATTCGAATATTATTGACGAATTAATTTCAAAAACGTATATTTTGATGGTGGAAAGTTGTGGCAATTCAGCGAAAAATATGGACCGAACGTTAGGGGCAGCGACGTAACACAGGCAACCCGCCGGACAACGTTCCCTCCAACGGCTGCCGTTCAAGCAGGGGCGACTCTCAAGTTGTGGAAGACGAATCAATCAACGAGTGAATAAATCAAATAGATTTTTTAATTACAACTTCAGTGACCGAGAACGGGATTCGGAAAAAAAACACTTCTTCTTAGGAAATATCAAGCCAATTATTAGAGAGGTATTTGAAGCACCTGTTATATCACGGCCAAATCGCACATTGCTCAGTCGCCGAGCACGATCCGCTATGTCAGCTGCTCAACTTTGGAGGCCGCGAATCAGGCTGTGAAAGGCGCACGCGAACCAAGGAACCGGGACCGGGAGAGACGGCTTAGGACATCAACAGATTTCACTGCAGTCCCTCTGACCGGGAGGTCCTAGGTTTGAGTCACGAAGGCGGCATGGTTTTCGACACTAACTTGTCAGGTAGGTCGAAATCAGTCGCTGTCTGGAGGAGAGTACTACTAGTCGGTTGCTCTGATCGGTAGTTTTCCGAGGTTTCGCCCATCAACACCAGGCGAATGCCGAAGCAGTACCCTAACAAATGGGCCATGCACTGCGCGCGATCTCACCTTCCTCTTCCTTGTCCTATCCTCATCCCTTACTCACATACACTTACACTACCACACTGCCGGAAGGCCCGTCAAGAGCTTAGAGCTTGTCCCGAGTGGGGCGGTGGTGGGAGATACCTGGTTGTGGAATATCTCCCGCTAGCCGACAGTAGGTCGGTGTCGAATCTCGCCATGCAGCGGGTGGAAATATCAACGCCACCTCCGGAGCAAAAAGGTGCATTACACTTACGGGATTAATGAACCGTGCTGTTGACCTGGGAATGGTAATGACGTGGTAGGTGACGAGCCGGGAATCACTAAACAATCCAAGGATGCGGCACTCGGAAACGCGCGGTGCGTCGGGTCGCAACGGGACGAGACCGAATAAGACAGCGTCGCAGCAACTGCAATCGCCATATGTGGGGTCAACATCAGCGAGCTCTTCGGTTTCAAGTGCAGGTCGATCCATGGGGAATTAAGCGGAACAAATCGTGGTCGCGGCATTTTTTAGGATTTCTCCCGTTTTCCGATCCTCTTGTTCCATTGTCCCACTTTCACATCGCTTCATCATCGTTAGTATCATCTCATCAGAATCACTACTCCACCAAAGCCATTCGATGGCTTTTGTCTCAAAAACGGCATCGTAAGAAAGACTAGTGGCAAGTTGCTACAAAAATACTGCGGAACCTAATGAGTTGAATCGAAATGCTGAAATTCATTCGTTTGTTATTTTATGACACATTTCAAGCAACAGAAAGTACACATTGACGTATCAGTCAAAGAAGAAAAAAAAGTCATGCTTTTCAGCACACGTCATCGCGAAGTAGCTGTCAGTGATCAAGGAAAAAAAAGCACTAAGAATCTGTAACGTTCTGTAACACAACAATAAACGAAGTAGACGTAGTAGACGAAATGACTGAGGAATAAATAATCAAAACATCATGTCTTCTATAATATGCACCTGACCAACGCACGTTTTCTATAATATATTGTATCAATTAATGCTTGGATTATTACAATTATGTAACTAATGAATAGATGAAAAGAAAAAGTTATTTCTGCAACTACCTAGTGAATTGAAGGGAATTTGTCACAAAAATTGCACAAGGAACCAGAAGAGACTGCAGTGCCTGGGTCATCCAGAAAGCGAAAGAAGTAGCAATTTAGCTTGTGCAAAAACAAGCGATATCTGCTAGAAGTGCCACATACAAAGCATTGAGATCTTTAGGATGCTTTTTAAGAGTGCAAGAAAAATATACGCATCAAAATAAAACCATAGTTTGAACGTCTGAAAATGCAGCCCAAACATCTATCTCTAAACATACTTGACAAAGAAATTTATTGACTGAATAGAATTTTCACTCATCTTCCCCTCCGTTTCAGTAATTGATATTTATCTAACTACGTTTTTTCTTGATTTGCTCTTACATGTTCATATATTCTCTTGAAACAATATAATAATATTTTTATCAACTTGAAAAGGATCCCAAGAAAATTACCAACAGATAACTTTCATTTTATTTCATGTGTTATTGTTTTTCAGTTGTTATAGTATTTACTAGTTATTTCAAATTTGAAATAGTTTATAAATATTAGTTGAATAAAAATAGTTTTAACGTAATTTCAAATTTCAATCAAAATTCAATTTTCTATCACATGTTCGTGACAAAACATTTCGTAAAAAAGAATTTTTTCTGGTACGTCTAGGAAGGAGATTGTTTTCATTACCTCACAATTTAACGAGTACTCGCACTGTAGCTAGTCTCCGTTGTATCCTTGTCGAAACCTGTTCTCTTCGGCTGCCGTACCAGCCTCCCTTTCTGGTTACAGTATTTCAGCAGCGCCGTCTACCAGTCCGGGCCGGCAATATGTAATAGGTGAATACACAGTGCTGCCACCTGGGAAGACGCGCTGGAGAGTTACGTTCGTTTTAGTTCGCAAAACTGACTACTTTGGGAGCAGGTCTCTTAAAGCACCCATCCGATTATCTTTCTGAGAAGTCAACTCGTTTACACTTCATTAACACGCTACTTAATGTGTGAAAACGATGTGGGAACTCGATTAATAAATAGCCTATTACTTCTACTCGAAGTGGACATTTAAAACAAATTTCAAAATATATAGGTGTAGAAGAACTTAAGTGTACGAAACCAATGCCTGTTTTTCCTTTTCAGCGAAAACAAAACTTTATAATATATAGAGAGTTAATAATTACTGTTTATAATAATATGTAACCCATAATTCCATAGTAATATGTAATGTAAATTTTTAGTACCTACATATTATATATGTATTTTATGCAATATCATTCAAATCACATTTTAGAAACAGATTGCAACGTATCTTCAAACGGAATAACAGATTGATTTAAAAAATGTTAATTTACGATTTAATTAGGTTGAAAGGTTGATAATTTTAATTGATAGCGTTCATTATAAAATATATTATTATTATTATTATTATTATTATTATTATTATTATTATTATTATTATTATTATTCGTAAGAAACAAAACAGCAGATCCGATCCTGATCGTTTAGGCAGTAGTGCCGTAGCGATTTCGGACGGAAGGATCGCGGACTCGAGTCCCGTCTTAGACATGGTTGTATTTGTGTTCTTAATCCTTTCACCTCTTACCATCACCTTATCATGTTATCTTCACAGTTATCACACACCGTTAAATGCAATAACTGTCGCTAATTACCTAGATTTTGATGCAACCTTAAATAACAAAAAACCACATGGTAATTAATGTAAATAGAATGTTAAAGAAAATGTGTAGAATAGTTACTGATAAAATTGAGTATATGAGAAAATAAAATTGCAATAGGTTTTCTAATATTATTACTCGTAGTGTTCTCCAACCAATATGATTAACAGATGAAGAGAATTTAATATTAATTTATATTTGATTAAAAATTTACAGGAAGAAAACAAAGCAAAAGGAATAAAATAGGAAAATTAAAGGAAAATCAGGAGAAACTATCAAAAACCGTTTCATTTTGATGTTGCTGAGTGAATGCGCAATCAGAGAATAAGAGATTGCATCTATCTCGTATTAAATGTGGATCATATATACTCAAGAATGATTGTTAAGAAAGTGGAGCTACAAGAGTGCACAATTTCTCTCGTTATTGGTAACTTTCGCAATATTCGGAAATTCAGAAAGTCGAATATCGGAACTGTTTTTTTTTCGAGATTTGGGCACTTTGCTTTATATGGGAAATATTTTAAGGATTCATTTTGAAACCGTTTTCGAGAAAAGATTGCTTTTAAAATTGTCTTTATAAAATTCAAAATTACTACTCATATTTTCGAAACATTGCGCAATCATATTTGAAAAATTAAATTTTGTAGATGATATTTTATTAACTCGGCAATTTCTATTCTTATAATATAGGAGATTTGGTTTTCCATTTTTAATATTACTAATTTATCCATCATCTTAACCTTTGAAAAGGTTATTATCTAAATATATACTATGGTTTTTGTTTTATGGGGTGTCACCTTTAGATGACACTGGGCGTTGCAGGTCTAGTGAAAATAAAATACAACAAAGTGATTTACAAGCATTTGCATTTTATGCATCAAATGGAATTTCATTTAGTGATTCTTTTTACACAAGAAAATAAGAAACAACAGTTGTAATTTAAGCGAAAGAAGAAAATGAATATTTTGTCACATTAATTTGTGTTATGAAATTTGTACAAACACAGGAAATAAAATGCTACTTTGCACTTTTGCCACACGATGCTTGTGCATTGCTGACAAAGACTACATTTTTTGTGACAACAATTTAGTCTTGTAATGTGGTGTACAACATAATCTTTTCTTAGGGTTTTCTTAGGGATTAGGGCTGGAGTTCATGGACCCCATGAATCATGAATCATGAATCATGAATACTGCAGAGCTGTCCATAAACTGTAAGAGTACTAGGGGGTGGAGATATCTCTTCTGAACAGCACGTTGCACGGCATCCCAAATGTGTTCAATAATGTTCATATCTGGGGGTTTGACCAAACATTATAATAATTTAAGTTGTTTGGTTGGCTACTAGTGTTTCCGAGCACGTGAACTGCTAAAGGGCATTAGTACCGTAAGTGTAGTCCATGATGGGGGGTTGCTTTTTTTGTGCTCGGAAGGTAGTGGTGTTGTAGCCCCGCTAGATAGCGAGATCCGCTGTCCACCTACCGTAGGCTAGCGGGGGTTTCCCAAGTCAGGTATCTCCCACCAGTGGGGCAGAGCCACAGCCGGGACAAGCTCTAAGCCCCCGACCGATCTTCCGGCATATGGGGTAGTATAGTGCATGTCAGCATAAGTGTGTAAGGGGCGAGGATAGGGCAAGGAAAATTGAAGATGCGCGCGGTCCGTGGCCTGTTTGTTAGGGTACTGCTCCGGCATTTGCCTGGCATTGATCAGAGAAACCCCGGAAAACTACCGATCAGAAAAGCTGGCTGCAACAATTCTCCTCCAGACAGTGACACAATTCGACGTACCTATCTGGCTACTGAGGAAAAACCTACCACCGTCGGGACTCGAACCCGAGGACCTCCCGGTCGAAAAAGGTTTAGAGACATGAGTTCATGCTCTGAGACACCTCTCCCGGTAATTTAGAAGAGAATAAGGAAGACCAACCCTAGTTAAAGAGTGGAAACCTAGCTGTCAGATCGTCTGTCCTGAAGAAAGTATTATAGTTTGAAATGAGCAGTGATTTCGAACCGTCTAGAATTTCAGTACTGATAATGAAGTCAATCTCTATTTAAGCATATTCCTATCATAAAATAATCACCAATTACTTTCAGTTTTCATGATAATCATCTCAAAATGCTTTTTTGTGAAAAAATGGATTGTTTCGTTATTTCTTGTCCATTCAGATGTGTACTTTTCTACGTTTCATCTTCTTGTTCCTAAATTTGTTTGCTTATTTATTTGTAATTTTCTGATTGCGCAAATGTCACGTACCAAAAATTTGAGAGCATATGCATAAAACCTGCCACAAATATGTTGCGAAGAGTGAGTGTGTGACACCAGATACCACATCAAATATCTAAAAAAAAAAACACCACACTTGAACGTAAAAGCAGAAGGAGGTACTTGCAAAGGTTGGTGAAACGTGATAAGAGACCAGAAATTCTAAATCTAAGAAGTAACATCTTATTCTGGGCCTAGTAGAGCTAATGAATCTCAATCTAGCTTTTAACCTAAATTCCTTTTTCTATTGCCAGTCGCGACTTGAAACATTACAATTCTTCTAATTTTGAAGTTATCTTTATCATTCATTTTGTATTTAATATCTGTTAGACAATAATTCTGCTTAAATCTGAAATTGTTATAGAAAATACACATTATCAATTAAAAATTGCTCTGTTAAATCACTGTTGCCAGCAATTTTTAAAAGTTTTGTTTCAAATCCTTGCAAAGTACTTACAAATCTACTATCAATCTTCAAATTTAGGTTTCAGAACTAAACTACACTCCAAATAACACACTTAAAAAGGAATAATCACAAGATGTTTAACAGTTCATGAGTTATATTGTTTCAAATTGTACCCGGTTTTTGGAAAGAAAAATAGACTTTCGGATTAAAGATTTGAACAATTTTTTAAATTGACTTTGTTAATACGCAATAATCTGCATAAAATGTTTAAATTCTACGATATAAATATTTTTTTACTTAGACGAGTACCATATATAACAAATTTAATTTTCATTTTAAAAAAAATTATATGGGTTTCAAGAGATTATTACAAATCATAATTCCCACATTTTCAATAATCAACTACTGACGGCAATTATCACAACAATAATTGTCATTTTTTCTACGAAACTATTTTTCAATTCGCCTGTCACAAAGTTGTTTTGCTCAGACATTAAGTTTCCTTGAAAAGAAAATAATTACATTATTAGATCCTGAAAAGAATTTTGTATTATTTATATGTATGAATTTACTTTGACCCTTTGTCTCTCTCCAATAATATAAAAATTAGTAATTCATAATTACATGAATAAATATAATATGCTTAGCATATCGCAGAGTAAGTTTCAAATTTTTAGCCATTAGGTTTAAAGACTTCTACAATGTAGTTTCTGTAATACCAAATATATTCAACTGTGTTTTACCTACTCACAGAAACTCGGAACATATCTGAGAAATTGTAGGCTCACTCATGTATTGGCCAATAAGACATAATTTATCAATATAAAGATAATATAACCAACATACTACCAAATCAATTTTTACATTTTGTTTAAGTATTGTTATACTGGTAAAAAGTTATGCTGTACTACGAAAATATTATTCTTTTTTCTTTGAAGATAGAGACGTCGAATTGAGACCTTTTTTTCTCGGGTTTTTGCAGAATGAGCTCGATGTGGCATACGAGGAGGCAGAGCCAAGCTCTTCTATTACATTACTACTAAATTAATTTACAGACAATCAAAAAGAATAATATTTTATAATATTTGGTTAGGTCCTATGGATAATTCTTTCAAAATATTAGAGGCTAATTATATGTAGAACACGTCTCGTCACTGTCATTTGGAATATTCTACAGCATTGAAACAATATTAGAGGACAGCAGTCGCATTACAATTAAGGAATTAGAAAGATTCGTGTGTTTTGGCAAATGACTGACGCATGCATAGTTAGGAACTCAGTTTCGTAATTTAACCACATCTAGGAATTACATTTTCGGTGTGTAAAGATGCTCTAAATTCTAAAATAATCGATTTGTCCTTTCAATACATAAAAATACGTATTCATTTTAATTGAAGCCGTGAAGTATTTACTCCATTTTTTAGGTAGTATATCTGACGAACTTTAATCTTAAAAATTATGAATTACTTTAGCTTTGCTCTGCATCAAATGAGAAAATGGATAGGAAAAATCTATAGTTTCAACAATAAAATGTGTATCAGTCATAAATATTGAAATTGAATCATTTTATGCGACTAAAATTATTCTGATTTTACAAAACTTATTCTTTTTGAATTTACTTTCCTATTTAAGTCATTCTCACATTTTATACTCATGATTTCGAAAATAAATGCAATAAAATGCATTGAAGAAGTTACTTTCTTGACATTTTAAAATGTTCATTAAGAGTGTATGGGTCATTCCACGTCAAATCGCACACGTGTAACGAACGTTTGATCTTCATGTCCCAGATTTTTTCTGTTTTTTTTCTGTAAAGAGCATAAGGAAAAATATGAAACACGTGATTTTCATATTTTCCCAGATATCGTTCTTCCATTTTATATTAATTTTCAAAAATTTCGATAAAAAGCTCGCTTCGCTAAAATAAATCATTTTAACTCCTCTTGTAATTTTAACAGAAATTTCATATTTTGTGACTTTAAAGAGCAAAAGATGCTTTCATTTGATGTATGTATTGGGTTCATTCAATGTTTTAAAAATCATTTTTTGACTTACTTTGTTTTTGTTTTCTAATTTATTCCAAAAATCAACAGAAAAAAATACCATTGAGATTTCTAATACGTCCCAAAGTGGGACACCTAGATGAATCTGAGATATTAAATACAATAGAAATGTCTACTTTCTGTTTTGCTGTCGCGTCTGCTAGTGTGTCACCCCTCAAACACGTGCCAATCAGCAACGGACGATTACCATCAATATAATTTCACAGAACAATAAATAGAAGTATCTCTTCACATATTACTACGTGCCAGATATGTGCATATGACCTTCATAGCCGATTAAATTCAAATTAAAAAGTGTCAAACTGATTCACTTTAGTAGTAAACGGACATAATATTTATACGAACAAGAGTATGTGATACAATTAATTAAATTTATATTTCCGTTTACAGAGAATATAGTTAATTGACCTTTTCATAAAGAAATGAAACTATATATTTTCTTTGTGCCTTGTACGTTGTTTTTTATTGTATCATTGTTGCAATAGTCCTCTTGGTAAATATTCAGCGTTGCTAAAAATATAAATGTCATTTTCTTCACATTATCAGGTAAATTAAGGTTAAAATAAGTAAATAAATGTTGAAATAGGTAAATTAATAGGTCAATAAAATTGAAGGCTAGCCTTTATTAAGAATATTATAGTTGCCACCCCTCCCTAATCCGTAAAGTCCCTTTCCATAAACATTGGGAAGCGAGGAACTGCCATTCAGCACTCACATTGGAAAAATCATTTTGGAAGCATAAATTCGCATTGTTTTGTAATGCTAGGCGCTGACCCCATCCGAAAAAAATATGCCTTAATGCTGTCATAAATTTACTTTAGAAGTGTTATGAGTTTACACTGACAATGGTGAACTGAATTCGTGTCGTGTTTCAAGCATTCAATTTTTTAAAAATTTTTTGCTTTCTCTAAAGTATAGCACAAAAGGAGGCAGAGCAGCCAAGCAGCAAAATAGCCTAGATTAATTCACAGCAGTCCCTGAAATACATCTTCAAGTAAGAAAGAATAATTTTCTAAACGAATCACACTGGACAATGAAAATTCCAAGCGTCAAATTTTATTTTTATTTATGAAAAGAAGAGATGATGGTAAACAATTTGTGCAAACAGCAGAAAAAAGACAAGACGAACTTACTCGGTCAGTTTATTTATTACTCGTACTAGGTGATACGTTAGGGTGACCAAGACCAGCAGTGCACGTTATATTTGCAGTACTAATAAGTATGGACGATTCTCACTTTATTCAAGAAAATTCGCTCTACACGTCACGAGAAGGAATTTTGAAAACTTTGTTTTCCAATAATATAACTTTTTTACGGCAAAGAATCAATTTTCAACTTCTCAAGAAGTTGTAGTAACCTAAACTACACTTCTGCAATTATGGATTTTCGTATTAAGAAAATGCAAATAACAAAAGTATTGATATTATTGTAAGACTATCTGCAGTTACTAACATCACAGTACATCGAACATGTTTTGCGGTTTCCTCTATTTACCCAACTGACTCTGGATATCTGAGAAAGAAGGCTGTTCTGTTTCAGGCATACCTTAGCACTGTCAACTGCTTATAAATAAACTTCGTCGAAAACCTAGTCGCATTTCGTCAGAAGACTTGCATTGGAGACCGTGTGTGTGTTTCTACGATTCATAGCATGACATGAGTATCACGGTTGCATTATGTTTGGACGCCATGATGAGTCTTGTCATTGACGCCCCAAGTAGTGAGTCCGGTAGAAGTGAGTACTTGCACCGGTGAACCACCAAGTTTTTAAACGTTATTTATGAGTGTTCCACTTTGAAGTTTGGAAGATCTATACAAAATTAGTGTAGAAATACAAGAGTATTTTTTACAATTAATATAAGTGTCATTCTAAAGTAAAAATTTGTATTTTAAAAATTAAAACGTAATTTTATTTTTCTGTATAAAACGGGATTTGCGGAAAAATTTAAACATGCGAATGATTCTTCGAAAAAAGTAAATGCTAATATTTATGAAAGAAGTTGGATTAGAAAAAAAGAAAAAAAATACGTGACACCTATTTTCAACCCTAGAACTCATTAAAATATTTCAAGATACAAAAAAATATTGGCATATTCAGAATATTCGCTTCATCGATTGGGAATCAATTGCCAAATAAGAAACAACAACGAATACGCACAGAGCAAATATGGATATTTGTCGTCGCTGATCGGTAAAATCAAGAATTCAGTGACTAAAAAAAATTATAATTGACGTGTGCCACCTTCAATAGATCTACTGATAAATTACAAATTCGATTCTATTTTGGATTTTCAGATCCTTTTAATTTAATTAAATGGTAGTTTGGTGCAATTAGGATCAGCGATTTTGTTTTGAAAATTTGTTTATATTTTTGAAATAACAATAATTATAGTAAAATATTAATAGAACAGATATAATAAATATTTTTGTAAACTTTTGTTGATACTTTTCTAATTGTTATCTTTAAGTAATTAATTATGTTTTTATTAGTTTTATGATTAAATTGTATGTTGTGTGTTATTCAGGTAATGAAAGTAATCTATACATACATCGATGCAAGAAGAAGGTTATGAATCCCGAGAGGTCAATTAGAGAGTAAATAGTGAATGAGAACAAGGTAAAAAGGTCTTCCCTCTCGGGCGCTGCGCACACGACTGGCCTCGCAGAGCAGCTCCGTGGTGGATGCTTTTTGGGTGGAGGAGGATTGAGGTGGGGAGGTGGGCGGAGGGGCGGCGTCGCTTGGGCGTTTTCGCGTCCGCGGTGCCTCGCACGACACCTGGGCGCCGCGCGTCGCACTACACTGACTCCTGGGCGCGCGCCGGGCCGCGCCGGGCCGCGCCGACCGGGCGAGCACGACGGGTCGGGCCGGACCGCGCCGCGCCAAGCCGTACCATACCGTGCCGTGCCGTGCCGCACCAAACCAGCCCCGGCCCGGCCGCACCGGGCAGTACAGGACAGGACAGGGCGCCTCGGAACGAATAACAAACAGGCGCCCCGATCTCCAGTCAAAAGTTAGCGCGCGACGTTTTAAATCATATAACGGAAACCTGCTTTTTGTGTTTGACAAAAGCGGGCGGCTAACAAGCGAAGCCCGACGCAGACGGAGGCGGCGCAGGCAGAGGCGGCGGTGGCGGTGGCGGAGGCAGCGTGGCCCGGCCGCCGGCCTCCGGGACAGCATCGGTTTCAAAAATAAGTGATACGTCTATCGAAGGCTAACACGACTCTATAAAGTCTCCGGGAAATGATACAACAAAAAGTCAACGGCGAGCGGACACAAAGCCATTTGCCTTGGGGCGAAATTTGTTAGGATGTCGCGTCCGTTCTAATTCTCCAATAAATATAAAAGCCCCCCCCCCTCTCCCGCCTCCCGCCCCTTCCGCGGTGCTCTACATATTCTGATTTGTCGTGTACACCGGGTGGCTTCGGTCACGTGGCGAGTATTGAAAAAAGTCTAAAAACCTTGAGGCATTTCTGCTGCTGGGAACACTCGACTGCGCGCTCATTTGATAAAAAAAATTGATAAACTGTTATCAATTTGCTTGAGGCTGCACCCAGCTCCCTACACTAAAGCCACGAGTTTTTGGGCTCAGTTCAATCAGCGCACTGCTCACTTGCCCCGTGCGGCCTCAGGGCCTTCGCTGTCGTTCACCTCTTCCTTACCGAAGGGCTTCCGGGCACGTTAGGAAGCTCCAATTAACGCGAGAGCACCCCCGATAATGGGTCTGCAATTTAAAGAATGTTCATCACTCAATTTATAAAAATGTTTAGTTCAATTTACGAATGAAAAAGCAGATTTATAAGGCATGTGGTTAAGCACGCACAACTAGAATTGCTGGTATTCATTAGCCATATGCCGACAAAAACTTTTTGTAGTTTCTACGCGTTTCGTTATCTGCAGTTAAAATGATTGTGGAGACAAATTTTCTAAACTATCGAGAAGTTAAATTCATTTTTCGTTTGTTCATTGGTTTGTATACTTTTTTTAATTTTTCTGAAACGAATTAAGGGTTGCCTTAGATACAATCATTAGAAGTACTATCCACTTGTAAACATCACATTTGAATTTTATCATTTTTTCATGAATAGGCTTCCGGAAACCATAATAGTAATTCTAAACTAATGTAAACAATTTTGTATTATCGTAAACGTATGCGGAGCAATATCTGTTCTTACGTCCTCCGTCCGTCCGCGAACAACACTTGTAACTAAAATATTTGTGATTTTTTTCACAAAATGAATATTTCCCGCTCGATCTGGCCTTACTAGAAACTCTACGATTTTTAAAAACTTTCTTTGAATTTTGTGAGTGCTTTACATGAAGCCCCTATCACATTTTAAAAATTTTATCAAAACAGTTCTACTTATTTTCTTTCATTTTCTTGTATGAATAGAGTGAAATACATTTACAAAGATGACATAGATCCTATTTTCACTGTAATCCCTGAATTTTCAAAACTGTGGAAATTTCACATTTTTTTAACCCAATTGTGCAACGAAATTATTAGAAATAGTTTATTCCTCAAATGAAATCTGTACTTTATAATTAGTTAATATCATGCACTTTTTTTCAAAATATATTTCCAAACTTTTCGCGGAGTTGTACTAAGTATGTATGGATAGAACTAAATGTACTGAATGCACGACAAAAACGTCGTTTTGATGTTTCCTATTGAATTTTGAAAATGTACACAAATGCTATTTGAAGCATCTGTGTTGTCGGTAAAATTTGCATTATAGATGTATTTCATTGTGTAATACGTTCATTACACCAAAGTTCAAAATATTTTTAATTATGAATTTTCAAAAATACATGAGTTTTTTAGTGCGTGGCAACTAAAAATCAGCCTTTTTCGAAAAATATTTGAACCAAAATTTTAAAAAATACTACTTAGATTTTTTCTCGGTAATTTCTGTATTAGAAAAGAGTTAAAATCTCTTCCTTATTTTGAACGGCTTATTTCAATTAAGATGTATGTGGTCCTAGAAATAAAATTGAAATTAAAGGCGCTTTTTAATCGATCATAATACCAAAATGTTCGATTATACAGAAAAGAAAAATAATCCATTGCGTGAACTGAAATGTTTTCTAAATATTGTGTCTAATAATTTCATCATAGAACAAGATAAAAGTGTGTAAATACTAAAGAAAAGGTGCATTTTGTGTATTCTCGTTTGCTTACGAATAAGCAAGTGAAAGGACTAGAGATCTGTTATCATGGCGAGAAATTGGGATAAACAATGTCTACTTTGAATATGGAATAAAATATATAAACATGACGGCGATACAGGACAAAGTTAAAAAAGAAGATGTAAATATTTGGGGTAGTGAATGTAGTTGTTCAAAAGTATAATATTAAAAGAATAATATAGTACATTTGTCATTGTAATTTAACTTACGTTGTCATTATTCTTTTATATTAATTGGGATCGTTTAATAATGTGAATTGTGATGAGCTCTGATGCTCCCTGACAAACCAAGTTCTTAAAAGCTTAACAAATTTTGTAGACATGTCCCTAAGGTGGAATTGGTTTAGAAACAAATATATATTATACCTCTTTCTTTTTCCTTTAAGTACCAGGGCAGCAGAGATATGAAATGCGGCTGATGAAGCAAACTGAAGCATTGGTAAGCCGTCTTGTTTTCTTATTTTATTCAAATTTAAAAAGTTATCTCTTTACAGAAGCACAATGTTTAGGAGAAACTAGAGGTTTTCTCGCCACTTTTGTAGTTATAGCATTTTTTTCAAAAACCGCTCCAGATATTTTCTTTCATTTTCTTCTTGAGCAGAGATAAGAACGGTTAAAAACGATTCACGTCGCAGTTTTGTTAAACACTCTGGATTTTCGAAATATAATAAAGGTAGATGGGATGCGAGAAAATAGCATCATTAGTTTTATAACTTTTGACAAAATGACTATTTCATGAAAATAAATGTTTCTTTATTTCAATCAGCAATATTATGAAAAGTATTATTTTTTATCTAAAATACTAATTTCTTCAAGTGCGAGAAATTTTAGCTCTCTGAATCTGCATTAGTTGACTGGTGATCCTCAACGTATTTCTTCCACGTGCAACATTACGTAGACGTATTTGTGAACCAATAGTTATTTTGGTTACTTAAAACTCTTGAATTAATATTACAACCCAATATATTAATAAAAGTTAAAAGTGCAGATCCTATATGTTCATAGAAAAATATTAATAGTTTGGCAAAAATAACTTCGTAATCTTCCACTCCATGAGCTCTTCTATTTGCAAACACATTTCGATATGACTACTTTTATTACAAGATTTTCTCTCGACAATAGTTTTAGTACAATTAAATACTACATAACGCGTGGGTACTCATTTACCTTTGTTCTCACATTTAGAAACAGTGAATTGCAATCGGACATTGTATTGTTCTCTTTGTCGATATCATTCGACATTGATTTTGTACGCTACTTGAATTTTCAAATGATGCGGCCAACCACTGTGGTTAGAGCTCACAGAGCTACAAAATCAATATCTGTCGTAATAATTCAGCGTTTGAAATTTAAACTACAGCATACTTTTTAATATTTAGATAGTTGAACAATAAACAATAGTTTTCGAAAAACAGGTGTAATTCTTAAACATAAAATGTGTTGATAAAACTTTATATACAGTTAATAAATCTATTGATGTTTACATAATGTTACTACAGTATTGTTGAAATAATACATGTATGCTATTGCTTGTATCGCCACATTGGTAATGAAATAATCTAATCAAAATATACAAATACAAAATAAACTGTTTCAAAATATAGTATTCCCATTTTTAATTTAAAATCTGCTTTATTAGGTCGGCGCAAATAGTTTGAAGCGTTTATGTACTAAATAAGATAACATTTGTAAAACAAAAATATATTTGTATTTGAGTGTTACGATACCTACAAGTGTTACAACGAAAACTAGTGATGTCACAACAAAGCTCACGATGTTCAATATCTGTGGGTGGTATGTAAAATCAAAACAACCCTAGCACATCTCATATCTCTGTTAGATAGATTGATTACTTTGATCTCAGTGAACAAGTCAACATATTGGTGAAAATGAAATACTAAACGTACGATTCAATTCCTTAATTATCTACAATGAAATAAGTTAAATTGTTTCGGTTTTCTGAATAATGTGTGTAAAATTCAAGTTTGCGTTTCTACAAAGGAAATCAGATGGAGAGCAGTTCCCTAACAAATCTTCCTGCCACCCAGAATACTACATCAAATTGAAGGGAAGGGGGAAAATGAACCTCAGAAGTACGAGCTGAAGTGTAGCCATTTGACGCCGACCAGAGACTCTTAAGAAACACGTTTTTGTCAATAAAACACCTTAGCACTTCCCCCCAGACACGGAGCTATAAATTCCATCAGAAGACAAGATATTGCGGAATTATTTAGTCTAATTCCATTCGAACGCCCACTGGAGATAACAATTGTTAAGTGAAAGATGTATGGTTTCCTTACAGTACGAGAAATTATATTTAAACACCTTTTGGTGGTGGCAGATATTGAAAGGGAGACTACTCTGAGAAGAGACAACATGAAAGCGTACGGGGGAAGCTTCGAGTTAACAATGCGGCGTTCGGTGATTAAATGAAGAGGAAGAGATCCAACACTCACCCAACATCTTTACCGTACCGTCCGTCACAGCTTCCGATGTTGCCCTCAAGGAGAACAGGAATAAGTTTTTAAAAGACTCCAAATAGCGATTTCCGGACGAAGAGATTTTTATGTTTGAACTCAGACATCACGACAACGATATTGAGCGAGTCATTCTTGTGGGAAAAGAGATGATCAGGATGTATCTGTTAGAAATAATGATTTTCCTTTTAAATTGAAAAAATGAACATTTTGTTACATAAAAGGGTATCTTTGATTTAGTGGAATAAGATTATTGTCCAACCATCATCTGAAATTTAAGCGTAGGCCTCCAGCTGTCACAATCAGTAGACACATCGCTTTCCGAGAGACGCAGCGTCTTCGGTACAATTTCGAACGTTCTGGTTATCATTATGTGACTTGCCTCAGAGTGAAATGCATTTCGCCCTGAGAAAGGTTACGTAATGGGGCTCGAACCTTAGCAACTGTACGTAGAACGTGGCGTCTCCCGGACACCCAAATATCTACCATCTAAAATAATTATTGAATAGTTGAAAAGTCCGTACGGAATTATCTGAAGAAAGTAAAAGGTTTGAAGGAGTAATATGTCGATATCAGAATGTTTTGATCGAAAAGTTTGCGTTTTACTGATTGTGTTTTACAAGTATTACGCAACACAAGACAGAGTTCTGCAATGCTACACTAATTACACACATGGCAAAAATATTATATTGGGCAAAAACAGGAGTAGAAGAGTGCACTATCTGAGATATGCTGAAGGACAGAGTCATCGAGACATCAAACAACCTTCTTAGTAAAAAGAAAGAAGGGTTAACTTGACTCTGTGTCAACATCCGGCTACGTAATAATGTGGCAAAGAAGGATAGTTATCTGCTACCTCCAATTGATAACACATTCAAATGTCTAAATCCTCTTGATTCGAAAAGTAAATACCGTGCGAGGAATATCTGTCAGCATCGGGCACGGTCAGGGCAGCCACCGCTACAGTTTCCGCCTCTCAGTTTTTCCGCCATATGGCGCTAGTGTAGAATGAGTGTCGTCGCTTCCTCCCCCCTCCCCCACTGCTTGTACGCCACCCTTCGGGCGGAAGGGCGATGCCTCGAGCTCGTGATACCAAAGCAAGTTCTTGTTGATGGCACTTTCTTCAGCGTAGTACTACTGCGGAGAAACTTTCCTGGTGCACGTCACTTTCTTGTGGAAGTGTAACGACTTGTGGAAGTGTAACGTTCTTGTGGAATTGTAACGACTGAGAAAAAGCTGTTTACCACTGGATCAGTCATGTACTTTGAATTGTGCCACGCTCCTACGTCATTTGAGAGCTTAATGGAAACAGTACTGAAAGGACTGTCGTGGAAAACGTGTCTAGCATATCTCAACCACATTATTGTAGTCGTTACATCTTTCGAGAGTAATCACTGTACCCTAAATCTGGCATTTCAGCGATTGAAAAGAGCTACCCTGAAGAACGAAGAAATGCCAATTATTAAAAAATGTTAATCATCTTGGTCAAGGCGTCGGAGTAAGATAAAATAGACCCTAATTCTTAAAAAAAGGAGTTGTGAAAGAATGGTCGGGATCAAATAATAAGCATGATCTAACACGATTCCTGGACTTATGTGCCCACTATCTACATATGTTCTGGGATTTTCCAATTGCCAAACCTTTGACGCAAATGACAAAAGTATAACTGCTTCTTGAATGAGATCAAGACTCTCAGAGAACATTTGGAAATCTGACGAGCGTCATGGTGAATGCACAAATATTAATTTATTAATTTCAAATAGGAAACTATATATTAGATACTGATGCAATTAATACTGCTATTGGGAGAGTAATGTCGCAAATTCAAGACAGTCAAGATAGAACAATCGGTTATTGCAGCAAAACCCTCTCAAAGCCAGAACGTAACTATTGTGTAATTAGAAGAGAACTACTTTATATGGTCAAAACCATCGAATGTTTGTATAAATATCTATATTGAAGATACATTCTGTTGAGAACTGATCAAACTGCTTCAAAACGTCTGTTGAATTTGAAAATGCGCAAAGGCTGCAGAAATTTACATGAGAACACCAAATGAGAAATACCTATGCCGTCTCAAGAATATTATGATCGAGAAATAGCTAAATGTCATTCCTGACATGCGGAAGAGACGTTATCAACCTTATGAGTCACCATTACCACGTAATTACAATTAACGACTCGAATAACTCCAGAAATTCCAGAAAGAAGACTGAAAATTGCGATATGTTTAGGAACGGAAAAAAGGAGGGTAAGTACCAACATGGTAAGTAATAACTCCTTGTTCATCGGAAGTGAATTCGTACTGGGATTCAATTACAGACAATGGTATTATAAAGTGAGTTTTGGAAAACGAAGACGGGTATCAAAAAGAAATGCAAATATTGTTACCAAGAAAAAGTATACCTGAAATATTAAAGGAATTGTTCAATGGCACCTCTTTCGATCTTCTCGATGTAATTAAAACTCTGGAAAAGGTACGGGAACACTTTTATTGGGTTAATTGCTAGGAAGATCTTAACGCACGTCGCAGAAAGTGTATAGTTTGTACTTCTAGTAAAGGAACACGCAAGAAAAAATAGATATATTGAGGTAGTACAAAGTCAGAAGTGCACTTGAAACTGTAGTTAGACATTACCAGCCTTGCGGAAGTAAGTTTTGATACTACCGGAAATGGAACCTGCGCGATATTTAAACGTCATTTGCTCTATACAAAAATAAAATAACAAATTTAAGAACAAATCTGGTCATTCTGGATGGCACAATGGATCAACAGAAGTATTCCGCCATCCTTGGGACCATGTCCACCACTATATGCAGATCATTTTTCCTCATCAAGATATCTTTCAGCAGGACAACGCAACACGTCATACAGCCCGCGGTGCGTGCTTGATTCGAATAGCATCAGGATGAGTTTATAGTACTATCCTGGCCTCCAACCTCCCCCTCCCACTTTAAAATCAGTCGAGAATCTGTGGGACCATGTCCATCAAGCTGTTCGCGCCAAGAATCCGCAACCCAGAAACCTAGCGCATTTGGCCACGCCCCTGGAGTCGACGAAGGGGCCCAGGCCCCCCCCCACCAAAAACTAAACTTGGCGAAAAAATTTGGAGTTTTACCAAAAGTGATACGATGTAAATCATATTCATGTATTTTTTTCATTTGAATACGAAATTTTTATACAAGCATTTTAATGCACCTTGTTACAGTATAAAATTGTGAAATACTTTTTTTGTATTTTAATTTTATGTGTATATTATTTTATTTTTTCTTCAAATTGCTTATTTATTCTATACAATATAATAACAATAATACAAAAGCATGTCCTTAGTGTGAAAATGATTTTGAAAATGTATCTATTTTTTATCACACTGCACGTCTTCAAAATTAACTAGTAGCGCTACAGAATGCCACACACTTTCCCGTATTAGTTTTCTATTTCATTTGGTCTCGGCTAGCACTTCAGAGTAGTCACATTTTCTTGACAGTATTATAAAAACATTAATGTTTCGGACGGGATGTAATTTGTTTCGACAGTTAACAAACATTAATTTACTCCGAAAGACCTACAACTCTTTTTGTAAAGGTAATTAAAACGTTGCTAATCTTGTTAAATTTGTTGTCATGTTCACTAGTCACCAGTTATCGTCAGTCGTCTTGGAGTAGTAAATAGTTTTCTGTGTATTTCGTACCATAATATGTGCGGGACATTACCAATGAAACCCAGGAATCCTCTACTTCTTAGGTGACTATCACTTCAGAATTGGCAGATTTAAAAGGGCAGTGTACAAAACACACAAATAACTCTGAGTAGGGCATCGAATTCGGAAATCGCGGTCGGGGCCCGTTCATTTCGCGTGGAAGAAATCACCGTGGCCAGCCGGGGGAAGAGCCGCGGGCGCCAGGCCAGAGGAGTGGATGGGGTGGTGGCGGCGAGGGGGGAGCGGGTGCGCCGCGTGACAGCCGAGGGGCCGCGAAGCGCGGTGGTGCCCGCCGTCCCTTGTAGTGCAAGCACCGCCGTCTTAGTCATGTTGAAATGAGATATGCGCCAGCGCCTACGTCCAGGTGCCAATCAGCACAACGGCCAGGAGGGGCGGCGAACCCCCCGGGCACCGCGCGATTCGCCTCCGCCCTCTACGCCGTAAAACCCGCCTCCGCCCCCCCGCTAACACACTGCCACCGCCATCCCCGCCAAACCCGCGTGCACGTGCGCCACCGAGCAACCTGCAGAGCCAGAAACCCGTCCATCACCACCCCGCCTTCCCCGCTCTCCGCGTCCTACCAGCCACTCTGCCCAAGGTGTGGTCCGGCCCCCGCACACACACACCCATCGCCACCCTCCCCGCCCCCCACTCCTGCCCCCGCCTTTTCCATCTCCTCCGCCACTAAGTTCACCGCCTCTATTGACCCGGGGCCGACAATGGTGAAGTCGAGGCCCAGCGCGGGCTCTAGGCGCTGCGGCCAGCACTTGGGCACGGCGCGCTGCCCGCCCGCACGACCGCCCGCACGACCGCCCGCACGACCGCCGTCCGCCGCACGCCCTTTTGTAACGTGCCGCTGGGGCGAGCTAGCGCGCGCCGCCGCATTCACGCCGCGCGCCCGGGTTCGCGTCCCGGGACCGGTCTGCTCGGTGGCGGCGGCGGCGGCGGCGGCGGCGGCGGCGATGGTGGCGGTGGCGACGGAACGCAGAGGGGCGGTCCAGGAGCGTGCGCCGCGCTCAGCTCTCGCAGCGACTCGTTGGGGAACGAAAGAACTTCTCCCGGCATGCACCGCGACCCGCGTTTTTCGGATTTCTCGAATCCTTCGCGGAAGCAGACACACGATCGACTCGAAAAATCCAGTTCTCTCGATTGTTAGAGAAATGCGCGGTGATATTTTAATGCTTCAGAGAGAAACATGGCAGGAAATATGCGAACATTTTCAAGAATCGTGGAATGAAATTGTAGCTTACGAAAGAAACAATGTACACAATCGTACAATTTCAGCAATACAATACGGGAAAGCGTTACTATATGTACTTTTATTTAGAAGCATTATTACTTTGCATGTGAATTATATGAAGTGAGGGCCACAATAAGATGCATATCCACAAATTAATAATTAATGGGCAATTTTTGGTTGAATATTTTGTTAGTAATAGCTCTGAAGGGATGGCAAATCTCCGCTGAGACAGCTTTTGCAGGAAAGACATGTCATAATTGATACTCTTACACATTATATTCGACTGCTGTATTCGACTGCTTTTATTTCAAATAAATTAGTTTGTTTCCTATTTCATTCCATTCAAGGAAAGTACAAGTACTTGTACGTAGGCGACGACAGAAAGAAAACTTCGGAGAAAACTTAAAAAACAAACTTCTTAAATTGGACGCTGGAGGAAATTAATTTCCTTTCTGAAGAGGCAGCTAGGAAAGAAATTACGAAAGTATTTCCATATACAATCTCTTATTGTAACTGTCTGCTGGGATTCTCCCAAAGCTTCTACTCTTGAAAACCAAGTTTGCTTGGCTCACCTTTCCGTAGAATCGATTTTGGGCATCCGAAAGGGAAAGTTTTGAAGCGATCGATGAGCGTGATCGAGTCATATGAGTTTCAGAATATCTAGAGGAAAGGAAATTATGTTGAATCAACATAAAATGACAACTAGGGAATGTATTATACGAGACCTCATTGTCCGATTTCAACAATTAGGTGACGTAACGTAAAATAAATAAGCATTAGAAAACACCGATTGCATTCTATAATTAACTGCATTTAGAATTGTATAATTTTAGTAATTCCATGTAATGTGTTCCCTTGTTTTTCACAAAAATTTCCTTAATTACGTAAAATTTAATAAAGAAAATCGGCTAAGGTGATCGAAACTAGAATGCCAATCACTTCTTTTTGTGAGAAGAAAGATAATAAATCATACAAGGAGAAGAAGCCTAAAAGCAGCCAATCATCATGACTTTTAGAGCGATTAATTACTATGATCAGTAAACAGGTATTAAAGTGATCAAATGAACAAGTGAACGAAGTTATTATGCACCAAAGCACACGAGAGAAACCCGATTACCACAAATGCATTGAATGTTTGGGAAAACAAACAGCGAGTGCGAATACGAGTTGCGAGTGACATTAAAAAACAACACAAGACAGTAGGAAGCGGATAAGCACCCGCAAGGGAGTAGACCGCCAAACGTAAGAAAACAAACTTGCGGGTGTGTATGTGCGTGTGTGTGCGTGTGTATGCGTGTGTATGCGTGTGTATGCGTGTGTATGCGTGTGTGTGCGTGTGTGTGCGCGAGTGAGAGAGAGAGTGAGAGAGAGAGAGAGTGAGAGAGAGTGAGAGAGAGAGTGTGAGAGAGAGTGTGAGAAAGTGAGAAAGTGAGAGAGAGAGAGAGTGAGAGTGAGAGAGAGTGAGAGTGAGAGAGTGAGTGAGAGAGAGAGAGTGAGAGAGAGAGAGAGAGTGAGAGAGAGAGATTGAGAGAGAGAGATTGAGAGAGAGAGAGATTGAGAGAGTGAGAGAGTGAGAGAGTGAGAGTGAGAGAGTGAGTGAGAGAGTGAGAGAGTGAGTGAGTGAGAGAGTGAGAGAGTGAGAGAGTGAGAGAGTGAGAGAGTGAGTGAGAGTGAGAGAGAGTGAGAGAGAGTGAGAGAGAGTGAGAGAGAGTGAGAGAGAGAGTGAGAGTGAGAGTGAGGTCCACTTTATCCAGAAGTCTTCAATTATTTGGCGCATGAGGTATCGATTAATCATGTTTTATGGTGACTTAGAACATAGGAATATTGTATCTTCCAGGAAGCTAAAACCAAATAGAAACCAAATGTTAAACTGGAAGACGTGTCCACAGGTTTCATCAAGATAACTAAGAGAATTATTAAACTGTATTTGAAATATTCATTGACCCTCCTATCATTTGTAAATAGGGAGTATTTAAATTTTTAGGTTAAGTTTTTTGTATATTCATTAATTAGTATCATGATCAATGGTTTTCATCTCGAAAAGTGACGAAAAAGTAAGTGCCAGCAGAGCGTTTTTGATACCCTTAGACGACAGTCCATGTGGTAAAGAAGCCCCCTATAATGAAACGCACCAATTAATAACCTAAAATTAATTCATACAGTCCGAGAAATCAGTAAAAAGGAGTTTGATATCTCAACAATCCTGCGCGTCTAATTGCAGGTTATTGTACTCAAAACGGTCGTGATGGTCTAAAGGTCATCAACGAGACAAATAAATTCCTAAAAATTAGTTGTAGAAAAGGTCTTCGCACACCCTTTCTTTCTAATTGGCTGAGGGGCAGAGCGATCTCATATTTTTCAAACACCACATGATTTCCCAATGGATGTATTGGTCATGAATGTACGAGTAAACTAGCATGTAGCAGTGATAGAAATTTGGGAAATAATATATTTTCGCACATCAGATATTTAGATCCCTAACTGACACACACAGAAACAGCAAATCATTCAAAGTTTTTTCAAAGTAATGTAACTTAGAGTTCATTAATTAAACAGTGCGTAATTTTGAAGTCTTCTTGTCAAAAGTGGATGCGTGCAGTTTAACAATGAAAATTTACCATATGCACGTGAATACAAAATTGCAAAAGATACTGTTACTTATATCTTATATGTATAATCACGCCCGATCACCGTAAGATTGCATGGTCGGACTTGCAATTTGAAAACCATTAAGTCGCAAGCAGTCGTTGTCGAACTTTAATTCGTTATCTTAAGGTTAACCTTGATTAAAATCTACAGTAGGTTCTGAGACCCATTCTCAGTCAGTACGGTCTTCGGCAGGGTTGCTACCTTTCCCCAACGCTGTTTAAAATATGTTTACTACACATTTTGAAACAATGCAAAATAATGGGAATGATGATCGGGGATAATAAATTAAATACATTATATTTTGCCGATGACCAGTTACTTATTGCAGAAAATGTTGAAGATTTAAATTTCATGATCTGTAAACTCAATAAATATTTTTAGAAAGCAGGACATACTATTAACTTGAATGAATCTGAATATATGGTAGTTCAGAAGAATGAAAGGATCTTCTTCTGGAAAATAGAGGGAAAATGAAAGAAGTATGCAAACATAAATGTTTTGGTGTAATTTTTAAGAAAAGGGGAAATAGCGAAGATGAAATTGAGAGACTGGACACAAAATATAAACTGTGTAATGGAACAAAAGGATCAATATCACTACTAAAAGACTCCTTTACTCCACACTAGTTAAGACTGTTACAACGAACAGTCCAAACGTCTGGGAGGTTGATAAATGAACAAGAGGTAAGCAACTGGCCCTTGAAATGGGCTACTGACGTAGACGTTGCTGATTTAGAAGAAGTAACAGAATCAGGAACGATGACATAAGAAAGAAACTGGATATAAAACAAACGAACCTTAACAAAATAGAGAAAAAAATAGTTTGCTACGGTCTTTGTTACGCGTATGACAAGAAAGATGGACAAAACAAGTCCTGCAAAGGATGCTGGTAGAAAGACAAAAGAGAGGATGTCTCAGGCTTCCATGGCAACAGGGAGTGCGGAGGCTCCGACAGCAAAAGAAATGCAAGATGGCCAATGGACAAATTAGACTGAAAGCGGAGAAACAGCGACGGCTGTCGAGCAACTCCTTATTATACATATCTAAGGTTGTACCAGTGTTAATAAAGGAACCAAGTAAATAGAAATACGAGGAATCATTAATGGCTACAAATAATGCCGTGGAAAATATTTTTTACAAGTTACAGGGGCGTATAAGACACACAGGTAGTCTGATAATATTAAGACGGTTAATAATGCTCATTAGGCTGAAATTTCAGGTCAGCGAAAAAGATAATAAGGTGAACGACGGTGTAGGTACCATTATAAAAATTCTGGGAAGTTTATTTTCATCTTATTCTCACGTTTCGTCTGTCGCGTCTGACTGTTGTCCTGTCGTCCCGTTTGCCATAAGTACAAAATATCCAGTATAATGAAACGCTCAGACAAATCTCACCCTAACAAAATCTTCCACTTGCGAGCTGAGGGTGCTTTTGAATACTGTCTAGTAATTTGTATTACTTTTTGTAAATAGATTAATCATAATTCACTTCAGATCAGCAATTTATATTTTGACGTTTAGAGAGAGAATCTAAATGTATTGTTCAGAAACAAAGGGTCTATTCAGCATTTCTTCTATGATTAAACGAGAAAGTGACAAAAGACCACGAACGTGATCAGTGCCATACACCCAGAGACAATCACTTAATGACAAATGGACAATAACTCTTGGCAGAGAAAATGGGACTCAAAAAAACCAGTAACTGTAGAATCGAATAGGCGCACCTAAAATTTCTACATCATGTCTCCTGTTCGGATCTGCAAGAAGATCAAGACCTAAGCAAATAAAGGAAGGAGAGAGAGCCATAATATTTACGAAATAAGTATCATAAGACTTAAAATAATTAAAGACGTTGCCAATGCCAACAATATTATTTAATGCAATAGCAGCTTTCGAAAGCTGCTATTGCATTAAATAATATTGTTGGCAATGACAACGTCTTTAATTATTTTATGAAAAATGCCAAAGATATCACACCACAACACCTATATCATAAGACTTCTGATTACCTTACGAAAGTAAAGAATTTATTGAACGAGATCTTCAGGCAGAGTTTTGAGCGTATATCGAACAACGTTTTATTCACTTTATTCTGCTATTCAGACGTAACATCATTTTATTTAAATTTCATTATTCATCCTGCAAAGGTAACAGAATTACGTTGATTATAGTCAAGGAGGCAAACGAATATTTTAAGATTTTTGTTCTAATAATACTTAATACGAAACTGGTAATAGTTGTGAATACTAGGCTGGAAGGGCAAGGATTATTATAATATCTATGACAATAATAAAGTTTTATGCTCCAAAAATTGGGAAGTTAACCAAAACAATTTACTATACAACTACAGATCACTCATTTAGCGAATATTGTTTATGGATGTACAGTAAACGATTCTGGTAAAAACTTAACTTTCACTTTGCTAGATTCTATACAAACAACTTTTGTTCTACTAGCAATTGAAACATTCTGCTGTAGCTGAAGACTAAATATTCTGACAGAAGGTTACGAAAGTTAAAGATAAGCAGTCACACGATTTATTAACTATCAGTCTTACAAATTCTAAGCACAATGGACAAATATCAAATGAACAACAGTTCATTAATCTAAAACAGAACCGCAGCCATCTAAAAACTAATGGGGATAAAAACTCAAACAACTACCAAATTCATTGGCATGAAACATAATAATAGTCTCAGTATTGTCTTGGCTCATGGATTGGATGTTGCAGAAAAGCACACACAGTAAAGCACACACAGTAAAGCACACACAGTAAAGCACACACAGTAAAGCACACACAGTAAAGCACACAAAGCACAGCACAGCAGAGATAAAGCCGCATCTGAAGGAATTGATTGTGCAAGAGATCCTTTCACAGTAAAAGAACACAAAGTGCCACAAATCAATACGCGAGTCAAAAATGGAATACATCTGGATACATTTGAGATCGAAACTACGCTTGACCCGTCGTACTGTGGGGAAACACCAGCCACATTTCAAAATTAGTATGTAATATACCGTAAATATATCAGGAGTTTGCCACCTCCGCTTAAACTCTCAAGCTTCATCAAAAATGCCAACTATCAGGTACTATAAAAGAGGAAATGTTATCACTATTACCCATATATTTATTAGAGAGCAACGTCTACCAACGTGAAATAAAAGGTTTGCTTGATAATATTAAAAAAATATTTGGACGACTTGGAAAGGGTGTTCGGGTGATACACAGAATGGCACGGACTTTTTAATACTTGTTAGTTTCCTAATTTCTTTAGTCTAGTCTAGTCTTTTTTTGAGTTTCACTTCAACCTCTTCCCCTCTTCTAACTATTGTCCTCTAAAAGTCATATTTTCATAGTTTCTCAAGTTTTCGGTTCCCTAACAGGAGGTTTGGGTTCGATTCCCGGGCAATCTCATGAGAAATTGGACACAAAACGAGTTCGGTTGCTTCTCTAGTCCAACCTCTCTGAAGTATCCTACAACCTTACCCCTATCCCAATTCCTTCTCAATTCCGGCCGCTAAGTAGTAACGCAGGAGCACGGTAAGAGGCGCGTACGCAGAGATGCTACCTGGCGCTGCTCTTGATAACTGATGGCGATGAGACTGGACCCCAGACGGAAAATAAAAAAATGTACTCGATAAGTGTAAGCGCTCAACGCTCGTTTAGGGGCTAGGAGACGGGTTCAATAAAGACGCAACAAATTGAAAAAGAGTAAAAAAGTAACCCCCTAGTTTTCGCTCATGACAGCACTGCACGGCCTGGCAGGAAATATGTACCGCCCTTGGAACGTCACGGCTCAGTTTGCACTGATGCCCACCTCTTCCCTTTACAATGCGAATTTCTTAGTTTTCTCTCTCTCTTTCTATTGACCTGCGTACCGTGTTCCTTCTTGTTAGGCGGTAAATTGAAATTATTTATTTATATAACTATTCATTATTTCTTTGCAATTAAAAAAACATTGCGTTGTTACTTATTCCTATCTAGTCCAAGGCCGGCTATTACGTTGTGTTTTCTGTCGATGAATCTGACTGCCCTGCACTGACGTGACGTAGACAGAACCAACCTCTCCCCACACACCCCCGCTGTGGAAGATCAAGAAAATACGCGCTAGTAATACTTAACTATACTGAGCAACCGCCAATTGATTGGAACTCGCATCTTAGCATGGAATCCAATGTCCACATATCTGGACGTATCGAAACTGTTATCAATATGTATATCCTTACAATGGTTTATTGGAAATGGATACAAATATGAATGGGTGAAAACCAGATAGGTATAAGTGACATTTTATAAATTCTGAGAAGTCTGTTTATGTAAGTCAATATAACAGTAAAGTCGTGATGATTTGTTTTATCATTAAAACCACGATATTTCAATTGTTCATTAAAACCACGACAACCACTAACCACGAACCAATTATTGCCACTGAAATATAGACTGAAATAAACACATCTTCCCCCAAATTTATAAAATGTCACTTACACCGTTCTGGTTTTCACCCGTTTCGATGTCCCTACTTGTCAGTTAGGTCGAATTCACACGCTGTCTAGAGGGGAATTCTAGCGGACGCCAGCTGTGATCGGTAGCTTCCCTTCGTTTCTCCGATCAATACCAAGCGAATGCTCGAGCAGAACCCTAATATTAGGAATGATCATTCCTAATCATTTGAATGATCATTCCTAGTATTTTGAACGAATCTGCTTTGCTATTCCTCTACATATCTTTACCTTCCCCTTATTCTACCACAATACTACAAGTCTTTTATATCTGATTAATGAGTGCAGTAACTTATTATTTTTTGATAAAATTCCTCAATTTTCCTTCTCCTACTTTTATTTAAACTTTATCAATGGTAATATATCACGCTGTATAACATTAATAAAATCGGTGAAACACCAAAGCACACTAGTTTTAACAAAATTTCTGGATTAGTAAAGATAATTAATAGAAAAAAATTGTTGGGCAACAATCAAAACATAAACACAAAAATTAAATTATCTTCAGAGTACAAGTTTTTCCAATATCTCTTGAAAAAGGTAATATATTATATTTGTCACATTTTGCTTCAATCCAATAATGACTTTTTTCCCAAATGAGAAAAAAGAAGTGTTTTTCGTCCCTAAAAAGTATCATCTATAAAAAATTAATATAACCACTATGCACGAAAATACGAGAAATATACAGCGATGAATTAAATATAATTGAAAATTTAAAAAAAGGTATAGGTAGCTGTT
Source organism: Gryllus bimaculatus (assembly GCA_017312745.1). Classification (NCBI taxonomy): domain Eukaryota; kingdom Metazoa; phylum Arthropoda; class Insecta; order Orthoptera; family Gryllidae; genus Gryllus; species Gryllus bimaculatus. The sequence continues at coordinate 2,139,845 of BOPP01000091.1, forward strand.
CTGGAGCTTAATAAATCTTTCACAGATTGACCTTTCCCCCACAGATCACAGTTTTAACAGTTTTTGATGTTAAATAAATAAAAGCGACAAGTTAAAGGTGTTAAGCTTCCTATTTCGCCTACAGCAAAAAATTAGAATGGCATATATCACTCGATAAATTTAATTTTTTTGGGATACCAATACTTCAGGTTTAGAACCGGCTCTCCGTATCGATACTTCTCCAAAAATAATATATAAAATCAGTTGCATACTTTTACGAATAAATTAATAAATCAATCGTTTTCGCGCACTACCCATCGGCCAGACATAACACCCCCGCACCTCGCTTCAGAAATCATTTCCAGTCTCTGAAACGTCACCTTTCACAAAGCCTCGCAGCTCTACATTGTCCAGTACTCTGCCGCCCACACTTAACTGCAGTTCCAAAACGTAATTGCGGAATTATTAATAATAAATCTCTAAACCTCTAACCTTATCAATGCTTACCTAAACAAATGTCCTACAGATTTTACAATTTTACCCATCGTAAATGTCTTTGGTTATTCTTCGGTGGCTGCCTCATGCGTAATATTTCTTTCGCCGTCTTCCCCTCTATTCAATCAGCCCTTCTACTTTCTATAATTTGCATTCCCCCGCGCTTTTTCAACTAGAAGAAACTGGTATTCTTCCGTTCCGGCTCACCCCAGTGTGTATTACTAGTTCCTTTTCCTTCTTTCCACCCTTCCTTTCACCATCTCGTTTTTACAATGCTTTTTTTCACTACTGCTCAATCTGTCTCCGTCCCCTTCCTACACTTTACAGGATTTGCCTCCTTTCTTTCTCACGGTTGTATCCCAGCACATCCCTATGATCCCTTCGCTCATTTTACCACTTCCTCTCATTGTCCACTACCCCGGAACCTGCTTTGAAAGTTGCAGCTCGCCCTATGGATAAGACACTGTCTCGAAGCCCGTTCTGGTGCTAGGAAAGCTATTCACTTCGACTGAAAGCCGTTCCAATGCAAGGTGTTTTAGTGTGCTGGCATTTTACTCTGGCTCCAGTTTCCGCGATTCCGCCCATTAGATTCACGCCGAAGTGGGCGTCGTTCATCATTTGCTATGTAAATAAAAGCAGCTCGAATAATTCTCTTCTGACGCTTTCCATGTGACACTTCCTACCATATCCCTACCATAACTTTTATCTATTTCATTTCTTTCTGGCGAAATCTCCAGTGTCGTCTGATCGTAAAGGAGCAGCGTGTGGATGTGGGTGCGAGTGTGGGTGTTGGTGGGGGAGTGAATGAGCGGTGAGGGATACTCGTACAATGAATTCAAGTCGGAATGGAAGGAATTAGAAGCAAATCGTGGGTAGCCCGTCCCGCGCCTACTTCGTTCTTCGCCTTGGCGAGGCCCGAGAGCAAAGCAGGTGCCTTGCAGGATTCTCTTCCAGGTTGCCGTACTGACACACGAGAATACTTTGTCCAGTGATGTTTCGTTTGCCTCATGGTGGCCCTAGTAAGATTCGGGCCACTTTGGCACGCTACGAGTTCAACGCTATCAGTTCAACTAATGTTGGAAACTATTGGTAATTCAGGATCTCAGTTTCCTTAAGTTACAGCGCGGTCAAAATCTTTAATTGTTTTAATGAGAAGGTACTTTAATTGATTTTCCGAAAGCCCGCGAAATCGCATCCGGTTCCAGAGCCACATTCGCTACTGCTCTCTCGTGGCGGGAAGGTCAACTGCGTAGAAGGATGATTTCATTGGGCTACTGAGTTTCAATGGTGGCATCACTGGTTTACTTGGATAGCGGCCGCCGGGGAGACTCGAAGCTGGAACCTCACGGGTTGGGAGTGTCAGTGACAGTTTTGGTTACACAGATCTCCGGGACCAGAGCCATGGAAACCCGAATGATATTATTTTATACATTATTCCATATCATTATATCCGTATTATTGCATTCAAGCAAAACCATCACGTTTCGTGGGGTACGCAAATATAGTGAAACTCAATACCGTTTAGTCATCAAGAATATTCCAAGAGTCTTGTCTTATAAGTATCTGGAAAAAATGTTTGATAGAAAATTGAGTTGGAATAATCAGGTAAACTTTGTCGTAGGGATAGCCTGGAGATCTTTGCATTTTACTAGGAGAATAATAAAAAAATAAAACTGCAAAAGTGAGAGAATTAGCTTACTTATCCCTAATTCGTCCATTGTTGGAATAGGGGCGATATGTTGCGATCCTTATAGAAATTCACAAAAGGAATATTTGAATAGAGTACAGAGAAGAGCGTGTAAACTTACTTTCCGAAGCAATAGGAAGAAAGTAGAATGGGATTCTCTACAAATAAGGAGGATTAAGGCCAAGGCCGGATTTAAGTAGTGCGGGACCCCAAGCACAAAATTGTGTTGCCCCCCCCGAAAAAATAGCTCCATCTTTATTAAATAAAAAATGTATTATAGTGCAAGTACTTTCTGCACAGATACAAATGAAAACGGATAATTTTTTATAGAAATTTTTACTTGTGTTACATTTTTTTACATTAAATACAAATATTTTTGGATAAATAAGACGAGTTTCCCGATCAGCAATCGTGGTACTGCTCGATATGATGTTTTAAAAAAGGATCAAAATTTGCTATTAACTCCAGCAATCCAAGATAGTTGCCATTATCTGGTGAGCCAAATGTTTCAGTACTGTCACGAAGAACTAAACCTCTCTCCGAAAATGTACAAATAACGGCTATTACTCTAAGCAAAACTTGTCTCCAGTAATTTTTTTCTGATTCAATCTGAGAAGAAAAATGAGAATCCAAGTTTGCTTTTCGATGTCGATGTAAAAATAATGTACATTTTGTTACAAAGTAGACTACTTGATTAACACTTATTTCACAGACAAAAAACTAAGGTATGAGTATTTTTCCGAAACGCGGGGCCCCTGGTGAATGGGGGCCCCCAAGCAACTGCTTGTTTTGCTTGTAGGTAAATCCGGCCCTGATTAAGGTCAGACTCTGTATACTGTACAAAGCGTAGGTCGGTTATGCAGCTTCAAAGATATTTATGGTACATCCGAATCGATAGACCAACTAATTTTAATAGAGAGGATCACAAGGACAAAATTCAGTTCAGGCTGCAGAGAACAGGTGTTGGAAAATTGTCCTTCACAAATAGAACAATAACGGACTAACTAGAATAAGTTGCCTGCGACAGCCATGGAACACTTTCCTGTATACGAACAAAGATTTAAAAGCTTATTAACTAACGAAATTTGTAAATTTTATTATTTATTACGTTAGGTTTATTAACACAGATATTTTATTATTATTATGAAAGTTACTATTAAATGAATTGATTTGTTAATACATAATTACATTCAAATTTGTATTTGAATTTGAGTGTCGTGACGTGTTATGAAGTGTAGTGCAATGAAGAAGTAGAAATAGAAGTGAAGTGCAAATTTGTGAAATGAAGTGCAGTGAAGTGCAATTATCTGTACAGAATGTAGAGTTCATGCTGTTATTATTATTGCCTTTATTGGTATCATATTATTATTATTATTATTATTATTATTATTATTATTATTATTATTATTATTATATTGACCATCATTATTGTCTTAAAATAATTTAAAATTACATTATATTAGTATTCCTAATTAAAATAGGTAAATTGTAGTGTTCTGCCACCTGGTTGAATTAACCTAACTGCAAAAATATCTATCTACTTAGCGACCTACCTACCTACCTGTGTATATTCCTAAATATTATTAATATTAGAACATTATAAATGAGATTTCATAATCCACCAAACAGTTTGTCGCACTTGCATAAAAACGAGGACGCTTACTTGAATACAAGATAATACAAGTAAGTATTTGTTTTTGCAGATAAGTATGAAAAAAAGAAATATAGAAAGAAAGAAAGTAAGATACTGTAATAAAGAGAGAGTAGTATGTTTTGTCTTGTACAATCAACTTTTTATAGAAATTAAAACAATCGTTTGATGTTGAAACTGGTTACGTGATCGTATATTAACACATTCTTTAAAATATTGAATTCATTGTAATCAAAATAGTGTTTTCTGTCAGTGAAAGGAGGTTTCCTTTGAAACATGATATTTGTTCAGCAAAACGAACACTAGTATAAAAGCAGTAAATACCTAGACTAAGCCAGTATCTCATTAATTATACAAAATGTAGCAATCTGTCCAAGAACATTCATAATTAATTATGAAAGCACTAGAGTTCACAGGTAACCAACCATATAACAATTCAATATGTACTAAATAGATACAAATGGTGCATTGTTTGCATGTCATTTAATTTCTCACTACAACATATAAAATTACTTAATGAATAATCCAATCACTAACACTTACAAGTACATATTAAATGATGTATAATTTTTATTATAAGCACACGTAAAACAAATCATTGGCAGCATATTTGAAATCCGAACTGCCCCACCTCTTCTGTACGGATGACTATGATTAAAACACTGTGACAAAAACCAGGGGTATGGGGAGAAGAGGGAGGAGAGAGAAACAAAGAGTGGTACAAAGAGAGAAAGAGAAGACGAGAGGGGGAGGACGAAGAGAGAAGCCCAATCGTCCCATGATAGGCGCGGCTGCAGCATTTATCTGCTATTATTTCAGGATACATTATTAGTAATTAACTTATTAGGGTAATTATTAATTGAATAGTAATTATCCATTATTCGTTGAAGCTCTGATGACCTTTTATTTGTTTTGCAGCTGCCGGGTCCCCGCGCGCCGCCGCTCCCGCGCCCTTTGTGGCCCGCCGTGCACCCCGCTTTTGCCGCGTCCATCCCCGCCATATTCAACCCGCCTGTCCTGCTCCGGTTTACCCACCCTTGCCCTGCATAGACTCGCCCCCGCCTACCCTCCCTGCCCGCCACGCCGTGATCCAACCGTCTCCGTCAGACCCCTACTCCGTCCCGCCCCACCCCGTCTCCGTCCAAGCTCCGTCTATGTCCGAGCACCGTCCCTGCACCCCCACTGCAACACATCGCAACCACACTGCCCCGCACGCCAATGCACCGCTCCCTCACTGCCACCGCACCGCCCCCGCACCGGCCTCGCCTCCGCAACAACACCGCTACTCCCTCATCGAAGCTTTCCCGCCACTCCACACTCCGTCCGTCCCACCCGCCACGCACCCTCCCGCCACGCCACGCACCCTCCCCGCCACGCCACGCACCCTCCCCGCAACGCACCGCCCCCGGCAACGCACGCCCCGACTCCGACTCCGACTCTCCCTCGACCCGCTTTTGCCCCAGTTAACGAATCGCCATAAACATTCTCTCCACACCCTCCCGGCATAGCACTCTCCCGCCCCGCCCCATTCCTCCCCTCCCACGCACTCTGCCACCGCGAACCACCCTGCAACCCGAGACACACTGAGGCCCGCGTTGAAGCAGCGCCGGCAGGAGTGCTCCCGAACAAACCACACGGCCTGTTTGCCCAAAATATTCCCTCGGGGGGGGGACGCCACAGGACAGTACTGCACTGCATTGCACACAACTTGAAAAATGCAGCGTCCGCCTGCGGTAAACGCGTGCTTGCGAGTTTGTCGTCCGTGAGCGGCAGGTGCGTTCTCCAAGCGCCCGCGTCTTCTGGCGCCGGTTGCTGGCGGTCGGGAGCAGACAGCGCGAGGGCGTAAAATCAAACAGATTGCGCCGCTGCTGCAGTATAATTCAACAAACGGAACCTCGAGTAAATAATGCCCATTGGCTTTGGGTTTGACGTAGATTTTCTTTTTGAAACAGTATAGTCAATGAAGAACGTATCATGGACTCTAAACGGCACAACTCTCACATTGGAGAAATACAGGTAAGAGTGCATTACAGTGCTCTGATATTTTTGCTTCATTCACAAAGATATATTTAGTATATCTTTATATATTTGAAAACTAGAAATCACAGACATAATTGTAATGTGAAATTAGTTTATGTTTGGTTTTGAAGAGAATTCGTAAGGAGAGTCAATTCATGAGAGGATTTCGCATAACAGATTTGCTTTGTGATGAACAAGTGATGAATATTTTTCTCCAATTTAAATTGATCTCACCCACAAAATACTTCATGAACTTAGCGGGCAACATTATATTGACCATGATTGGAAATTGATTTTATCAAATCATTATTATTGAAAATCATTGAAATGGGATAAAAATAAATTACCAAAAGAAATATATAAGAATGAAGTTGCAAACAAAATAAATTCAAAAGACAAAATAATATCGATCCCAACACTTACATTACCGACTTCTATTCAGTTTTCTAACAAACGGACGAAAAAATCTTTTGCACCCATTCAAGTACTTCAATGGTTTAAGAAACCGGTATTTTAAATATCACTTCGTGCATTTTTTCTTGGAATTAATTGATTGAGGACGATCTTTCCAGTTCCTAGCTTTCTTCTTAGTCTAACATATTCCATACTTACATTAACGTTTGTCTTAAAGTCTTTTGAAAGAGATAATATTCTTACGGCATTACGTACTATATTCATAATTTAGAACTGGTGGACATGCATATTACAACCACAAAAAGAAATCGAACTGTAAAAATGTAGTGTCGTTGATCCCCTGCTCACTTTGTTTATTTAAAAAAGAATTTTATGAAATTGAAATAAGTATTGTAATAAGAGTCATTAGAACACAAAATACAAGAATAATTCATTTTTCACTTTTAATAACAAAAAACAGTTTCGTAATGAACGTAATTCTACAACATAACTGAACGATTGATTGCTTTTGTAATTCCGGGCACGCGAACTAACAGGATCGTTAGTCCCTACGTATAGTGTATGTTTTTGATCGGGTGGTGGCGGTGATATTTTCCCAGCTGTAAGGCGAGATCTGGCGCCGACCCTCCATCGGCTAACAGTGTTTTCGTCAACCAGTTATCTCCAAACAGCAAGGCACCGCCCCAGTCTGGACAAGCTCTATTCTCGCGACCGATCTCCAAGCATGTGTGCTTGTGTAATGTGTGTTAGTGTAAGTGTGTGTGTGTGTATGTGTATGTGTATGTGTATGTGTATGTGTATGTGTATGTGTATGTGTATGTGTGTGTGTATGTGTATGTGTGTGTATGTGTATGTGTATGCGTATGCGTATGTGTATGCGTATGCGTATGCGTATGCGTATGTGTATGTGTGTGTGTGTGTGTGTGTGTGCGGGGAGAAAATAGGACAAGGAAGAGGAGGAAAGATTGAGCGCGGTCCGTGGCCTGTTTGGAAGGATACCGGTCTGGCATTCGCCTGGTGTCGATCGGAGATACCACAGAAAACTACCGTTCAGAGCAGCTGGCCGCTTGAATTCTGTCGGCAGCGATTGAATTCGTTCTAGCTGGCAAGCTAGTCGAAAATCTTGCCACCGTCGGGACTCGAACCTAGAATCCTCACTGGTGAGAGGGATTGCAGTGATATAAGTTGATGCCCTGAGCCATCTCTCTCGGTTAAACTGTACGAATAATTCATGTCTTCCTTTCGGTCCTAAGAACAACGTATCTACCGGTGTAGTTGTACGCAAGAAGATAATTACTTTGTCCCGTTCTGAGAAAACATCGTCCATGTCATAGCAGAGGGCACATACCACTCTCCAATCTGGTGGCTACGTCCCAAAAGAATACTAAACCATGTCAAAGAAGCCATCCTGTCTAGTGGGTGGACTGTACTCTCCCAAGACTTGGTGATCGTGGGGCGGTCCCGCCCGGTCTGCCAGATACGTGCAAGAAAACGAGTATCAAGGGTTCGTCGGGTTCGTCGGGTTCGTCGGGTTTGAAAATATAAACTAGCAGTACAGCAAAACGAGCAATCCCATTTCATCGTGATATCAAGGATAAGCCTGGCAGCATTCCTTAAAAAGAACGATATCGATCGGCTGTTTTCGTCAAATCATACTACAGTTGTGGTAGGGGACAGGAACGCAAAGAATACCGTCTACAGTAGCAGAATCAATTCTTATACCGGCATTATTCTTACCGATTTTGAACGATTAACAACCTAACAGTACATGCTCCGAATATCCGCGGTTAATATCCTTAAAAATATTCAGTACAGGCAGACATATTGACTTCGGTTTTTCTAGGAATATTAGCTATAATATTATCGTAGAGCCACATATCGCTTGTCTTCAAACCATTGACTTATTGTTTTCTACCGAAATACAGTACTAAACCAAAATCACCCAGCCCAGCCTTACCACCTATAAAATGTCTAATAGCCTCAGATCCTGATTTCTCGCATCCTGCCTCCACGTTCATCTCTGAAAATCACCGAACAACACTCTCTCACCCACACCACACATGATACTTAAGACCTAACAGCTCTTTCAGTACGTCCACGCAACTCGCTTTCTCCTAGTCCACCAGTCTTACAGAAAATGTTATATCACCAAAAATGTATACGAAATCATGGCCAAAAACATCGTTGTCCCTTCTTAATATCCTTCCTAAACCTACTTACTACAATAGTTAGACATCTTTTGGCAATATTCCTAACCCAAACCGCCAAACCAATCGATCACACTCTGTGGAATATCACACGTAGTATCTTACGCAACCCAGCAAATATACCCTCCCCAATCACAACAATATCCGTAGCAATTACTCTTGCAGACCAAAAGTAAAGTTCTAGGCGAATACATTTATCAGCAATTCTCAAAGCATATAACAGCAATACTCAATGCATCTCTTCGCCTGACACACTTTCCACGCAAAAAAGACAAGTTAAAAAACGACTCAAGAAGTTAGCGTTTGGTTGCAACCAGCTTCCTAAGAATCTGATCTAGCGAGTGCAAGTATCTCTATAATTTTAGCCCAAAATATGGGTTGCTACTAATGACGCAATAGCTAATATATTACAGTCTTGCAAATTATTTGCGAATTTGTAAATTGTAAGCAGTTCTTTATAAAACTAGAATATCAAAAAATTGCTGTCACATAACGCAACACACAAATAGCAAACATTTAATAGTAGTAGGTCTCTTGCTTAGGGACTTGCTGTCGGCACCTGCGTCGTAAGATGTTTCGTGAGTATGATATTCAGTCAGTTATTCTCAGAACAATAGGTGAAATAATTTTAGTTTTTGGGTATCTCACTAAACCATATACTCATCTCAAAAGGTTGCATTTGGATGAATTTGTTATTACTAATCTACAGCATTCAAACTATATTTTTATGTATTCTACCGAATCTTTTCCCCAAACAACACTGGGTAATGTAAACACTATTAACACAATAATAATAATAATAATAATAATAATAATAATAATAACCACAATAATAGTAGAAAAGGTGATGCAGTATGATTCGAATCATTTGTCTAATAACCATCGTGTGAAACACATAACAAGTAAATAGAAGCGCCGATTACAACCGCAAAACCCAATTACGTTTTAAAACCTCTGATTTTTCATATTTTGGGATGTATTTGTTCTAAACTCGTGTCATATTGAATGGAATAAGACATGAAATATTTATAACATTTAAATAGACCAGGCTTTTCTTCATATTTGACACCTGCATGCCTTTACAATGGCAGATGTCTTATGTTCATGTCATTCGCTATACTACGAGAAGTAGAAGCATCTCTCTCGTGTGATCAAGAAAGATGAGTGGTGACAATTTCAAACTAAGTGGTGACAATTTCATTTTGGATTTGAACAAATAAATAAGAAACATAGTAATTTGAAATCGCGAGATTGCAGAAAACTAGCAGTGCTCCAATAACACGTACTTTCTCGCGTAAGTTAAGGTTACTAAATATTATAATAACAGAATTTCTTGACCCACTAACATCTCTGAGATCACTTGTAAAACTCAATCATACTCAATCAAACTCAATTATCTAAAACATAAGCAATCGTAGTTCATGAAGTTCAGTCAATCCAAAACTGTGTCCCATAAAGCAAGAAACGTGATATTTTACTAATTTGAACTAATTCTATGAATTTCAAACCATCATATCACGCCTTTGCTATTTTCGTATTCCGAGCTCATGAAGTCATGGCCAGAATTACAAGAAAGTTACTAAGAGGATAATTTTCAAAAACAAACCAAATACTTTATTGTTTTTTGTAACATATGTAAAATTCGTATTATAGTATTGCAAACTGTATTAAAAATCTTATAGATATATTGAGAAACACATTTTTTTCAGCAAAAGAAGCGCGCAATTTCAAAGAAATTACGCGAACTTATCCATACTTTCAGAAACTTGTATATGATTATATTTAAAATAGAATTTTGAGGAACAAATTTTACTAATTGAATTAGTGGTGCTAGAGAACAGCAATGGCTTTCTCGCATTAGTTCATTTTCTTATCTATTTAGTCTGGGTCAGCTTTTCTGTATTTTCACACTTTTTTCACCTGATAATATCTACTACTATTTTTTTCATAATTCTTCAATTTATCCCTAATAACAGAATTAAAATATTCTTAAGACTGTTATCAAAGAGTAAAATGTGGTCCGATATGCAAATTTTTACTGAAAAATGTATGGTGATTACAGAGTGTAATGAGTGTATGATGAATAAATTACTGTGGAAATGCTGAATAAATAAATTAAGGATTTAATGAACGAATAAATTATTAAAAGAAATAAATGAATGAATTCGCTCTGTGGTCTTATTTCATTGCCTTCTACATCAAAAACACGAGCAGAAATTCCTAGAGGTTCGAAATTATCTCCCCAGTTACCGGGTTGTTCTACGCGACCCACCACCTGCGCCGTCAAGATATCATCTAGAGCCTCGTACACCCGAGCGTTTGTGCTAGTGCCGTTCAAAATCACTGAGCGGACGTCCACGCGGCCACCGGCAGCCCAGCGCGGCTCAGCGAGGGGCGGGGCAGCGCGTCAGGCGGAGTCGCGGGCCGCCGCGCATGTCGCTCAACCTAACACTAATTATGGCCAAACGGCGCTGACCCTATTTCGCGTTGGGTAACGCGCGCCCGCAGCCCCCGGGCTGAGAGCGGGCTGGAGCTGTGGAGCGCAGGCAGGGTGCGGGCGGGGGCGGGGCGGAGGCAGGCGGAGCGCAGGGCCGGGCGCGGGCCGGACGAGCGCGGGATGGGAGCGGACTGGAGCGTGCTGGAGCGGGCACAGGCGCGGGAAGGGACGGGGAGCGGGTCGCGATTAGTGCTCTGGGTGGAGGTACAGGGCTGGGAGGAGTGCGGGGCGGAGAGCGGGCTAGAGTGGGCAGGAGCTCAGGAGAGGAGCAACTCGTGGAGCGGGGCGAGGAGCGGGCGCGGAGCGGGGCGCGGAGCGGGGCGCGGAGCGGGCGCGGAGCGGGGCGCGGAGCGGGGCGCGGAGCGGGGCGCGGAGCGGGGCGCGGAGCAGGCGCGGAGCGCGGGCGCGGAGCAGGGCGCGAAGCGGGGCGTGGACGCGGCGTGGAGCGGGGCGTGGGGAAGGGACGGGCTGGGTACGGGCGGGGCGCGGGGCAGGGGCAGGGCAGGGGCGCAGTGTATGGCGCGGGGCGAGGTGGAGCGGACGCGGGGCGCGAGTGCAGCGCAGAGTGAAGCGGGGAAAGCATAGACCGTGGAGAGGGAACATGGGAAACATGGAGAGGAACAGATTGGAGCGTGGCGTTGCGTGGAGTGGCGTAGCGAGGCGTGGCGGGTTCAGGTGAGGATAGCGAGTAAGTGAGGAGGAACGGGTCAACTGTTGTGGTATGGGGTGGAGGCGGGGAACAGGGTAAGGCGAGAATAGGACGCGGGTTGTGGGGCGGTGGATGGGTAGAGCATGGTTGGAACTCATGGTGGAGGCGGAGACAGAACGGGGCACAGAGTGTGGCACGGTTCAGGGCGATACGACGGAGGGCGGACGGAGGCAAGACAAGGGTCGCGTGGCGGGAGGCTGGTATGAGAAACAGGGGGAGAGGAGAACAGAACGAAGGAAGCGCGAGAGCGAGGTGGCGGGACACGGGGCACAGGGCGCGGATGACGGCACGGGACGGGGCGTGACTGGGTGCGGTGAGCCTAGGCGGGGAAGGGAGCGGGATGTGCAGAGGACTAGGAGCGGGTGGATCGCGGGGTGAGATGTGGGACGGGGCGGGCGGAGCCGGGCCGGGCCGGGCCGGGCCGGTACGGGGCAGGGAGGGCCGGGCCAGGCGAAACCGGCCGTCAACACGAAGCTGCTGCTTATGCCTTCATGTCAAATTAGTTGAAATCTTGGGAAACTATGTAAACCAATATAAGTTGAAATTCGAGACCGCGTAAAACCACTCAATTTTTCAATTTTTAATATTAAACCAGCCACGGGCGCAAGGGTTAAGCGTTCGCACTATTACGCAGAGTACAAAGTTGCGGTTTCACTCCTGTATAAGCATCAGTGTATCCACCGTATGGTTATAGCATTGTGAATTTATCCTAACACTACGTATTATATCTGAGTATCATTAATCCATCAACGAATTCCTGAACATCACCTCATCGTTCTTCAGACAGCGGAAGTGAAAGGCAAAACGACTCCCCGCCCAGAAATGAGAAGGGTTGTAAATCCTAAGTAAATCATTATCATCGAGGATGCAGGTCGTTCCGAGGAAATTTGGCGATTTTCATATTAGCAATTAATATATTAACGTGTTTATTATTGTTCCATGATATCACAATCTGCGTAACAAACAGTTCTCCTACCACCATGCTAGTTCCTACATTCAATCTAATGTATTTCTTAGAGCAAAAATAAAATAGTGTTTTTCAGTATAGAGACATCCCTGATTGAGAGTCAGTGTTAACTTCGACTTGAATGAAATGTTTACATATGACGTTAACAATTTTGAGTAACATTTTTATTTTTCGTAATTCCTGTGATTTGAATTATTCTTTCTGTTCATGTAATATCATATCTCGTGAAATAGTCACACTAAATATCACTCGATGTGCTGTCATATTACTTATGATAAATCCTGCTACAGTATTCGAGTAGAACTCTCGAGTGTGCGTATGTGCAGATGTGCGAATCCGTCACTCGCGGATAGACAACTTCCCGAGCATCAATCGAGACGATTATTGCACGTATTATTGACAGATTTTTCCACGCGTCTCAAACTCTTGATGAGGAACTGTGAATTTGTTTTCGGATACGGCTAGAAGATACAAGTAAATTTCCAAAAACGTGCGTTTTCGTGATTTGGCGCTCTTAATGATAATTCCTGGAATTAAACCAATGTCACCTAAATCGATCTATATAGGTGTCATTGCTTAAACACCAGTACCCAAACATATTTTTTTGCAAAATATGCCATAATTTCTTTCACGAAGTTGTCAAAACTGATGTTGACACCTTTAAGTGAATAATTGCCAAGTAAATGGCGCTCCAGATTGATTTCAATTTAGAGTTGAAATATTATCGTATTTAAAAAAATAAATTTGAGAATACCTAAGAACAGTATTCTTTGTTTATCTTTTATTGTACTCGGAATTGCCTCGGAACTTATTGAACGTGAAGAATTTCAAGTGAATATGGAGAAAACAAAACTGTGAGTAATGCAAGAGAATGAATGAACGTTATGTTCGACTTCGAGTTTTAGGTTCTTGTTTATGTAAAATGCAAATACCGATATTCAAATAAATGTGACCAACAACTTATTCTTACTCTAATTAACCTAATTCACAGAGACATACAAAACAGTCGCCTTTTAATGTTACGCATATTTTAATGATTCGTTGTTTTAATGATTCGCATACTAAACAATTAATACGTATTGCAACAATTAATACTAACAATTAATAGCAATTGCAAAAGTATAAGTGAACACAAATTAAACTGAGTTTGTGAAGATTCAATCTCTTCAAACCTTAGGGGAGAAAAATATGGAAGTGTTAAGGAAATACAGGGAAGAATCAAATGTAGTTTTAAACGATGTTGAATCAAAATTTTCAGATCTAATTGGAAATAATCTGTATTTTTACATTTAGCATTTGTGCTAATGCAAATGTGCTATGTGCATTTTTGTGCGTAATAGCAAAATAGCAAAAAAAAAGGTTTCTGTACTAAAATTTAACTATTAGCACCATCAGAACCTACATTTAATTGTTATAGCGATTATTATTTTGAAATTTCAATAAGACCATTTCATATCCCGTTTGGAGGTACACAGGGTAACATACAAGGCCATTAGGTGTTGGGAACTTTTGAACGGGAGTATAACATTATCAGCTACTACGATTCATTGATAAGTCCAATGCTAGGAACTGAAAGAAAATATTTGAACACATCTGAGCATGAAAGAAAATTTCAATACGTGAAACTATTTTTGAAACAGTTTACAACGTCGGCGACGTCACATTTTACTACCATAGATGTAAGCAGGAGATCATGGGGTACACGTGGCGCAGTGAAACAAAAGTTTTCCCGCAAAATATTTGAATTTGACCAGTGATCAAAACTTGAGTTAACTATATGCGGCTGATTTAGTTTTAAAATTCCTGTCATTGAATAGAGCCACGTTAAGTCAGAGTGTTTGTTTTTCTGATGGGAAGTACATTTTTTATGCTTCTTTGCCTTTAAAATTACTAATCTTTGATGAGTAATTTTACTGGTGTTTACAGAATATTGTGTTATATGTTTGACAACAACATTGACTGAAGTACAAACACAGGTAAGTAACATTAATTTTCATCAATTAGTTTTTATGTGGCCCGTATGCCTTAATAAAACAAGTATTATTTTAACTCTTTTATTTTTAAAACAATTTTAACAAGTTAAAATCTGTTTTAGCATTTACTATGTCATTTAATTCTAAAAATTATTCTCCCCAAAACTATTCAATGAGCGCGATCAAAACGACTCAGAGGTTCCAAATTATTAAGAATTCACTTTTCTTCCCTAAATATGGAATACATTTAATTGAGAATTTTCTCAAAGTTATTAAAATTTTGACTTTATTTGGCAGTTTAGTATTATTGTTATGTTAAAACTGTTTATTAACTGTGCCTCATTGACGGGTAACAGTGAAGTAAACGTAGGGTTGATTTTAAAGTATAATTACATATAACAGAAAAAATCTAAGCTCTAAAACTTGCGTTCTACACTGTGCTAAGAAGTATCAAATTATTATGTATATTTCAATGTTATCGTAATAATGAAAATGGATTTACAACTCAATGTATATTTTTTTATTCATTCTCCCTCATGATCCACTAAATACAGGAAAGCAGGAACAGAGAGTAGGCAGCAGGTTTCACGATGGGTTCCAGTCTCGCCTGTAAGTATCAAGTCATACAATACAGTAAAGCCAGTAACGTATCCATGTCATAACGTCTTCCAGTCATGAAGACCTTACAACACACAGTCATTTCCACCCTAACCACATACAAAAATGTTTAGGGAGGTGTTTTGGACATCGTGGAGGTGGGCTAAGAAGGAAAATCATCAAAGAATCCTCAATGTAAGATATAATTACAACGAACTAGTACATATACATTAGTTAAAAGCACGAACAATTAATCTGGATAGTTGTCGAGATCGCTAAAACGGATGAGTTTTAGAAGGCACCGTTGAACGTGTCGCCGGTTGAATCTCAAAACTGGCATGGATTTTCTCGTACTTACTTCATAAGAAGTATAAGTATTGCGTGTGCTAGAAAAGTGCGAATTTTTGGCACACAATTTTCGCAAAAAAGTGAGTAAATCTTCCATTATTCAGTAAATTATTTTTTTCTCACACGTTGAGCATTTGGACTTCATGTTTTGTGGGCCCTTGATACCCAAAAATCGATTGATGGCAAAATCCATCTGGCCAACACTAGCCCCTAAACCGTTCAGCCCATTTTCTCCAAAATTGATATTCCTCAATCGAGCTACTTAAACTCGAGGCCTTGAAAATTGAAAACGTATATTTTGATTCTAACGGATACATAACATGAAGCCTCAGAAACATTTTCAAAATGTTCTCAAATATGGCTTCAAATTTTTTAATTAAACTTTGCCCACGTATAACATTAAGTACGCTTAAGAGAATGGTGCAGATCGAATTCTAGTTGAAATCAATGATTTTTCGAAAATTGCCAAAGTGCAATGGTTTTCGGAGTCTTCATAAAACTACAATATTCAAGATAAATATGTTTTTTCTTAGTAAGTTCCTTCAAGACTGATCTTGAAATAAGATCATGTACCATTTTTCGAAATTATCAATAGTTTTCGCGTAATATTGCGAAAAGTTGGGAAATTTTCAAGTTTTTAAAACAATTTTTAAAGGTTTTCTTTTTTACAAATTTTCTTTAAAATGTTCTCTTCGTATCTATTAAAGTAGGTACTCTAAAAATATACTAAATAACTAAATATGTTTTGTGAAGTGTTCTATTTCTGCTACCGTGTGTGCAACTAGTGTCAGTTTATAGACTCTCAAAGTAAGTTGGAATTAATTCTACACATTAATTTACATTCCTATTTAACTACTTCCTCTCCCATCTTTAAGAACATATAAGTCAGTATTCACCTTCACTGTAAACGCGGTAAACTTTTTAATAACATCATTTTTGAAATATTAAAATAAATTTTCTCTCGCTACTGAAAATAACTCTCAACTTATGGTGTATGTTGTGTTCGAAATTTAATCTTCAAATAAGGAAAGGTTTTTAATTCAAGCAGGAATACCACAAGTAAATGTTCTTATCCCCTTGCGGTTCTTCGAATTTCTCTTTTCGTAGGCAGTACTAGCTTTCCGACAACGGAAATAACTCCATTGCTGAGAATTTGCAAAATAATTTAAATATTTCTTAAGTTATTTATCGATTTACTTGGAAGAAGCATATCAATCAATCAAACGAAATAAATAGCGGATAGAACACTTTAGTCTGCACCCTTTGCTGAACCAAACTTTTACCGTAAAATTTAAACATTCAGTGCTTTTATACAAAACCACTTTCCGCCCAAGTCTGTCACACTGTTCTCCAAAGAATTTTACGGCTGATGTAACTAATATCAAAATTCTCCATACGATACAAAATAAGGTACGTTCTTGAAAAAATTCTAATGTTAGTTCATTCCTAGAGCGTCTTTACGCTTTCTGTAATTGCAGGTATTACTCGGGCAACTTTTCTTGAACGATTGATTGACGATTTCGGGTGGAGTGGGGATATTAGTTACAAAGTCGACTACTAGAGTATTTTAAGTAATGCCAACGTCTGTGAAATGAAAGTCAAAACTGCATATTGTGCTTAACTTTTTCGGGAGTTTTAGGTGACTCCCTTGAATGACCTGGACTTGACTCAGCCATTTCTTTCGATATTGACAATAAACCTGAACAGGGGTTCTGCACTATGAAAGCAACTGGCTTTGACTAGCTCCTGTTTCGCACCAACGAAGTTTTAATGCTTGGAAGGTCGTCATCAGTGCCCGCTGCGAGCTTTTGCCTTCAACTGTTTAAAGCACAAGGGAGGGGGATCAAGGTCATCGTTCAAGAAAAGTTGCGCGAGTAATAATGTTACTGGAAGTTTGCCGGAAGTATGCAACAATGCTTGTGTTCACAGTTGCCCGTAGCAATGATATTATTACAGCGGTTGCGACCATGATCGTATTACTCGCGCAACTTTTCTTGAACGATGACCTTGCTTCCCCCTCTCTGACACAATAAACAGATGAAGACAAAAGCTCGCAGCGGGCACTGATGACAACATTGCAAACACATCTTCACTGGCGCGAAATAGAAACTATTTTCCGTTCAAGATCAGAACTTCTGACCGTGATTTTCTTCAAAAAATTTAAATAAAAGACCAAAGCAGGTGAAGATTCATCACAAGTAATACCACATTATTGAGAAATTTGCGAAGGAATGACTGATTCTCCAGAAATTGGCATTGCTTCATAAAATCTAGTGGCCGATTTTGTAACTAATACCCCCACTCTATCCGCATTTCTTCAATCTATCGTTCAAGAAAAGTTGCGCGAGTAGTATACATAAGTATACAAGAATGTAAGTTCGTATTTTACAGAATAATTTTACTTCCTCGTGTACGTACAGAGTAATAGAGGAAGTGTACAGTAATTTAGGCAAGGAGAAAAGTGTCGTTTTTTGATAGAAAATATTGTTGTAACCACCTGACATCGTAAAGGTTGAAAAAACTCCTGAGAAAATTAGAACGCAAATTATTGAGAAAGTTGCGAAGGCATAACATTCTCCAGAGATTGGCATTGCTTCATAAAATATGGTGGCCGATTTCGTAACTAATATCCCCACTCTACCCGCATTTCTTCAATCCATCGTTCAAGAAAAGTTGCGCGAGTAATACCAACCACGGTAAGTTAGGGCGGTCATGTGCGTGGCCAAGCGAGGCAGGGACGAAGGCGAAGGGAAGGAGACAGGTAGCTTTGGCAGAGCGGCGAAGGGCAGGGAAAACTAAGGTGGAGATTCATCATAGATAATATTAATTCCTCTTCCTCTCTATTAGACGAATGCGACAAATAACTACCCGGGCAATACAGGGTATTTTGGCGACGATTAAAGAATGTATCGGAGAAAATTATGTTAATTTTGATGCATACATTTTGTATCACGTGGTTAGGAGAAAGAGAGTGATAGGTCAAATCTCTCCACATAAATAACATACATAAAAAACACATGAAACACATAAAACACATGTTATTGTTGTATTTATTATTATTATCATTATTATTATTATTAATAGTAATAATAATAATAATAATAATAATAATAATAATAATAATAATAATAATAATAATAATAAAATATTATAGTATTACATGCTTCCCTTCATGTTCGTTTTAATTTAAGTTTTAATATTCTTTTTACGTGAGACAGTTTCACTGTTTTCAAGTGAAAACTGACCAGTAGGGCCCATCACGAATCAAAACAGGGAAATTATGATCACAAAAAGCACTGATGTACAAGTTTGAAACTTTGTTCAAGCCCCACCATACAATTGAATTATGAGAAAACTGTATCACCGAAATATTTATGGAGAAATCGAATATTGAAACCTGTTGAAACGTTCTCCTCTGTTTACAGATGTATACACTGAACAGAGCTGACGCTGTCATTTCATGACTGTTGCTGGTTCTTTGCAGAGACGGGCGAGCTTAGAAGAGCAACAACACAGGTACGAAAAACTCCTGACCTTTACAGGCAACGAGACACTAATTTAGTTCACCTCAAGTATGTCTTTGATGAAGTACGTTTCTGGTAGTCAGGAAAGTGGATTATGTGTGTGAACCATTACTACATATTCTCGTAAACCATCATTTTCAATTATATTTAATTGTATCTAGAGAATCAAAATTTAACGGACGAAAAATGTATTTTCGACCCCCTTTAGTGAAACTTAGCACATAAAATGTGTATTTAAGATGACAACAGTCACGCATGCTTTTTGATGTTGCTTCGCTGAGATTTACACGCGTTTGATATGATGAAAAGATTCGTATATTTACAACCACGTTCTTCCCATCATGGTTATTAAACAATACTTCCGTAGACACGTCATGAAGCGCATAAATTCATCTTTGAAGTTTGTTGTTCCCAACAAACGGTTAAAAGATTACAGTGATTCATTTTTGTTGTACTTGATAAATCGCAATCTACGGAACCTCAAGGATTTTCAAACGTTGAGCAGTAGGTAAGTGTTATTTTTTACTCGATAATAATTAATGAACTAGAAAGTATTGTTCCACATGTTATTCATGGGCTGATTCGCAAATGGAAATACACCACGTTTCATTTTAAAAATGAAGAATAGAGTACTTTTAATCTCCAATGAATAAGAGAAACCCATGGATATCCTCTAAGAAGGAATATTTGAATCGCCTAGAACCCAGAAAGCATTACAAAATATTGCAAACATCTTAGTTGGGCGCTAGATTGATAATTTAGTATTTTCGGCGCGTTAGCGTCTATGGTCATTAGTCTCGTAAGTGTGTTGCATGTTTCTATCACGGCGGTGTTGTTCCCTAGCTGGTTGGTAGGATCCAGCGCTGACCTACAAACTTGTGAGGTGTTACCGACTGGAATTGTACAAGGCAACAACTGTGCCACTGAAAAGTCTCAGATTGCGAGATTATAAGATTCGTGTCCCGACGGTGTAAAACTTTCGATAATTAGCTGGATCCGACTTCATCCACAATCTGGAGGAGCTTTCTAACAGTTGTTTGTTCAGATCGATAGTTTTTCGTGGTTTTTTCTCTTAATAACTGAACAATACCACGTCAGTACTTGAACAAACAAGCCACAGACCGTGCGTGATATTTCTTTTTTACTTTCTTGCCTTAAAGAAGGCACTTCTTAAGAAGAGATAGTTATGTAATGCGGTGCAAAAAATACGGCGAATTTTCGGCAGAAAAACTTTTTTTGCGGGGCCTGAAAACAAAAAAAGGGGCTAATTCCAGCTGGTAGATTTAGAAAAAAAAATTCTCTAACACGTAGTGTAGCCAGAATTCATGTTTTGTGGGTCCTTGATATAGAAAAATCTATAGACGGCAAGATGTCTGACTGTTCAGATAATTTTCTTCAAAATTGGTATTTCTTAATTAATTTGGCTGATGTAGCGATCCCTGAATTTGAAACTGATATTTTGATTTTGGAGGGCATTTTACTTAAAGTCCCTGGCACATTTTCAAGATTTCAATAAAAATGGCTCCATCGTTTTTGATTAAATTTTGTTGTTGGATAGTGTGAAGAACGCCTAAAGGAATGATGTGGAATTTCGCACGCTGCGTTTCAGTTGTTGCCAGTTCGGAAAATAGCAACACAAAGGTTTCAAAATTCGTGGAATTCATCCCAATGTCGTCGGTCATGGTGATTGTATGATATAGATAATATTTTTATGAAAGGAAATAAAACGTATTACCTTGCTTCAATCTAACTAACAAACACACAAACACACTTCTATAATTCAAGAAGTTCAATCGCTGATCATGGTATTTAAAAATTTAAAGCTCACTTGAAATGTAATCAATGTAGGCTTGTGTGAAATTATTCTTGCTTTTCGGTATTATGTTCAGTAAATACTGTTACATTTAATTTTTTTCTTGTTTGTTTCATTTCTAAAAGTAAGAAATGTCTACTCATTCTGACAATGGAAATAAATGCAGATGAGCACGAGAGGAGAATTGTTTGAATTAGACTTTTTGTAGTTATAACTTATTTTTAGGTCGTCAGAAATTAAAATATTTTAATATTATTTAATTATTTTTAATCGTATGAGAACGTATGCGTTGTTGTAGCACCTATTGTTTCCATTCTTGTCCTTCCTTTTCTCCGACCGCAGACACACGTTCTACACTACCATTCATATCGGAAGGCCAGTCGAGAGCGGTACTTCACCACGGGAGGTACCCCGGGAGGATTGGGTTACGGGTCGGAGTGGAGGGAATTTCGCGTATATGGGTACGCAGATGATTCCCTCCTTGGCGGGGGGAATCCCCAGAAAACCGACGTGTAGGTCAGCGCAGGATAACGGAGGGGGAACACTACCACCACCCAGGACATAACAAGCCCTGTACATATGCGACTTGACGCGGCCGGAAATCCAAAATAATCATTGGCCCCGACAGGTTGTTCCGCCGAGGAGGCAACGCAATGTGGCGGCCGCTCCCCAGTCAGTCTTGCTCGTCGGTCTCGCTTGGGAGCGGACGGGGCCGCGGGCGCGCGCTCCAGGGCCAGCCAGCTACGAGAGGAGGCGCTGCGCCGTAGCAGGTGGGCGGCTTTCCAGGCTGCGGGACACCGCGCCTGGCGCCCCCCGCGGGGGCGAGGAGCAAAGGAGGGGTTGGACGAAAGGCTGCGCGGTGACCGGGGCGATCAGAGGTGGAGGACGAACTTGCGAGGCGGCGGGTGAGCTGCGAAGGGCCGCTGAAGGCCTACTAGGAGTCAAGCGAGTTGCGCAGCGGGTGGGGGGGGGGCGAGGGAAGGGGCCTTCACGATGAGAGCTCCGGGGATGGAACAGACTCCGTTGATGTTACGGCGGAAGCGGGATGTAGAGCGAAGGTGATAATCGTAAGGGTCGTGATGAGGTGGCGGTGGCTGCAATTCAGCGACATTACGGATACCAGTGTTTGAGACAGTGATAATACTGGTGATGCTACTGCAGACGGTCAGTAATGATTATAAGAATGATAATGATTCTGATGTGTCATTGGTGATAGATCCAATGTGTCTGTATTTCTGTGTTATCGGCCAATACAAGGAACCGAGTGACGTGGATTAAAAAGTAGGTAAATGGATCGAATATGTATAGCAATAGTGTTGCTTAAAAACGAGCAATGGTGGCGCTGTCTTCTGCAGATGATAAGCCGAAAACAGCAGGGTAAAGGAGTCGAGGATACAAGGTTGAAGGTTAGCAACAGACGGAACAGGAAATGAACGGAAAGGGAGCTGAAAGGAACTGGAACTGGGACAAACGGATTGGAAATTGAGCAAAGCGGAACGCGAACTGAGAAAAACGGAACGGAAATAGAACGGAAGAAAAACTGAACGGAAATATAATTTGGGATATTGTAAAAGTTCAATTTTTATTTCGTACCTATTTTTCACCTCCAACGTTAAAGAAATATTGTTATTTCTCAATGCAATTTATTCCCCAATTTTAGATTTTTGATTTATGTCGTATACTTTTTTTAAAATATTAGTAGATGTTGAGTAATAATGACATCAAGATGAGGAAAAATTTCGTATGTCGCGCATTTCTTTGTTAACTTTAATTTTTTTAAAAATTGTATTTCTTCATCAACTGTTGACATTTTAAAATTAGCGTGAAGGTACGGCACACCGAACTTTTTCATCCCCTTAGTATTATTACTCAATAACTCATATTTTTATTAAGATTCCAAACCACAAAAATCAATATGGATAATTTTAAGATTATTTATCGATTGTTTTAATGATTTTTTGTCTTTTCACTTTAGATCAATATCATTTTGTATAGAAATTCGTTTTATGTTATGACTAAACGAAATAGCCAATTTTTTATGTCATTTTCTGCATTTTTTGTCGATTTCGACCGATGTCATTTTTTAATCTTTTTACGTCATTTGTACTGCATTTTTTGCAGATTTCATAGATTTTAATATACTTTCAATGGTATTTGCTTCAAAAAATATTTATGAGGTCCAACAAATGTTCACCACAGAATTTCTGAGTAGCCTATTCCATGTCTTTGCTCATATATTGTAATGTATGCCGTTGTGAGTACTACGTAATCCAAGTTTCCTGTGACATTTATCAGTGCCATTGTGTTTCGGCAGATTTCGCGATATACAAAGGCAGAGATTTTCTTTTAAAGAACAATCAAAACCTAAAGTTTGCAAACTGAGTTCACATGAACAAAATAAAAAGCATTAATTACATCAGTAACATATCTAACAGCTTGAGTTGTTCTTCGGAAGTGATTTTGATTACTTTTTTTACGTAATGTTTCTTTGTTTTTAGGGCATTTTAAAGCACTTGAACATTTTATTGATTATTTTTGGCAATGATTTAGGTCATCAAAATCCGCCTCCTACTAATAACATAACTCGCCGTATAATAATTTTCGTGACCGCATTCTGGGTGGTGCCACACGTAACACGTGTTCATTGTAACAAGCCGTTTATTGTTCTTGCTCGTCCCATGGCCCTACTCCGGCCGCTCAACTCGATGCTCAGTCCGTCGCCACGGAGCGCCGAGAGGTAACGGGGAGGGGGGAGTAGGCAGCGGTGGCGATGGCAAGTACTGTAGACAAGCAGGCGGCCGTGCAGGCAGGCAGGCAGGCAGGCGGGCGAGGGTCGTTCGTGCTCGCGCCAAAGAGCATCTCGTCGGCGATCGAACCCACGAGCAACGGACTGTCGGATGGCTTTGCCAATTGGCGGCAGCGGCAGGCCGGTGTGGCGATCCTCCGGGTCCGCGCCAAGCGGTTCCGAACGGATCGAACCTTTCGGGTACCACGACGGACGCGCCTCAGCTCGCGAGAGAGTCGCGGACCGGCCGAAGCCTCCGTCAGGCGAACGCTGTGATTTGGGAACGAACTACGGCTCAGGGATCGCGACTCGTGCTTATAAAGCGGCAGGCTAGTGCATCTTGGCTGTGTGGGAGTGCCTGCTACGTTACCATTGTTTTTCTTAATGGTGAGGAAAAGGGAAGTAGGGAGAGGGGTAACTCGAGGTGGTCCGACGCTGGGGCCTGCAAGGTGTCTGAAAAAGAGGGATGGGGAAGGTTATTGGGTCCTGGGTGCCCGCAAAGTAGTGCCTCGTGCTCGCGGCTTTATCGCAATAATCACGAAATTCTCAGAATTGGACATTTTTTTTATCTCATTCTTAACACTTTCATTTGTTCCTTTCTACGTCTTACTTTTCTCAGTCTCAAAGTTTAGAAGAAGCTTATATCTTTGTTTATTGTTTTGTGAAGACGTACAGACATCAGTTACTTCCAATTTTTCTTTTCCTCACCCGAACTATTTTACCTCACAAATAAATCTGCATTGGCTTACAGGAGATACAACGAACGAACGACCGCACGAAAACGAACATTTCAGGAACGTAGTTTTAAGTACTAAAAATCTACTCCAATGATTGATTATAAAGTGTCTTGTTAATGAGAAGCATTTATTCAACACTTTAGCAGTGGCGCCTGAACTATAATGTTGACGGAAAGTAAAACAGGAGAGGATATTGGGGGAGAAAGTATTCCGAAAGTAATTGGCCTTCTCTGAAATATTTTCTCTATTGATTGCGTAGGCTTCCGCGGCCGGAGATCCTCAAAGCTGTACGCTCTGAGGAAGGCCACAAAGTGTTGGAAGAAGTGTCACCCACCACGACAGAGACGCGACCCGTTCCGGATGGTCTAGATAATACTTTCTGCTTTTGCCCCTGTCATAATATTTGTCAGCGTTTTTCTTACCAGCACGATTTGTAACCGAATGCAATACAGGGAGTAGATTTACAATAGTCGAAGATTCGTTGTTTATCTACGAGTATATCTTTAAGTTGGGAATCCGGTGTAGGCAGTAGTTCATTCACTGTATAAATTATAATACCGTATTTTTAGGATTAATGATATATTATATATACATATACATTTACGCAGTAAAAACCTAAATATTCACTACATGAAAATATTTAACACTCAAATAATATTTATCAAGCTAATTTCTAATTAAATAGAAATAATAAATCCTTCGCAAATAATAATCACCTTCTCCTCTTCAAATCTGTTATTTGACCCACGCTGCTAATGTGAATGGCAACCGAAATATTTATTGTTGTCAGGCAGAATCAGAATTTACCTTTCTATGCAGAACGAGCTGGCATCAAGTATGGACATAACATGTTACTGTTCTACGCTCAATTTCCTTTTCCCAGAATACTACGCGAAGCGAAGCGACCTCGGAACCTTCACTCCCGGAGAGACAGGAGTAGTTGCGGAAGAGAGGAATCGAGGCTGATAGCGTGCGCGTATGTTACGAAGCGTTGGAACTGAGAGTGTACAGGTAATGAAACATTATTTTTATAATTTCATATGAATAATACTTATACAATACTAAAACCTCAATAGTCATTTTCATTTTACTATGTGTGAGATGTATGAAACTAAGAATTGTACATTGTTTCGTATTTATAAGGGTTGCTGCCTACCTAACCTATCCCAAGGAGAAAATGTTCCTTCGCCTAAGAGGGAACTGTACATAATAGTCGTTTACAATATATAAGGATCGTAAGATATCTGTTTATAATAAAATAATATAATATAATATATAAAATATATGTTTTGCTAGCAGTTATTATCGCATTTCAATAAAAATTCAAGCACACCCTTGGGGGAGTGAAGCTAGTGTTCACGGTGCTCCATGCAAACCATTAATCTTGCATTTAAATATAAAATTCAAGAAAAAACATTTTAAAACTTTACAATAAATACAAGAAAATTAAATTTTATAAAATCATAACAGTAATTAATATGACTAATATAAGCACTAAAATATTACTAAATTAAATGACTTCCCTAATATTAACTTGGACTTACTTTACACCAGAGTCGGTCAGCGGCCAGTAAAGATAAGAAATGAGGCAAATTAAAAACACCATTTTGTATTACATTTCTAATTTTAAATTTAAATTTATTAGGGTTTGCATTATTAAAGTATGAATATTTTACTGTAATACTGTTCTATGGTCTAGGGTCGAAATTAGCACTTTGTTGCTTTTGTAATTTTTTTTTTTTGGTTCTGATAAATAGGACATAATTTTGTCTACTTATGATGTTTGCATGGACATATTTTTAATAATTTTTGTGAACATAATGTAGTAAAATGTCGTAGAAGTTTTCCCTCATGCTTATTAAACCATATTGATAAACTGCTTGAAATAAAACGAAATAGGCTAAGCGCAACACTTTGGGTATCAAATAAGAGCGCACGATTATAAATTTATAAATCGTCTGACGTTATCTCGGAAAAACAAAATCGATATGCATGTTTCATTTTAAATGTTTATATATGAAAATACCTAACTACTTGGCATTAAAAGGTTTGGATAAAGATGTACTCATTTATCTACCACAAGGCAATGTGCATCGTGAGGTATTTATTCCCAAATCATTTTGAATTTTCAGTTGATCTGTAAATTCTAAGGACAAAGGAACAATGATGGATTTATAAATCTTAATTGGTAATCCATTTAAATCAAGAAAATTCTTGATGTCGTGGGCTTCCGCGGCCAGAGTCATGATCTGGGCTGTCCGGGTGACGCCGCGTCGTTGGCTGAGGTGCCCAAATTGTGGATGGATGAGGATAGCACAAGGTACCTCAGCCATCGACGCGGCGTCACCCGGACAGACTAGATCAAGAAAATTCTTGATTTCTTTTATATCCCCATTAGAGTTACTCGTCTCATTCCATGATCTACCGATATAAATTACGACGGTATCTTCAGCGGAGCAATAAATAGATCCATTATGTTTTGAATATGGTATTCTAGATGATCGTGTTAGTTATAAATATGTATTAGAATCTTACAGTTATTTGTGCTAATTTTATAGATATGAATTCACTTATTTTGTAGTTCATTTTTACTATTTTGCACTTAAGTACGACTACAGTAAATTACTATAAAATAATTAATATTACTAAATATTCTACTAGTAAAGTACTTAATTATTTATTCCCTTTGAGCTTAATTTCTGTAATATATGGAAAATTATTACGAAATCTTATTACGAAATAGATCTCAGTTTCACAGTTCGTGAAATCTGACTTTAGATAATCGAAATGGATGAAAGCTTTTACTACTCGTTCTGAACTAGTACGTTTGTATAAGGCAGGGATGTATCAATGTAACATCACTTCCTATAGGAGAGCCGAATGCTTAGGTGCCTGTGATGTAGGAGGGTGTCTCGTCTCCCAGAAGCGATGGCACAATGAAGCGGTTTGGTCAACTGCTATGATCGCCTATGTACCTGTTTTTATCACGAGAGAAAGGACCGTTTTTCTCCGCTGGATGTTGAGATCTGTCACCGACCTATCGTCAGCTTGCGGGAATTTCCCCGAAAAGGGTATCTCCTCTGCGGGGCACCGCCCCATCAGGCACAGACTCTAAGCTCCCAATTGGTCTCTTGACATGAATGGAAGTGTAAGTGTGTGTTAGTAAAGGGAGAGGATAGCACAAGAAAGAAGATGGCAGATCGCGCGCAGTCCATGACCCGTTTCTTAGGGAAGTGCTCCGGCATTCGCCTGGTGTTGATCAGAGAAACCACGCAAAACAATCGAACAGAGCAGCCGGCCGCTAGAATCCCTGCCAAACAGCTGCTGAATTCGACCTAGCTATCAAGTCAGTGTCGAAAATCCTGCCACCGTGGGGAATCGAGCCCAAGGACCTGCCGGTAAGAGGCACTGCAGTGACATAAGTTGATCCTCTGGGCTGTCTCAGGTTGTCTTAACGAAGAGGACGATGCTGTCCAAGCGCTGCACATAAATTACGCGAGTGTATCTCAAGGCCAGGGCTAAAGTCGGAGCGCGTTTACAGTTCTTTCTTTTCCCGCGAAATTCTGACAACTGCTTAAAAATAGTGATCGTTCAAGAAGTTTGTTTTCAAGGAACTTTCTGTCAACACTAATGATTTCCAACACATGCCCTAATAACTAGGTTTTCCTGATACATAGTCGCAATGGAAAGCCAATCTCATGAAAATGAACCTTGAGATTTTCTCTTCGGTAACTTGTAATGATGGATTATTTAATGGTGACTTGTAATGATGGATTTTTCTGGTTCGGAATCGGTTTGAAGATATGCTTCTTAGTAGCCTGTAAGCGTAACGTGAGTTGGGGCATGGTCGTCTGCCTTTCCTCTTGAGTCACAATCTGAGAACTCCTTTTTTTTCCGTCTCAAATCCATTTGATACAGGACCGCAGGGTAATTATCTTTATCTACAAGTATCATACTTTCAGGGATTGTGTTAATGGTTTCGTATGAATGGTTGAATATCGACAACATCCCGTAGCGTTTTATAAAAAGGAAAACCATAGATCATGAAAAAGTAAAATCAGGAAGTGAAGAGGAAGCCAACGTCCCCGGAATTCCAGAAGGAAATCTCGTGCACGTGGAAACGTGGCCGGTCGGGACCCGGACGGTGCGCGTGGCCCAGATTTCGAGGCTGCGACCCACATTGTAACGCTCCCGTGCGCACGCACGCACGCACGCTCCCGAAAGGACGACACGCCCGCTCCGGCCACGGCCCCGCAGCGACCCGCGCAGCCCGCTAGAAGCCGCCCGGCCGCAGAGAGCGCGATGTCGGTTTTGTAGGGCGCTCTCTTGGCCGGACTCAATAAATTTTCCCGGAGATCATTTTAGTCGCCTCGCAGTGAGCGAAGTTCTGTTTTATACGCTCGGCAATTACGAGGCTATTAAACTACCCCTCGTTGTCCGCCCGTCTGGCGAGCCGTCTGCCCTGCCCGTCGCCTCCGCCCCCGCCGCCGCCCCCGCCGACCCTGTCGCCGCCGCCGCCACCGCGTCGCGCCGCGCCGCGCCCGCTCCCCCGGCGGAAAGAGAGGACGCGCCGACACGCACATGTAAAATGTCAGGCAACTGCGCATGTTCCGCAAGGCCAAATCGAAACGCGGCCCGGCGGGGCGGCGGCGGCGGCGGCGGCGGCGGAGGCGACGCGAGCGGCAGAGCGGCGGAGGCGGCCGCGACGCCCTGGTGTCCGGCCCCGACGCTCGGCGCCGCCCGCGCCGCCACCACGTGCTCGCGCGGGCCGCGAGTAAGGCGCCGTTCACTATGCTCATCCGACCCCGCCCACCAAATACCGACAGTGCGAAGGAAAATGACACATCTGCAAAGGAAAACGGGCACATCTGGAAAATTATCGTTTGGCGTGAAAACAGTTTGAACCTGAGCGGAACTGTCTTTTTTTGCACCAGAAGACAAGGAGTTTTGCTCAGGCTCAAGTGAACTCAATGATGTAATGAGATGGAGCAAATGAGGAGGAATAACAGGCAGAAAAAACGGGGGGGACGAAAAAAACAGCTGATAGTTCGCTTTACCCACAACATGTTCCACGTGGAATGGCCGGGACTAGCCATCTGTATAAAAGTTTTAGTGAACATTTTTCTTCACTTTACAAGCAACTTTAATTTATTTCACTTTACAAGAGGTGGAGGAGACCGCAACGCCCTGGCGCTCGGCCCCGGTGCCCGAACTCGAGCGCCGCCGCCACTTACTCGCCACGGGCCCCGAGCAAGGCGCCGTTCACAATGCAAGTCCGACTCCGCCCGCCAAATACCAGCAGTGCGAAGGAAAAGGCAAACATGGCCAAACTTGTCGCTTGGTGGGTGAACAGTTTTAGTCTGAGCGGAAACTTTTTCGCGCCCGAAGACAAGGCGTTCTTTTTTTCAGTGTACCGGCTGACTTGATCTACTTTTTATTTATTTAATTTTTAGGGTTCAACTCCTGAGGTCATTCATGCCTATGAAGAGTGATGTTACGAGTTAACGACAGCGACAATGACGATGAGGGGAATGGAGTAATGGTGGAGTGAGACGCGGGAAAAACGGGAGAACACCGAGAAAACCCGCCGATAGTTCGCTTCGCCCACCACATAAAATCCCTTGTATTCCACATGTAATGGCCGGGAGTTGTGTACTGTCTTTATAAAAGTTTTTGTAAACATTTTCCTTCACTTTTCAAGGAAGCGTAAATAATGTACCATCGAAAACAACATTCACCAGTACAGTATATCTACGGAAGTATAAAATACCATTTGAATATTTCAGCGAATTTGGAAGAATAAATTAATTTTGATCTCTTGTCAATCAACAACTTACGTAAAATGCGAAAAGTAGTTTATATATCAATGGTGTTGAATGTCACTCAATAAATATAACTTTCTCTAGCTGTGAGAATAATCCAGGAACTAGTATAAGCAACCAAATGGGGATACATTTTTGAAATATTAATGAAAGAAATGAAGAGTTACGGGAAGAGCATTTCTAACCACTTTACTACACTCTAACAACTACTGTTAGTTAAAGGGTGACGTGAATCAGGCTCTGATTTTGATTTGAAAAGCACTACACTCACTACAATTTCGGTTTGGACTTATATTTCGTAATACTTCTTCACTAGTACGTATTCATTCATATAATTAATGCGATTTGCCTCTCACAATAACAAGACACAAATTAGGTTACGTAAAGGAAGTATACAAATAATGACACACACAATGATACGCATTTAACTGCTTGCTATTTTCTATTATAGTCCGTCACTCAGCCACGCGGAATTTGTTGGGACTTACGAGTTTTAAACTTTTATTTGGTTATTTGGTTCATCGAATGATTGGTTTCCTCACGATCCTAAGGAACAAGGAGAGAATGGGATTGGGAGTCTTAAGGGAAGTTTCCTTCCTCATCACTTATACAACGTAAATTATTCACGACTTGCGCCGCATGGCTCTTCCAGTCACAGAACTCCAACGCGTCGGATGCATCCGTGTAAGATTGATCGAATTTAACGAGCGTGTTTTCAAGGGACCTAAGGCAAATAACTCTTCTAACTATCGCCACCTTCAAGAACTTCATACTCATTGATAAACATTTGCAAATTAAGGGAAAATGAATCAAGAAAAACAATTTGTGTTGCAGAAACACTTCACAATATAATTTCCTGTCAATAGTATATGGTAGAATAATTTCATCCGAGAACTTTCTAGGCAACATGCAATAATTCAAAACCAAATTCTTTAAAACTTTTTCTTCACTCTTCATGAATTGCTATATCTCTATTAGGTTTTTTTAATTGTCCCTCTTATATCTACTAGTTTATTTTAATCTCACATCAGGTAGCAGAATGCTGACAAAGCTGTTACGTGAAACGCCTAAACAAAACGATAACACTATTTTACAACTCTATAGTAACAATGCTGTGAAAATCTCCTCTTGATTTGTCCACAGGTTAATTCAAATACTTGATATTTAACAGAGGTATTTTATGTATTATTAACTCCCTACTGATTGCTAATAAAACCAAGAGATGTTTTAGCAATTGTAGATTTCTATGTGACGTCGCTCATACGAGAAGTATTTGTGTACAAAATATACGAATAGAACTCTTAAATGCATTTCTTTTCATTCATTCAATTCTATTTCATTATCTTTCATTCAATATGATTTTTACCAGTACTGTACTTCAGATCGATGTAGTAGATAAAATATATGAACTATTTATTGCGTTCCCAAATTTTATATCCATATTTTTATTTTATAATCATCCAATATTTTCACTTTTCTCGATTGTTCTAATTTTTTCTTTAATAATTCTTCGTAAATTCAACGTAGTCATCAGTACCTTTAAGACACATTAAATAAAAATGACATAATAAGTTGTGTTTTTCTCTTGCCATGAGTCCGTTTGTGTGCAAGTGTATTTTTGACAAGCAGTTTTATTGTTTTTGTTTCCGTCCACACAGTATTTTTTTTTTATTATTGCTATGTTTACCTTTATCACATTTATTAAGTAAACCATAATTATTAATTTGTTTGCACATCGTCATTCCTTTGCTCGGAATATTAAACGTATTAGTATATTAACCTTAAATTTCTTTGTTAATTCCTTCATAGGGTCCGCTTTATTTATTACTGTCAGTATTTGTGAGTCATAACCCGAATCGGAAAGTGTCTAAGTACTTATGTTACTATCCACGCAGGTTGGCTGCTCTCATGAATGATTCCGTTCGTCTTCTTTCCTTACAAGAAGTTGACGTTTTCACACAGCTTCTTCAGTTGATGATGCCAATTCATGTTTAAGAGATATCGTTAGTCAGTTTCAACATCAAAGTCATTATCCATATTATTGTAACGAAAATAAATATGACCTCTTCTTGGAATTTACGTTCATTCATCAAGTACAAGAAAATACAGGCCAATCTGGGTGGCCCAGGTCGTTACGATCTTGGACCGAAGGATCGCGGGTTCGAGCCCCGCCTCAGGCATGGTTGTATTTGTTTTCGTTCTGTCACCCCCTATCATCACCATATTGTGTCATCTTCACAGTTACTATAACTTTAAATGCAATAGTGATCGCTAATGACCTAGATGATGATGCGACCTTAAATAACAAAAAAAGACACATAATATCGAATTTCTTGAATGAGGAGAGGGACTTCTTTCAACTCCAGATGAAACTTAGAATAAAGATTGAAATAATTTGGTGATTCAAGAGTCGTAAATGTTTGAAGACATCATTTCGAGGGAAACGACATATAAACCAAGAAATTTGAAACTAACAATATTATTACTTACGGCCCTTACAAACAAAGCTTTATAAACTAATACTGTACCATTTTCTATCCAAATAAATTTCCTGGAACGCTTGTTCTAGGTAAGAATTCCTATTCTAATTGTTTTCCCATTTCATGTCACAATTACGTTATTTTAGTGCATGTAAAATGTAATATTAGTTAACGAGGCTTCTAAAAGTTATTTAGGCTGGACTGTTATCACCGCTTTTGTGATGTGTGGAGAGGTCAGATGAAAAAAAAATCAAGCAATGATGATAATAGTTTAACTTTTAACGACACTAACAACCCATAAGTGAATGTCATTATCCAATACTGTCATTTTATCTCCACTTATCACTGCTGAATAGCGGCTACAATTTTGACAAAATAATGACATTCAATTATTAATTTAGCGATCGTTGTTACTTGAAAATGTTCATACGTTTCGTCTTTCACACCTCTACAGTATCAGGTTTACTTTCAATTGAAAATAATATATTTAATAAGGACTTTTTGATATATGCAGACTTCGACAATAGTCCACATACTCACCCTGCATTAGCTAGTTTTAATCAACGCTTTATTACTTCGTTCTGGTAGTCATCAGATGATTTCTAAATTCCCTAAACAAATAAAGAACTGTTTTCGGGGGTCATCTATCAACTTTATACTACTATGATAGTAAATAAGCGTTTCATTCAGCTGTGTAGCAATATTTTTTTTAACATATATCCAATCCCTCGTCGACATTCAATTTGATAATGAAGAGCAGAAAATTATCTCTTGCGGCGAGGATATTCAGAAAATATTCGAAACATGGATGACGTGGTTATATGTCAATTTAATCCAGAGAAGAGCTGCAAAAATACAACGGCAAAACTTGCCTGACCGGCAAGGTTTACCGCCTGTAATTACGTTTAATCAGAATCAGAAACCGCAACACAAAAATAACTTCTTTCTCGGCAATGCAACATACTGCACCACAGGGAGAGCAATTTCACGTATTTCAAACATCAATTATTCATATTCTTACAAACCTTTAAAGGACATATTAGTAAATTAGAAATACATTTTTGGTATATGACACTTTAAACACCGCAAATGATTGTTGTACTTTTTTCTATTCTTTCTTCAGATCAAATCAAAGTTGTTTTAAAATCATTCTATTCAATAATTTCTGGTTAGTAGATTCCAATATTTTCAAAAGTTAGTGGAATTGGCGAGTAAATATTTGAATAACAACAGCACCGTCAGTTGAATAAAGTTTATCAGAAAATGAAAGTTGGGAGTGTTCTTTAAATTTATATTTAAATGTAGCCAAAAATTGAGATACAACAGAAGAAATCAAGGTGTTCAACGAGAATTAAGAGGATAAGTGTATCAGCTCCGACTCAGAAAATGATTGATATTGCTTTGCTAAATAAATCTCAATTAGGTACAAAGTACTGTTTTGTTCAATTCCTATATATATATATATATACGAATATATAAATATATATAATATTCCTATGTTGGGACCCATACAGAATTTTGCAACAAAGAAATCTAGAAAAGGTCCAGCGTAGAGCATCAAAATTTACTTTCAGGGGTACCAAGAATAAAGGGATATGGGAGTCACTCGAAAGGAGAAGATTAAAGTCACGTCTCTATGCAATGTTGCCTTAATAAACTGAAAAGTTCCAAATATTTTTGTTTCCGTAGCTGCACAACACTTCCGCATAAGACTTGACCACCAAATAAGACATATACCAAAAGATTCCAACTTCAGTTGCTAATGTGACTCTAGGCGAATCGGGGGGGGGGGGGCAGTTAGGAAAGAAGAGAGAACGCAAGTTTACTGTACCCTATTCGGGCGGAATTTGCAGTGAAAGTAATTAACTTCTTCTTTTCATATAGGGCTGTTCATGTACTTATTCCTTACCATACCCAACGATAAGAAATTGTCTCCCTATTCCAAGAAAAAAAAGGACTAACTCGATCTCAGGATTGACAAGATATATTTGACATGTAAACTAACGGTATCTACAATATGCATATATGTTTTCACAACGTATTATTTCAAAAGTAATTTATGTCAAACAATTTTTTGGGATATTCGAAACTGAAAGAAGCCATTCTTTAAATCACGCAGTGTACTACCATAGTTAATTCACATTCAGTTCATGTTTATGTCTTCATTTTCGCAGCAGATTCATCCATCGAGTTAGAAAGACTAATATAGGTGTTGTGGTAAGATATCTTTGGCATTTTTAAAATAATTAAAATTGTTGTCATTGCCAACAATATTTTTTAATTCAATAGGTAGTCGTTTTGTGGCTTCCATCTAGCAGACAACTGATGATGATGATGGCTAAGCCATCGAAAGCTGCTATTGAATTAAAAAATATTGTTGGCAATGACAACACCTTTAATTATATTAGAAAGACTAAGCCAGTTCTTACTATGATAACTTCAAACCGCAAGCTTTTGACGCGTGCTTTTTCAGACATCCGCGCAGGGTGAGTCGGGCTGGACGGCAGACGAACCAAAGGAGGGGGGGGGGGCATGGACCCCATGCCCTTACCCAAGCATATTGTTATGTTATTTCATTACATTGATCGAAACCTAACACCTCATATTGATCGCATGACATCTCATCGAGACGTTGTATTGCATTTCCCATCAAGTGTATTGTATTTCTTAATAAATATGTTTTTCTATTTAAGAGTATTTGTTTCTTCGGTACTCACTCCTCAGATGAAGGAACTGAATTATTTTCCCCGAGAACATGGTGAACGACAACACGAACCCATGACCCGAATGGCGTCGTGTACAATCTACGAATTTTAAGGTCCAGTTGACGCTTTTCTCTGCGTGTCCAAATTGATGAAGAGGCCGACCTGCGCTCGCAATTAACATAAAAGTTCCTTGAGTCGCATTACGCATATATCCCAATGCATTTTAAGCTATTTTTTGTCGACAAACAGTTAGGAAAAAAACAACATAAATCGAGTTCAACAAAACAAGTTCTTTAAGAACAGCATAGGATATTGATATATTTTGACAGCCCTTATGAAGGCACCGTAAAGAACCGAAACGTCGTAAACGAGCAAACAAATAATGAATAATTTATTTTTTCTACAACTGCGCTAAACCGAAGAAGAAGAAGAAGAAGAAGAAGAAGAAGAAGAAGAAGAAGAAGAAAAAAACAATATTTATTGAAGATCATTACTTACTCTGGATTATGCATGTTCAGAGCAT
Organism: Gryllus bimaculatus; assembly: GCA_017312745.1. NCBI lineage: Eukaryota > Metazoa > Arthropoda > Insecta > Orthoptera > Gryllidae > Gryllus > Gryllus bimaculatus. The sequence continues at coordinate 2,175,777 of BOPP01000091.1, forward strand.
GATTATTCGCACTTTCTTTCTTTGTACAAACTTTTGTGTTGTTGCAGAAAGTTTAATTCAGTCTCCTCACTATAACATATTTTGTACAACCGTCATTGACACCGTCACAACCAACGCATAAATAGAATACTTTTCACGTTCTTCCCTTCCGTTCACCGATCTCTCAGCGTCAGGCGCTATCACATGAACGGGCGAAGGTTAAGGAATAAGACCACAATGCAAGGAGGATTATTTTATGGGAAGGGGAGAGTTTGATGTTGTGTCTATCGATTTGATGATTTCTTTAAAAATAATTTCATTTATGCTGGATTTAAAATTAATTTTTATGCGTTGATTTTTAGTTATAAACAACATATTTTAATGAGATATTCAATGACTTTCGTTATGAATTCGAAGGCAAGAAACTTTGCGAAAATTATATTTGTAAATACACGTCACCTGTTTTTGGGATAGCCTGATGTCCCGTTTCTGCTGGCAACTATTTTCTTTTAAAAAGAGTACGATAATTGTCTCTCTACTAAAAATAAACTTTTTGGATGTAGGGCAGAGCTGTTAAATTTGTATTGAGAGGAATCTTAATTCTATACATTAAACGTCGTGTGTCTTTAAAACATACATGGTTTATTCAGTTTACGAACCAACAACTCTCATATTTCTGAAATATAAATACTTGCAATGCTAATATCATATGCATACAATCACACGAAACCCAAACCACAATACAACGCGAGGAGGTGCGGTCGCGGGGCGGCGAGGCCGGATGGCCACAGGATACTCGGCGGAGCGCCAACGGAGGCCGCGCGGAGGCCGGGCGCGGGGGCCGGGCAGTGGCCGGGCAGTGGCCGGGCGAAGGCCGGGCCGGGGCCGCGGCGGGCAGCCGTGATCTGGCCCAGCGGACGCGAGGCTCGTGGAGCGCGTCGCACCGACCTCTCCACCCCCACTCACGCGGGCGATCGCAATCTGCACGTCTTCACTCGCTTGTCACGCAATGGTTCACAGGGATACACTCTAGTACACAGGGATCTCTCCGAACCCAGAAGTTCATTTCTGATTAGATTAGATTAGATTTATTAATAATTCTGCAATTAAGTGTGAGAACTTGGTGGCCGAATACACTAAACTAACATTACGAAGCTTAACAACTATACAAACTCTACAACGCTTTACAAATCTCATGGACTTTGCATGGCACGTTCACCTTTCATAAATAAAACTCCACTTTCCCAAACTTCAACTTCCACCAACACTGTCACCTGCACTGTTGCGATACAGCGAAGCCTGTAATGTTTTCTTCTACTTCTAATAAAATTATAATAATAATAATACATAAACTAATAGATAATATAATAATAGAATAGTATAATAAATTAATAATAATAAACACAATATAAATACTTAATTACAAAGAAGACGATAGGTAATTTGCAGCTGATTTTGATTTAAATATATTGTATAACAAGGTACACATTCAAGAAACTATTATTCATTTAAATTTGCTCAGGCTTTGAGGAAAGGGAAGTCGAAGATTGGTCAACTAGGCAGACTGGTTCCAGTCCCTAATAGTGCGATTTGCGAATGAATATTTCCCAACGTCCGAATATTTTCCAACGATTCATTTTATAAAAGGCGTTTCATTATTGTATCTTTACATGCACAGAACATGAAAAGTAAGATTTTCAACAAAAAAACGTTTTTAAACATGCCAGTTCATTCTGCACCACCTTTTCATTACACTGCTGTGTTTATCCAATCCAAATCCAATTAGAAGACTTTACATTTCAAAAATGAATTCAAAAACGTAGACATTGGCATAAAAACTCTCTAATAAGAATAAAATGTTAATTAAAGTTTCTTCGGCGTTACTTCACACCACTTCACAGGCTTTTATCGTTTGTTTGAGGACTTCGAATATCACATTCACACACGCAACGAATATTACAATTCCATGCCTTCAACAGCTTTGCACTGTTTGGTTCCCTGAGGATAGAAAGTTTACCGAAATCTTTAAACCACCGTTAGGCCGACAGTTTCAACAAAGTCTAAGCCTGCATAAACGTATTTTCTACGCGATATATTGTTAATATGAAAACTATGAAATTTAGTAAAGAAATTAATTCAAAAGAAAATGGTAAACAACAACGATTTAAACTGTTAACTGTCAATAAGAGAAACACAAAACTGAAAAATGCAGAAAAGTTTTGCATCGTCTTTTTAACGTTTTGCATGTGAGCTATGCACTTCCGACATTTACGTTTTATTTTCATCTGTCATTCATTAAGTTTTCTTTTCATCCTGAGATGTATTATACTATTGTCTTTCAGTTTACTTCACATTCTTTGCAAAAAAGAGACCTTTGAGCACTTTGGGAAACTAGAGGGAAATAGCACTAAGAAGAGTTGTGGCATATCGAAAACATTGTCTAGTCTGTATTAATACATAACCATTTCTTTTTTTAAAAAAAGTGCATGACATCACTCAAGGATCAAGAATTTTGTGATAAACTGCAAGGAGAAATAAATCTGGTTTAATATTCAAGAAGTAGGACAGGTTAGAAAATAAATTTAGACATTGTCAAAAATTCAGACATTTTCGTAAAAATCTGAACTATACCGTATTTATTACAGCACTTTCTTCCATTTCATCAAAAATAAAAATAAAAATATGCATCTATTTTTCATAAAACATGAAAATGTCCCAAGAACTTCATATCAAGTACCCCCAAAATAAAAATATTATAATAATCTCCAGTGTCACAACTAGATCTTACTCCCAACATATTTACCTAGTTTTTGCTCAAAAGCTTCCAGTCTGACAGAGTTAGACCTGATTCATACTTATATGCATCCATCTCGAAAGACAGACAAATCATCCCGAATATCACTTACATTACTATGTGTATCTAGTCGCTACCTTCACAAATCAACAAACGGCACTAACAGACATAAAGCTTGACGTGTGTGCAAAGTTACAGACTAAAATTACGCATAGATTGCACGACCAAAAATTTGAGATAGCAATTTTGAGACAATTCCAATACTTTTCCTTCCTAAAGTATAAATGGTTAATGTGGATAGGAATAGCAAAAATGTTGTAATATGTCAAAATCATTATGTATGTAGGAATCATTACTCGGCTCCATCGGGAACAAAACTCTACTTAAATCCCTTGTTATATTAATAATTGTTGATATAAAATAACACATTTGTTCCGGCAACATTTAACATTTAAATTATTGTTTTAGTCAATCCCTTCAAAAGCATTTTGAGAACTAACATTTTTAACTACTTGTCATATCTTCGTCCTGCATGGCTAAATAGTATCGTTCGTGCGTTTACCCTCCCACTAAATCGCATAAAGCTCAAGTCAACACCAAAGCAACAAGTCAAGGCCACTTCTTGAATATATTGCCTCTAAGATTAATTATATCGAATTTAATGTTACAAGGAAATGTTCAATAAGAGTTATCGGTGATAATGGTTTTAACGTAAAAAACAGTGAATAACAAGCATTTCATCGGAGTCATTACATCTGCAAGAATTCTTACTAGAGTTAAATTCATCCGTTAATGATACGTTTTGTGACTCAAATATTAGTTATACATCCCCATCAACACCTACAATTTCTATTAAAAACGAACTTAGATCTCGTACATTTAGTAAATCTTACGAACTTACAGGAATTCTCCTCAATAAATTCATTCAATCCCTAATAATGTTTGAAGCAAAACATCACTGGTGATTTTGCTTTATTGCTGTTATGGACAACTTTAAACAATCACAATGTACGAAATTCCAACAGCAAAGCTGAAGAAAAGAATTGAAAGCTTGTAATTTTAGATAAACTGAATTCAGATATATTTGAATTGCTAGATGTATTCCTAATGATGCATCATTTCCATCGTCATAACTGTTATAGTTTTTCTGAGTATTCATTTAAGCTTTTAAAATTAAGTTTTCAAAATAAATTCATTATAGTTTTCTGAAGTAAGTAACTATTAAAACATAATTCCATATAAATGTTCTTGATTTATTATAAATTAGGTACCGCAAATGTACAATCAAATGGCACGCCGTTTCAATGTACTTAATGCAATTCAATGTCCGACAACAGGTGATTATATGAAGACAAACGCTGCCACATGAGCGCAGCTTCTCGAAAGTGACAGCGCAATAGAGCCCCTCGCAAAAGGATAATGGAGGAGTGCGAGGTGGCGAACCGGAATGCGAGCACAATCTTTGCGGCTGCAGGAGCAGAAAAAAAACCAACAGAAACGACCCCACGATGGGAAGGCAAACCTCCGGAGAAGTCCCGAATGGAAGGTCGAGGTATCCGCAGTCTCCGAGAAACCCGAGACCAAACAGGCAGACGAGAATCTGAGGTATTCTCACACCAGTACATCAACCAAAGCCACTCACACATCAGTAGTGTTATCTTCCTAACAAAATTCAATCGACATTCGTATTCACCCGTATTATATCGTCAGTGCACAAGAAAAGTAACACAATTCAAAAATCATTATTTTAAATACAGAAACACGTTTTAAAACTAAGACACTTTTATTAGAAAAACTTCATAAAGTTAGTCACAAACTGCGTGACGTCAGATTTCACGAAAAAAATAGCCCCGCGCAATTAAATTCACCCCCCTCCCGCATTGGAGAAGGAAGAGGTAAAAGACAGAAAACAGAATTGTTTTTACTTTCTCCACTGCCATTATTTAACGTAGTAAATAATGTATTGCAATTCTTCAGAGGAATGTGGAGATTTTGAAACAGATAAACAAAACTTTGAGCAACATACCAAAAAATACGGTAGGCTATTGCTCCTGAAGAAATTACATTTTCCTACACACTGTGAAGTCAGAATTCACTTTCTGTGGATGCTTGATACAAACTATTTCGCACAAGGCTAATCGTGCCTGCCTGTCTCTCAGCCTGCCTGCCTGTCTCTCAGCCTGCCTGCCTGTCTCTCAGCCTGCCTGCCTCTTCGCCTCTCCCTCGACACTTTACACCTGCTTGCTTGCCTGTCTTCTGCTTGCTTGCCTATCTGTCTTCTGCTTGCTTGCCTATCTGTCTTCTGCTTGCTTGCCTATCTGTCTTCTGCTTGCCTATCTGTCTTCTGCTTGCCTATCTGTCTTCTGCTTGCCTATCTGTGTGTCTGCCTATTTCTCTGCTTATCTGTTTGCCTGCCTGTTTGTCGGCCCGCTTGCCAATCTGTCTCTGTCTGTGTCTGCCAGTCTTTCATTCTGTCTTTGTCTATTAGAGAGTTGGCCTGTTTCTTTGATTTTCTGTTAGAATTTGTTCTTATTAGAATGGTTTTAAAACGATGTTAAAGAGATCTAAATGAAAAATATCAAATAATAATGTAAATGCAATATAATGAAACTTCTAATGTAATTGTAAACGAAAAAAAATCATATAACGTGAATAGCATTCCAAAGCTAAGAATCTGAGTTTATTTTATGGGGAAGTTTATTTGATGGAAAATAATATTGCTGGTTTTAAAGTGAGGTTCAAGTGTCTTCTTTTTTTGTATTGCTTTAGCCGTTACAAATAATGCCAGAGTTTTTTGCTGTTTTTACCACACCACTAGTTTTATTCTATCGTTATCTAGGTAATGAGTTACAGTATCATTTTTTTGGACTGTTATTATTAGAAACTTTCTGATCTCTTAGTGACAGTTCATCTTTCAACACTTATTAGATTTTTAGATAAAAAAAACCAAACGATCCCTTTCGTGGAATTTTGTGGAATATTTTACATCTAAGCCTTCCAATAATCGCGTTGAAACCTTATTTGAGAGTCTGTCGATGTAGTGAACAATGTGCCGTTCGAGCAAGTGCTGTGAATATTCTGTGATTTGCGCCTCAAGAGGACGCGACCGTAGCTGCCAATGTCGAAACGTTCAATTAGGTTGCGGTGACTTTATCGATGTGTACATAAATAGTTAATTCTACAATTTTACGTTCGTCGTTCGGTGGCAGAATACAAAAAATATAGAGTTTAGGTAAAAAAATGAGATGTCATCAAAATGTTTTCTGTGTACTGAAGAAAATGCTTTACGTGTGATTGCACTCGTGTGCGCCCGTTTCCTAGCTAGGTAATTCCGTTCTGACAATGGCAGAATAAATGTAATATTTTCAGTGATTATATTTTGCATAATATTGTTTTTCTCGATTCTTCCTACACAGTTCTCGTTTCTCGTTGGAAAAATTTATTTTACCTTCGTTTTTTTTAAATAAATATATCTTGAAAATCTATTTTACACCAATTTAACTGTTTATGTATGTATGTATGTATGTATGTATGTATGTATGTATGTATGTATGTATGGTATGTTTGTATGTATGTTTGTATGTATGTTTGTATGTATGTTTGTATGTTTGTATGTTTGTATGTTAGGTATCTTTGCTTTATATTAACGTATTATCATAAATATATATTGTTTCCTTCAATATTAATATTATACTAAGTATTATAGACCTTACTACTCAATTTACAGACTCTAATTTACTTCAGACTCTAATTTACATTTTTTTAACTTAAGAGATGCGTTAATTTTTCTTCTTCCTTCTTTCTTTAGGCTGTAGCCTGTCATTTTAAAATATATTTCCTTTGCTCTTTCCGTCTTGTTCTTGGACGACCGACCCTTCTCCTTCCTTCAGGTCTTCTGCCTCTTGTCACCTTCAGTCTATCTTCGTCTATTCTGTCAGTGTGGTCATTCCATTGCCTTCTCCTTTCACGGATCCAGTCTGATATAATATCTATTTGGCAGGTTTGTCGTATGTTAGTATTGCGTTCTTTATCCCTTAGATTTTTTTATTTACTATTTGTTTAGTTACATTAATGTATTTTAATATTATATACAAGTAAGAGATTATAACGAGATCCATAATACTTAATGTATAATAATGTATATATTAGCGAAATCTCAATAAAAATGACAGATGATTCTCCAGGTGTCATCATTATGTACCTGACCAGCATGAAACTTGACGTTGCCTTCATGACGTACGCTAGTTTTTGTCGGGAATCAGAACTTCGCGACGAAATACAGAGAGAAACGAAAAATAATGTGTTTTTTTTTAAACAACGAGTAAAAAAGTTACGGAATACGTTTACAGTGACGAAACGCATCCACCGTACACACCGCATTCGAAAGCCCGTAACTCACTTTCGCATTCTCATTGAACCTCTACTTCCCTGAATACTCTACGCGCTCGGGCACCAAACTCCGTAGTACGCGCATTGTACGCACCCATCGCGAACGACGGTAAGATCAATGAGGGAGAGACAGAGAGAAGAAAAGAGTTTACGTCCAAATAAGCCGCATCGTTTTTCGCAGTTCTTTTTTCATTTTGTTTTCCGTTTCCTCGAAATAGCATCCCGCACGTGAATGAATTCTTTGGCCGCCGCGGCGACGCACGTTCTACGAGCGCAGAGTACCCACGCTCTCGCACATCGAGATGAGCCTCGATATTCACATCGCGACCAATCGCCAACCTGTAACTACAAAACAAAACAAGCAAACAAAAAAGAAAAAAATATATCTCGCTACGCCGGGCGCTAGGGGACGCTCGAGAAGAGGCGAGAGGCCGACGGGGGCGTAGCGGCGCCGCGCCAAGACACCTCGTCAAAGGCCGACGCCAGGCGTCCGGCACGCGGTTCGCTCATCCGGCACGCGGGGCGTTCCGCTGCCGTGTGCCGCCAAGCCAAGCCATTTCCCTCCGCGAGTGGCGGCTGCGGCCCCGGGGGCGCGCCGCGGAAGACGACGCATCGCCTCGACTCGACTCGACTCGGTCGCAATGCGTGAGGCGCCCGCGGCCGCGCTCCGAGCGGGCACGGGGAGCCGCCGCGCGCAAATGAAAACGAACGGCCGCGCGACCGGTTTTTCCCCCGCGCGCGCACGCCGCCGCCGCCACCGCCGCCGCCGCCGTCTGCGCGCACGCATTTTTTTTTTTATTCCCCACCGCCGCGCTCGCGCCGTGTACACCCTCCAGCGCAAGAATTTTCGCGCGCTAACGTCTTCGTCTATGACGTAGGCCATGATTTTTGCGGCGCGGGCGGGGCAGCGGCGCGGGGGCGGGGGCGGCGAAGGGGGGGCGGCGTGATCCCTCCCAGGAATCGCTGTCCATTTGACATGTCCATCCCATCCGACCGCCGCCATGGTGGGCGGGGCGTGCGCGCATGCGTGCCTGCGCCACTGGCCGCTCGCGCGTATGGCCGCGGTGGGCCCGGCGACGCACGCGCGCGCGCGCACGCATGGCCGGTGTAATGGAGCCGACGCCAGGCATGGCGGGACGGGGGCGGGGGCGGGGGCGGCCGGGTGCCGCATGGCCGCTGCTGGGCCAGGGGGCGGCGCCGGGGAATAAAAGTGCCATGCGGCGCGCTGCACTGCGGCCCGCAGCGCACTCCCGCATTCTTTCGGCGCGAGGCGAGCCGTGCAGGCGGGCGGGCTGGCAGCGCGCGCCGCCCGGGGCCCACGTGGCTGCTTTTTTCGCCCGCGCGCGCTCTCGGCGCCCGAAACTCTTTCGGCCCGAACAGCCTTTCCTCACCCACGGCGATTCACGTCGCAACCCGCTGTCGACTCACTAGAACCAAGCGCTTTCGAACGAAAAAACTGCCTTTAACGTACACATTACTCGAGATTCGTTCGTTTACATTGCATAAGTGAGACTATCCATGGGGAGATTATATTTTATGATCGACGTACACACACGAAAACTGACATTTCTCACACTGCTGCGGAATGGTTTTATTGTGAGCGGAGATGCCTATTCCGCGATAAAAGACAGTGGTTTACTCTGACAAGAAACCTGAAAACCCTCTTAATGAAATTTTAATTACTACTAGTAGGCATGTTCCTTCACGTAATAACAAAATTATGATTTCTGATATATTCATTTGTTTCAACATGGAGAGTATTTATTCTTCTTTTTACAGCGAAAACTCTACGACGAAGGAAATTATTCGGTCCCTTTAGTTTCGTAATGAAGCATTAATACTGTGTGGTAACCACCCCCTGACATGATAAATATTCGTCTCGTCTGATCCATCTCCTCCGCTGTGACTCGTCATGGTTAAACCATTATATCCAATGTACACATACGTTTTATTGCTGAACACTTTGATAAACCACATAATATTTCTTAAAAGTCTGCTAAAAGAGTTGAACTTTAGTAATAATTTCCCCCATAAACAAAAATAAATTAATTAAAAATAATTAATAATACAGAGCGTGCAAGCTTTCTGTCAGGTAAATCAGAGTTCGATTCCCGGCCGGGGCAAAAATTAAGCTGCCACTTTCATAACAAATCGTCTCAGCTTCTATAACTGTGATTTCAGAAAGCTCAGGCAGGCCAAGTAAGCTAGATGTGGTAATAGGAATAGCTCGTGCTCGCCACACGTCTCCCTTACCCCGGGGTGGATAGTGAAATAACAACAGGGTACATGCATGGAAACACTGCTTGCATATATACGTAATATAGGTAAAGTTATGTAATGCTGCGTAAAATCGATTTCGAGATTTTTACGGAAATACACGTTTTGAGGTCCCTGATAACAAAACAGTATATTTTTAAAACGTCCATCTGTCTGTCCGTCAGTCTGTGAACACTACAAGCGCCTAAACCAAACGTAGGATTTTTTTCAAATTGAAGACATCGCTGTCCATCTGGCTCGAGTCTAAGCTTTGCGACTTTGAGAAACATTCTTCAAACGTTGGGTATACTCTACATGAAGTACTCCAGATATTTTTTCTTTAAATTTCATGTAAGAATAGAGTAAAATAAGCTTGTAAAAGTGGCATAGGTTCGATTTTAACGGTTAACTCAGATAATTGCAAAAGTTTGAAATTTTCTGGCGTCTTCCTAGAACTCCAAAATTGAAGATAGAGATTTTCCTTAAAATAAAATGTGTTCTCCATAGAAAATTTTACTATTTTTCGCGCAAAATTGCGTACAATATGTGCAATTTTAAACAATAACAAAAGAAGAGTTTCTTAAAAACGACTCAATTTTGTTCTTTAATTTTTTTGGAAGGGTAGTGCTAATTGTACTCTTTATATGACGGAAAGTTAATTTTGTTTCAAAATTTACACCAATGCAATTGTTTGGAAAACCTCTCACGCTGTTAATACGCACATTTTCAGCAATTTGCGAACACGATTGTATTTGTAAGATAAAGTGCTTCAAATGACTTCTAATGAAATTTTTAGAAAACTAAAAATTGTCTGTGAAAAACTTCAAATTTCTAATTTACAGTAGTAGAGTTTAAACACCATTTTCTTTAAAGAAGGCTCCAATTTTTTTAAAATGCTATTAATGACGAAATTGTACTGCTCTTTAATATACCTAAAATAATATTTCCGTGCTTCCATTAGAAAAACGAAAAATTAAGAAAATTTTTAAAAAATGTTCTTTGGCCGGCGATAGATGGTAGCTGGCAAGAATATGTGGCAAATCCTAATAGCGAAGTCGAGACCAATGGAAATAGAAAACTAATACGGGAAAGTCTGTGCCATTCTGTAGCACTTCTAGTTCAGCTTTCAAACTACTTCTAATAAATTTTATTTCATGCTAATATCATTTCAATGCATCAGGCTTCCTTCCAAATGCATGCGCAAAAAGGTTTCTTCCGAATTGCTTAAAATGTAAATCCAAGCGGATGGTCGGTTCTCACTTGATAACTGTTACTATTATTCCTTTTTAAAATGTTTCCGCCTTATGTTTCCGCACAGTTACGGAATCTGCCAGGCCTCCCCGTTGGCGAGGAGGGTAGGGGAGCGAAGAGTTAGAATGAGACGTACTACTCCATAGTGCCCCAGTGTGCATTCTGGGTGGATAAAGTGATGATAATATAATTCAATGGAAGATCCCGCGCGCTACCGTAACCCATTTATAAGATGCTGCTCCTACATTCACAAGGAAGTCATCGTTAAAACCACTTAAGAGAGTTGTCGGTGTGTGTTCGATTCTGGCAGACGTCAGGAATTAACGATATAAAACTCAAGTAAATCTCTAGCTCCTTGTCAGGATCACACTACCTCACACCTTTATGCTCCAACTGTAAAGCAATGCCTTCCTTTTTCATTTTCGCGCTCCAATTTGCTTCTTTATTTGAATTTACTTCTTTAAGTAATATGGAAATGTTATTCTAATTGATCTAGTTTGTGTACGTTATTTTGTTGTTAATTATACTAATCTCCAACTTCGTTTGAGTACAATATTTTTGTCAAACATTTCCCGTTTATTTTCGGTTCCGCTAACACCATTTCTTTAGTTAGGTACTTTACGGCGCGTTAGATCTATAGTCTAATTACTTTTGAGTAAGTGAATGAGTGAGTGCGTGCGTAATTGAGTGAATGCATGAGTGAGAGTATTGATTCAGGACGCGTCAAGTTCTCAGACCATTACACCTGAAACTAAAGTGCATACTTGAAGTGGCGGTGTGTCTCCCCCGCTGGTGTCTGAGATTCAGCGTCGACGTACAAGTCGAATTACAAGTTTTTTAACCTTCCACGAATCTCCTCCAGCAGGGCTCTGTCCCAACCGGGACAAGCTCTACACTTGCCGACTAGTCTCCTGACACGTGTTCTAGCACAAAAAGTCGAAATTTTGTATTAATGATATTTATTCTTTATTATAAACATGCTTAATCAATTGTTTATTTTTCTTCCAGATTCTTGAATTTGTCAGTTTTAATACAGATGAACACTCACTACGCGACAGGGTTCTCTTTTCATGCAGGTGTTAGTTACATACCATATAAAATAAAAAAAAAAATTGTTAAACTGGCTGTTAGTTTGTGTTTCATCAAATTGTATTCACATATTTAATTTTTTCGCAAAAGAAGATTGTTTATTTTGTTTTCAAAATAATAACAAACGTTTTACTCTGGGCAATAATAATTTGATGTTCCTCATAACTGAAATATTCATCATACACATAGTTGTTTACAGATATTCCCAACCAACGTAATGGATGGTTTAGGACATGCCATTAACTTAAGCTTAATTTTCGTTTGATTGGCATTCCATGTTTGTTTAAAGTCTTTGAACCATCAAAACGAGAAATTAAAAACCTTCTTTATGTTCTTGAGTTTTTAATCTACATGAACTGTTATTTATATACATATCTTATCTTCATAATTCTGCTGTCGTTTCCCTTCTAATTTTTGGTAAAAGGTAAGAGAGAAGATATCTGAAATCTAAATTCTTTGGGACGGAAAAACATTTAATTGTAACTTCGTCGAATAACAGCACGGACTGCATTGCGATTCTCACTTCGGCCTCCTTTGCGATAGCTCTCGGCCAAGGAATATCATCACGCCAGACCGAGATCCACTCTGAATCTGGCGGAGAGACAGCAAAGATCCGCACGTCAATAGGCGATAACAAGCTAAAAAGCACAGAAACACCAACGAAACAGCACCGAGACAAAAATCCTGGCAGCTTTGCGCGTCAATTCAATGAAGGACTGCAAACAGAAACAGAAAAAAAACCGAAGTGGAAATAGTCAATGCGAAAATGACAAACCGGATTACACAGAATATGTATCATGAATCTTCCCGTCAATCCCTATTTTCGTGTGTCCACTGCAGTTTAACACACAGATCATTACACGCTTCCCAAATTTAATTGTCTGGTTGAGCTTGCTTTTTGTTTGCTACCTTTTATTCAATAATTGTAATTTGCAAAAAATCCATTTAAAAACGTAAAGCAAAGGTATCAGATTAGAAATGCGATTTTATAAGTTAATGCCGGAGGTCGCGCGTACGCGTGCTTTCATTACAAGGAGCATTTAGGACTATGTGGCGCTAGTGGAATGATTAAGGGACTTAATTTGACTTTAAACACCGTGACGAGTCTCGGAAAACAAGTTTCCTGCAGTTCGCGAGCCCTTTTTTGCACGTGTAACTGGAGTTCACTTTTTAATTCGAAAACACAATTCTACGAGTCACATGTTTCCCACGTTCAAAAGTTTCTTTGTTCATACTGACATCTGTGACGAAAAGAGTGTATTCAACATACGGTAACATCACCGTTAGTTTAACCGAAAACGTAAATTTCCTGATAATTTCAAGACTTATGAAATGTTCTAACACATTTGTTGATCTTCGCTTTGCAAAATAAAATCGTGTTTCATATGAATTAAAACTAAAAATGTCTACTGGCACACAACACTGCAACATAAGAATTAAGTATAAAAATTGACGTGCAAATCTCAAATGGAATGGAAGTTTTGAGTAGGGTGAAAACCTTAGCACTCAACAAAATTGATTACTGGTTAATTTGTGAATGAATTACTCGTAATATTTTAACATAACTACATTTCGTAGAACACAAAAATTGCATGGGGGTTATTGAAGAGAAGAACTTACAGCAGAAACGACCACCAGAAAAAAGTCTTCCTGGCAATTACTGGAGTTTCTTTGGAGTCTCCTAATAACGTTTCTTTGAACCACTAGTTTTTCAATGTGAGATAGGCATATAATTAACAATCGCTGAAAAAAATGTCATACTCGTAATTTTATGAAGTATATATTCAACTTTCAAAGCCAACTTTAACTCCAGTGCACACACTGATTGTAATCTTAAGTAACCCCATTTCTTTCTTACACTATAGCACTATGTGATTAATTTTCAAATATATGCCCCTTCTTAAACAAAGGAATGTATGATTGCAAAACAAAAGTAATGGGAAATTTCTGGTCAAAAGCTGCTTTCAGTAATACATAATCTATACCGTGTGCCTCTCGGTATGAATAATGAGTCTGCATAGAACTTTCAATGCCGTTGTTTACTCCTGTGTTTACTTCAATTCTAAATTCACCAGCGTGTGTTGACACTGTCCCCATTACCGCGCATAAAAATCGACAATTGGGAGGGGGTATACTCCTATGCAATTTCCAGCGGACCCTGCAACCGGGAGCAGAGGTCAAAACTCCATTGCTATTAGTTGTACAGTGAAATAGGCACCGTCAGTTGACTTTGATAACTCATGTGTTTTCAAGCTTTGAGATTCACTCGCAATAATTACAATTTAGGAGAATATTACAATCATAATTAGCTTTAAAGTTTCCTTCTTTTAACATTTACTGAAATATTTAATATCCGTCAATGACATTATATGTATTGGTATCTTTTTATTTCATAAAATACTGAACGAAACTTCTTTCCAAACCATCTAGCTGCTCGGTCGGATATGAGTAAACAAATGCATTCAAAATAAGCATCGACACAAGAAAGCAAGGATTAATGGTGGAAGAAAGTAAAAGTCAGAGGACAGTTGAAATTTGTCAGCAAATATTTTCGGACAAGTCAAATTGTTATTCAATTAGGAGCTTGCATTTAGGAAATTTAATCTCCCAATTGAAAACCCTCGTTCTTAACTCGTCAAGTGTAGAGAAAATTTAATCTGAAAATATATAAGCTTTTAAAACAAATACAAATATTCTATTGAATTTTCAATATGTTTATAACGTTATTTCCTATTATCTTATAGGATGATTTACTTCAAAATGAGACCATTGACAAAGTTTATAAAGTGCTACTGATGATCGAGAATTATGTCGCGTTTTTCTCCTAAGATCATCCTTTGTTTGCCTCTGGATAGTAAGTGAAGCTTTACTGCCCAAACGACATTGCAGAACAAATTAATTTTTCAAAATGAACGCAGATGTTGTGATGTTGAATATATTTGGGTCCACATTTTGTTTTCTTCGGGAAGTCAATTATACTCTCTCGCGCTGGGAAGAACGTCTCAGAAGAGAAAGTTGTGTAATACTTCGCGAAAAAACGGCGAATATTCCGCAGAAAAACTCTTATTTTTATATTTCTTTATGTTCGCGAATCATAAATTATTCAAAAATTACTAGAAATTACATTAAATAACGTTTCGATTCATTAATTTTAATGTTATTCAGACAAATCTTACAACATAATCCAAGTGTAATTCAATAATTTATTTGTTGATTATTTTGTTGTTTATATTTTGTTTGTTTGTATTATATCAATGTAGTATGAGGAAGTATGTCTAAACTATGTTAGCACCTGTCCAACAGCGTCAACGAATGAATTGTCAAGACTTGTGTGGTGAGTGGTATAGTTAAGCAGATATTATGATCGTTAACAACTTATTAAATCAATTTCTCTTTAGGTATATGTGTTGAATGATATTTGTGTTATTTATAGGAATTGTCGGACGATGATTCGAAATTATTGAATCAATATGTTAGACAATGTACAACAATATTTTTCAATAAACAATAAAAGTTCACTTACGTCTGTATTACTTGGTCCCAAAATCGTTGCTCATAGAAACAAACTTAAATTCCATTGGTCACTGTTTCTTACGCATGTACGGCCCAGTAATGAGACGGGCGAGCGGTAAATGAATACTGACAATATTGGATTTGGAATGATAGTGAAATCTGCTTTGGCATGAAATTAAAACTTGTGTAAAACCACATACCTATTTGTGTTATTATTATTATTCGTCTGTTGATGCTGTTTTGGACCGCAAAAAGGAGCACACGTAGAAGTCAAAGAATCATTCCAACATTTTTTGACAAATATAAAGGCAGAATAATATTCTCTCATGTGTTCACAGGGACACAAGGACAAGACATGTCACAAAAAGATAAGTAAATTAATAGTGGGCTGTATAAATCACTATACCCAGTGTAATAATATATCGATTCTTTAATTGAGGTAGTTGGTGAGGTAGATACTTTTTATTATGATAAATCAATAAAGATATTGTCTGGTATCAATACTTCAAATCGATTCTTACTGTTTCTGGTACGTGTTACTTCAAATTTATATCAGGTAAATATCGTTCCTATCGTATAATATAATAAGAAATATGGTTTTGAAATCATTTATGAAGTCTTTCAAGTATTTCCCTAACAAACTTCAAATTATCAATTTATTAAATATGGATTCATACTATTCAGAAATAGAACACACTCTTAAGTCTGACACCCTGGGAACAGAGAGCAATTTACTGCAACGGTACTATTGATAATATTAACAACAACAACAACAACAACAACAACAACAACAACAATAATAATAATAATAATAATAATAATAATAATAATAATAATAATAATAATGAACATTATCACGTTGGTTAAAATTACTGGGCTCTAATGGGTAAAAATGTTTACTTAATATTATTTCGTTACCGATGAAAGAGAACAGACGTCTCATCTATTTCTGCTGAATGCTCTACGAGTAAGTCTATGAATCGTGTCAACGCTATCTACGTAGCATGCGCAATAATCCTCACTGAATGCTTCAACGCTGCAAGCTGTTGAAGAAACCCTCAATGTTCCAGTTATGACGTCTCAACTTGTCCTACGAGCCTAACTGGAACGAAGGAAATAAAAAACTTCCCTCACCGCAGAAAGCGTTTTATAAGTTATCTACGACTGTATCGTTCCTGTGGGTAACTGTACATAACGGTCTAAGTTAGAAATATTACAAGCAACTTAGGTTACGGATAAGCAAATGAAAAATAAATATTATTATTACTAAAAAGCATAGCGAGAACGAATTGCATATCGTCAGGTAGAGTTCACAGTGCAACTCAATTTTATACGAAGGCACAACTAAATGTAATCGGAACATCTACTTAAGTCTGCAAGGAAAAATGTTCATTATAGAAATACAACACCGACTTCAACATACAAATAACTGAGATATTTCAGAACAATCCATTTTTCAAAAATGCTTGTAAATGGTTTAACATTTAAATCGGGGTGCTTTTACGAAAGATGTGGCTAATAAAATATTTCAAATATGCTAGGACTTAAGTCTAAAATATTGTTAATGTTAGAAGTAGCCGATTAATATGCACATTAGCCGGTCAGTGGGGATAAAGTTGCATGATTGATAACGAACTGATCATTTCAAACTTCACCCGGCTATATGTCCGTGTTAGCCACAGGGTGCACGCTAATATAAGGTGATTGTCGAGTGTGAGGCGTCTTGGTTGTTTGCAAAACGTATTTTGGCATAAAAATGTGTTGTAAATTATGCATTTTCTAGAATCAAATTTGTTTTGTTTAAATCAAGAAGACTGAAATCCGGAGGATTGTTATCAACGTGGAAGGGCTCATCGAAGCGTCAATTGAGGTATGAAGTGAGGTTAGGTTTTATATCGTTTAAATAGAATTTACGACTGACAAAATGGAACTCGAAGAGTCACACTGTCTCTTACGAGCCTCCTAAAGATTCCACCAACAGGCAGTTTCACTTTTCATATATGTCTCACATATTTTCTATTTCTCATCTCTGCACCGTAACGTTCAACTACTCTAGCCACTTCCTGTTGAGTAATGCACACTCCATCCGAATAAATTCCGAAGTATGCTCAAAACTGTTCCTATTCCGAACTTTACCCACCCATTTTGAATAATTTGAGCATTCCCTGACTAAATCGAAACGAGACAAATTCCGACTAGCCGCAACATTTACACGGCAAATTCAATGCCTTTCTCCTTTCTTGTCTGAGGTTCATGCTTTTCTCAGGAAGCCTGGTAATAAAGGAGCGGCGCGGTGTCCCAATACGAAGAGGGGGGAGAAGGCAGGAGCGAGGACTTCAGCAAGACACCGCACGTCGCCCTTGAGCCCTGTCCCCATCCTCCCTTACCTCACCCTTCAAGCACGAGATTCCGCGAAAACGGGTTAATTTTAGATGAAATCCCCTAACCTTACTCACGCGTACCATGTTCGTTCGTTATTACGAGAGTTACACGTAAACATCAATAAACGAAAGGGCATTGGCCAAACAACGCGGCACATTTTTAAAACGTTTTAAGATGCGTTAGTTGTTTTCTATTAGATTTAAATTAAATTAATATGATTAAATTGTTCCATGTACTCATTTACTGTGATTTTGGTTCACGTGTGAGAAAGACGGCATGCTCAATGATTTTATGAACTAATTTTGTTTATTTCTTTAGTGCGCAAACAAAATAATTAGCGTCATGACAATGAACGTCAGAAATACCTAGATAACTTTCAATGTTTTTGCGAGGAGCGCGATATCATTTCAATCTGACCACACACTACGAGTTCTAGGCAGAAATGCTGTTAAAACTGCAACATCTCATTCATCTGTAGTTAGCTTCTTATTCTTTCCAATACTACCAGGAGTACAAGCATTTTCTACCACCGTTATAGATTTAAAATTAATATTAAATTTATTTACAGGGGCGTTACAAAAGTCCAAAACTATAATCTTAATTAGCAGTTTACCATAAAATGTAAGAAACGTCTAGTCTATTCTGAATTCCGCTCTGTCGACCAATATTTGAAGCTTCGTAGAAAAGTCCTGAAATATTGCCCAGACGACGGTGCCAGGGAATTCGGTTCCAAACGAGGAATTTGAATCCGATTATCACAGCCCAGAAGCACGCAGGCGAACCATAAATGAAAAATATGCAAACAAAAACGGGAATAACACTTTCGAACATCATATTATCGTCGTCATTCTGATATTCGTCGCATTTCCATTTTCAGGATTCACACGTATGAAACACAAGGGATCGGAGATTATCTCGCAACCAGAACATCCTGCGTAGCCATTCCCGGAAAAACTGTTTCATCAACGTCTGCCGAAGAAAGAAGTAAAAATTAATAGTATTCCTATTGAATTCTCTGGTAGACTCGATTTCAGCAGAGCAAAACGCGGCTAAGCCGTTGTATCTATTGATTCAGAAAAATGGCAATATATTGCTCAATGATTCTTGAATTAAAATAATTGAAATTTGAGTTTGAAATAGACAATGTGCACATCGATGTGTATAGTACAAGTATGTGAGAAAGAGGGAGGGAGGGAGGGAGGGAGGGAGGGGGGAGGGGGAGGAGGAGAGAAGAGAGAGAGAGAGAGAGAGAGAGAGAGAGAGAGAGAGAGAGAGACAGAGACAGACAGAGAGAGGAAAAAAATCATGAAAATCAATTTCTAATATTGCAATTAGTAATTCCTATATTAATTATATCTTCATTATTTTCAAAGAAGAATAACGCATGTAATTATTTAAGAAACGTATTCGTAAATGCATTTACGCCTACGAAACGCCCACAGAACACCCATTGAAACCCCAATGAAAACTTTGGAACGCCAACAGGAAGATAAGAAACGCTCAGTAAACAATTTGAAACGCCAACAAAAGGCAATGCAACAACTAATTGCCAAACAATTCCAACCTGACGATATGGAACGTCCTCAAAACGATATGCAAAGCTGTCTGCGCTGTCTGCCTTCAGAGTTGCAAGTCAACAAAATCCATACATTTAACGAAAATTGCGACCATACAACTGGTGGCCATGAACAACAATTTAAATAGCATACCTCTGGATTGCAAAGACTACGGCAGGACTCGGGACTGACTTCAGATGTAACAAAACGGGCATTGATATCTTTACTCTTCACAAAAGTCGCCAGGTTTTATAAGAACATTCTTTGTCTTCTCATTTTCCCGACATAACAACTGAGGCATTAAGTGAGAGAGGGAACTAACCCACAAACTTCAAAACATTGATTTATTAACAAATTTAATGTGTTCATAATCCAATACTTTCATGAACAGATATTTTGAAATTTGTGAATTAGCTCCCTTCCTCCATGATGCCTCAATTATCCAATACTAAGCATTCATTCTCGAAGATTAAAGATAAGCAAATAACGTTTGGCCGCGCGAAATGGTGCTCATGCAATAGTATTAACCGATCCAACCTAAGGCAGGTTCAGATGACTGTAGCCGATACCGTTTCATACACTAATAAGATAGTTTTAGCTCTAGACAAGTGGTATAAAACGCTGTAATTAGAGGATCCTATTTTGAAAGGAAGGTTATCGGAGACGTTTTTAGAAAATGGCATACAATATTTGTTTTACCCGACCTAAATATTAATTTTAACCTAGATCAAAGATAATTTCCGAAACGCACGAATAAATAAAAATATTTACATATTGCAACGTATCCCTGTCGAGTCTGACAAGCACTCGGAACATTGATTTCTAAAACCATTGTCGGGAATACTGAACAAGATACAAAAGGTACTAAAGGAGCGTGTGAATATTTATATTCGTTTCAAATCCACACAATAGATAAAAATCACAAAGTATGAGTTCTAAATGCTCAGTAATTATATTAGAACAGTATAATTTTAATGAGCTTATAAAAGTACTGAAAATGTGAGAAGGCTCTAGTAAAAATTGTTCTTTGAGAGCACAATATTATTTACAATGGCTTGTGGATTCGTACACATTTCTATAATTTGCTAGATTATGATAGTATTATATTAAATATAATAAGCGAATCCTATAACGACAATGTTAGAGTAGACAATTAGAGTTGTTTCAGAAGGCATTATAAAAGATACTTTGAACAAAACGCTTAGGTCTCGCCGTGCATGGTAATTCAACTTCTTATACACAAAATAAAATCTACGATTTATTTATACACATACAGAGGAGTTCGATACGTGGTCGTGCGCAATATTTGTCAGAATAAGCATTTAATTAGTGTTTAATGAACGATTCTTATCCAAAAAATATCTATTACACTTTGCATGCAACACTCCGAAGGTTATTGAAAGTGTAAGTTACTGAAAGTATTGATATTGAAAGTGAACCAAATCGTCGATAAGAATAATATGACAAATATAAATGTAAAAACAGTAATTGTATACGAGTAGGTTAATATGAATGTGGATATTTATACATAATGAAGTGTCAAATGACAAAATCTTAAAAAGGAGAGAAGTATAAATTACAAAAACACGCGGAAGTATACATTGCATCATTTTATTTATCCAGCTTCAATTTAATATATACTTTTGGACCCACACATTGTCCCCCACGATAATTTTAATGCACGAGTGAAAACTAAACCTGAACTACAGAACACATTGAGTGTACCCGTGTTCATGGTGCGGTCGTGGTGTGGAACAGAAAACAAACCCGGCTGTCGCTGTCGCGAGCGCAAGCGCATTGGCTATGTAGCATTCATTCGCTCGCTCTCTCTCTCTTCGTCCCTTCCCCCCGTCAATCCACCATACTTCTTTCACCTTCACTGAAACGAGCGTGCTAGAGAAATGGTCTGGCTTACCGCTGGGGCAAAAACACTCCAGTTGCGGTCTGACAGCCTGAAGGTCGATTTTCCTTCAAGAAGGGAGAAAAATAAGAGAAACCCTTGCGTAACAGAATATAAGGGCGGGTTTTTGGGAGTCATCACAACAAAACCTCGAGGGCGAGTGACCCAGAACTGCCAATTACGTCGCGTTGCAAATAGGTCTGAAATGTGCTTAAAATTGCAGCTATACTGAAATGCTGCCGAAATTAATTTTAGTTGAAATGTATTTCAATAAAAATGAATAATATGTAGACGATACAAAAAATTCAATAAAATTAATCACAGTTCCAACGAAAAAATTAGATATGAAAATGTTACAATGCCACTGTAATAAGATAAGGTAGGCATTATTTTAACCTGTAAAATTAGTTCCGATTTTTACAAAAGTTTTCCACTATATTAAGTTTAATCCATTCTGTTGTAGGATAGTCTGAGATTCGGAATTTGAACTGTCGAGCACACAGGCATAATTAAAGATCCGAAAAAATAGATTTAATTGGTGTTCTGTGACGTTTCATGAAAAACTTATTGTTCAATCGGTTTATGTCGCGCAGCATTTCTTTGTACGACAGCGAACTTAATACACGTTTGTTTTGAAGACAATTTATGAAGATTTGTTTTTGTCGTGTCTCTCAATATACTAATAAAAACAAAAGTGAGAGAAATAGTATTTATAGATCGTAATTAACAAAACATATTTATCTCTGAATTGTTGGAAATTTATGGATATAATTATAACATTTTAATGTGGTAGGTTTTAACACTGTCATTGATGTTGAGTATTTCCTCATCAATCGACAATTTGAATTCCACGTTAGGTTAAAGGTTTGAATTAGATGTGTTTACCGTTTATTATCAAAGATGGTTTGACATTTAGATGTCTTAAGAGAATATTTTAGCTTGCTACTTATCTACGTTCTTACATTTATTAAACTAGTTAAAAAATACTACCAAACCTTCTAGTAAATTGTCAAGTTCTAATACGAATATAGCACCCGCAAACAAATATAAAACTAATATTCCGGATGTCGCAAATGCTAATATTGAATAATATAGGTACTACGAAAAGCTTGCAGAAGCTCAACAACTTAATGAATAGGACAAATGTAATTCAAAATAGTAATAGTAATTCATTAAACATTACGCTTCAATTAATGTACAATTCTGACAGATGACTAGAAACTATAGAGAATATTTATGTCATTTATAAGAGAATATTTTATGTCATTTTAAAAATTAAAGAAAATAATTATATGGAAATTAAATATTTACTTCTATTGCAATTACTATGTAATTTACACACTATTTTTCATTTGTTACATTTTTATGATATTAAAGATTTTAAAATAAAACTTATAAGTTACCATAAATAAATCTTTTTTTATTAAAGATAACACACTGTATATTGAATTTACTTTCAGCCCACATCCTAAATAAATTTTAAAAAGCATTAATTGTTATAGGTATTAAAATAAATCGTCGAACACTAAATGAAATAGTACAAATGAATTCTAAATATTCTCCTGTTCAGTGACCGCCCTCCCGGAGGAGCCAGCCTTGACGGAAAATGAATGAACCGATTTTCTGAAGAGAGGCAGTGGTTCGGGAATCGGCCTCTGAAGCGTGTGGGTCGCGTCGGTCGGAGGGCGACCCACGGAAAGCCTTGTGCCTCGCCGAGGACGTGTCCTCTCATCCTCTCCTCTCCCGCCCCGCCCCATCCCCTTCCCCCTCCCACCCTTGCCGTGGAGGCGAGCCGCTCTCAGGAGCGTCCAGTTTCGCGGGCCCCGGGCGGTCGTCACAGTCGTGTGTGGCTCGGGCGCTCAGGCATGTCAAGGTCCCCGCTCTCTATGCGGTCGGCAGCCACCCTAGGATCAGCCCCTCCCCCCTCCGACGCCCTCGCCGCTTCAACCGGTTCTTGTTCGGGACAATTGGGCGTTTCCATGCTGCCTGCGCGTGGGGAACCGAGCCACTGCATTTAATACTACCTTTATGCGGCGCCATAAAACCATTCCTAGCGTCAAGGACAACTCGCAGCAGCGAGTAAATTCGCCGAAAACGTGTATTACGTTACTGCTACTCAGAATCGGGAAGTAGTAGCTTATGCAAGAAACGCCATATAGTCGCTCTAACAAAATACGATACTCGTTCTAGTACACATCCTGACAGCCGCCGGTACGGAGCCTGTTAGCATTTCTCGCCCTATTCTCTACTATGTTACAAATCGCAAAACACTGCATTGTACGAACATTCTACAACATTTGAACGCTCAAAATTTATTCCTTATCAGTGCAGAAATAGAGGTGCTACAACAGCATATACTAGCGCAGCATAAGCGTACTTTCATAAGCATATTTTATTCGAAAAAAATTAACAAAAAAATTTGATCAGTTTTTGAAATATTTTTATAAACTGCCGTTGCTTCATGCAAAAATTACGCAAAACTACCCGTAATTTCAAAAAATGTTTCATGATTTTTTAACATTACTTTTTAGAATATACTTCGCTAAGAAACAATCACTCTCAGCAATATTGAAGTTTTAATATTACCGAAAACAAAGGGAATTCTCACAAAAATTGGATCGTGTTTTCTAACTTTGCTTTATTCCAGAGTAATCTGAAAATTGAACACAAACAGTACACTTACAAAATGGATTACTGAGGAAAAACTAATTAATACAATCAACTTAAGGTGTACCAGAATGAAAACCGGAAAGTATTTGAGTCATTCGTTAGGAAGCGCACTTTTCTTGAGAAAAGATTACTAAGGAATTGCTAGAAGAACCTCAAACGAATGGCAGTGAATTCATCAAGAGATTGCGCGACAAAAATAAACGAATGCTACCAATGAAGATGTTTCAACGCGTTGACTGACCAAAACAAAATAGAAACAAGTAGTGCAGCCAATTTCTCGCATTGTTTCTAAATGCTCCCCAACATTATACGACATAAACCAGCAAAAATATTTTTAACCAGCGAATTTTTTTTCTGCTTCGAGACTCGAATTCAGATCCTCAGAGTTCACATGCAGGCACTAGTATCACTACGCCAGAGAAGCGCCTCATGGACGAACTCGGGTAAAGGCATAAAAATGTACATGCCCGATTCTTGTAAAAAAAACTTAAACAATCAAAATATCCTATAGCAAAACTCCCAAAGCCTTCATTCAGTCCGTTCAGATCGTCAGACAATATCGATGTTGCAGAAAATCGATTTAGGCGCTAGCGTTGACCACAGACGGACAGACGGGCGTTTTGCCGTCAATCGATGTTTCGGTGTCAAGACCAACTAAACATGAATTCTGGCTACATCACGTGTTAGAGAATTTTTCCTCCAAATTTAGAAACATAATTAATCTACTATTTTGTTACAAAAACCTGGCAATACGTTTTCTGGCGAAATTCTTGTAATTTCTGGCGGACGATTTCTTAAATTTATCTTCATACGACCAATTCGTAATGCGAGAAAGTAAAAAGAACCAGCGCATCTAGTACTGACCAAGTTAGAGTACAAAAAGTGAATCACACATGTTATGGTTGATATTTCCACTCACATCAACTGCTATTTTTACTAGACCCGTGAAAGTTTGTCCGAGAGATAGTGGTGATTCCTCCCCGCTGGACGGTGAGATCCGGCGCCAACATTCACGTCGGATAGCGGAGCCTTCCTCCACGTATCGCCCCCGTGCGGGGCGCAGTGCCCGACCGACCTCCAGGCGTGTGGTAGGGTAGAGCATGTTCGTTTGCACGTAAGGCAAGAGGAAGGATATATCCCGTGCGGTACCCATTGGAGGGTTAGCGTAATGCTTCGGTATTCCCTGGTTTGTATCGCCAAAACCACGGAAACTTACCGACTAGAGCTAATATTTCCCTCCAGTCAGGGGGTAAATTAGACCCAGCACTATAGCTAGTATTAAAAATCCGTCACCGTCGGGGCTCGAACCTTATTATCTCCGGCCAGAGTCACTACTGGGGCAGAGACAATGCTGAATCTGCGCTAATTCAGCCGGTCGATTTTATTTTGAACTGTACTATTAACCTATTTACTCAATGTTTTTTTTTCTTGTGTTCAAGATGTAATACAAGAAAAAAATACATGGCCTCGTCACTCATTGCGTAAGTCAATATTATTCAATTTTTGTAACATCGAAAAGTCAATTTTTGGTGTATTTTGTACTTCAATGCTTCAGAATTCATATACTCAAATGCACTTCTTATTCTCACACCGGGAGTCCCCAACCTTTTTCATCGAACCCCTTTATTTGTTTTGATATTATACTGCGTACAACATAATCTTAACACACACAATTATATCAATTAGATAACGCATATGAATACAAATTTTGGAAAATTATTTTATTAGATTTATGTCATTTCTGAACAATTATAATTTTTAATATTTACAGATATAAACAAGTGTTATTAGATATTTTGAAGTTTTGCATATATAAACAAAAGAATAATTATCAGTTTCATTTATATATTTTGTGCAATCAGAATCTTGATTACACAATCAATCGCCTGTGCATATACGGCTATTGACCTCTAATCGACCCCGTCATCATTGACCCCCTTCACAATTTGGTCGACTATCAAGAGGTCGATACCAACAGCGTTAGGAACCCATGTCTCATAATAAACGGCTAGGCTTTGTGTAAATTATTTCTATTTTAATTTAACGGAATACATTGCGTTAGATCATACACATACCCTACGTTCAATTACATTAACATCGAATGTAATACCCTGTATGGAACACTGGAAATACACCTGTTATACAATTCAATCCATGTAACTTCATTCTAATTATTTTTATTAATATTGTTGTAAGAAGATTAAGAACAGAAAAAGCAGTTTCTCAAATCAGTTCATGAAATAGCAAACAAATTTAATGATTTGGCCAACAGAATACATTATTGACTTATCACGTACGGAGTTAAACTAAAGACATTGTTTCCACTAATCAAGAGGATTGAAAATGAGTAATTTTAATACAGAACTCACTAAACTCACACATAATTTCATAATATGACAATTGCTTCTCAGCACAATGCTTTTTATCACAAAAGCTTAGAAGTAACACTGTCTTGGTCAAAGTAAAATTCTACATAATGAACACTACGCAGTGCCAAATTATTGAACAGGCAGCCATGGCAATAGGCTGAGTGGCGGAAATTTCGAAAGATTTCCTTATCAATGCAATTTCAAATTTTGACGTACACGCGTTCATGAACCTTCTTTCCGTCTTCAATAATATTGTCAGTCTTGGAAGAATTATTTACCTGTTGACGGTTTCGCCACGAGAGTAGTTATGAACATGAAGGACAGTTTGCGTTAGTCATTTGCGTCTTATGGAAAAAAGGGTAGCAATATATACATTTACATTGACTCATTTTCATTTAATTGCACGAGAAAACACTGCTTGGAAAGTATTGTTGTATTAACTTTGTTGGGGGAATTTGTATTAAAATGTGTACATATTGCATTATTAGTTTTATATTATTTATAATTTTAAAAGCGAAAAGTTAGTAAGTAATTATTTGTGGACGGGTGTACTATAAAGATTTTTTTAAATTGTTTTATGTAGTTTCGACGTGAACTAAAAGTGCACGGGCATAAATCAGCTACTGTGGATAAATTTATTTAGCAGTACGTCACAAAATTTACGTGATAATGTATTCCATGCATTTGCTTGGCTTGGCAGTTTTCTTTATATCTCTTCAAAATTATCGATTTAAAAATACTCACAAATCAAAATATTTTAAAAAATCCCTTAATTAATGTAACTCAAATACACTAGACAAAACGGACACTTTTATGAAAAAGATCAGGGACTTCTCTGCTAAAACTATTGAGGTCAGCAGAGACAGTAAAGGAGGGGGGAGACGGAGGGAGGGGAGGGCGAGGGGAGGCAAATTGTTCCCCGCGAAGCCATTGCCAAAAGTCCTCCTTAGCTGACCGCAGCGGTCATCTCTCACTGCGCGACCGAGCGCTCTGTCCGCAGGCACCTTTCAACGCGGTCGCGCGCGAGCATTCCCGATTTAAACGATAAATGACCTGATAAAGCCAGTAAAGTACTGACAGCCCGGCAATGACAGGAGTATATTCGAGTTTGAAACTATTTCTGACAACCGCTAACGCACATATATCAAAGAGCGCCGGCGCGCCGCGTGCTTCCTTCCAATTATAGTGAATGACGCGACACGCTTTTTACCTCGCGGTCGCTAATCACTGCGCGCCCGGCGACCGGCCGGTCGGCCGGCGGGCGGGCGGGCCGAGGGTGGGGGCGTGGGGAGAGGGGGCACATGGGCCGAGGGACGGAGGAGGGGGAAGATGGACAGGTGAGATGGGTAGAAGTTCGGCAGGTGGGAAGGGGGCAAAGGGCATAAAGCTTGGACCGGGGGCCCGGGGACGGTAGACCTTGAGGCAAGGGGCAGAGGTTAGGGGCAGGAGGTTACATGGCGGCGGCATGGGGCGGGGGGTCAAGTGTCAGGGGGCAGGAGGCAGGAACACCGGGTGCAAGGAGGCACAGGCACATGAGCAGAGGGCACGAGAGTACGGGGCTATGCGCCATGGCCGGCACCGCACTTTTCGTCGGGCACGAGTACTCACGGGCACGCTTCTATGCTCCCGCTGCCTGCCCACACCCCCAGGAACGAAGCTTACCTTTCAAGGATGATAGAATCGCATTACATTGTGTCAATTATATCGAAATATTGATATAACAAGTTGGGTGGGTATCGAACAATGTGGATTTACAGACCATAATCAATGGGTTATTATTAAGCAATTAGGCACTAAGCGCCTTCTCTCTTAAGCTTTTGAACTTTCATGCCATTTCTTTGCATCTTTCATACACGAAACAAGTTTATTCCTTCTTATTTAAGTATCACAAAGAAGAGGAACTAGTAGGGCCTAAAATATTCGAGAGATGAAATATGTGAAGAAAAATGAATATTATTATTATTATTATATTATTATTATATTATTATTATATTATTATTATTATATTATTATTATATTATTATTATATTATTATTATCATTATTATCATTAATTATTATCATTATTATTATTAAAATAGCAAAGATAACAACTATTAGTTGAAATCTGGTGAGTAATATTAGAAGTTTTATGAGATATATGGCATTAAAAGAAACTTGTTGAGGGTGTGATCATGTTTCACAGAATCTATAAGAAACTTGGTATTTTTTTCGCCCCCATATCTGTTTCTATTCGGGAAAAGAACAACTGAACAACTATTGGAATATGTGAAATGATAGGTTCTTCACAGAAATCGTAGGTTTTGTTAACTTTTAATGAATATTATATTTAATAAAGCTCCATTAATACTTTTTCCGAAGTAATGTGATAGTTTTCTGCTGATGTACCTGTTCTTTGAATCTGCGGTCTTACACAGGAAATAACAAAAGAATTTTACCCACTTTCATGTTAAAAATCATAGTTAAACCCAATATCAGTTCAGTCAAATGAACATTTTTTTGACACTTACTGATGCCAAGCCAAACAGAGAGGCGTCTTCGGTAATAAACTTAAAAATAATTCACATTTATTATACAAGCGTTGGCAATCATTCTTAGCATGTTTACCGTAGATTTCCTTCTTATTATATTTGTCATTACGCCAAGTGGAGAATGCTCTCAATACATCAACGTATTTGTGTAGCTAAAATGCAAGAAACACCATTTTAAAACTTCGTTTCTAAGAAATATTGTGTACATGCCCAATTCTGTTGTTAAAATTTAGTCTATTGCGCATTGAATGAAACGTATAATGAAAGTAAACAATGCGGGCTCTTTGAAATTCGGAATTTATGGCCTGCCTGTTTCGTCTTTTGATGACTTAAGCCACAGGTGCACTAATTCTCATTTTCTTTTCGACATGATTTGTATCAATTATTACAATATCATTTTAGTGACGGCATTGTAACAACGTAATTCACTCGTAAAATCTGTCTCCAACCTTCAACTACACATTCAACTGACACTTTCAGGCACTAGCAACTGGCGCTCCAGCCCAAATGGCTGGCGGAAGAATACATTTCGCACAGCGAAAGGATTATCGTCATGCACAACTGCTTTACAAAAAAATTTTCTACTGTTCTGAAAGAACCATAATCATTGAAGAGCATTTGACACTGTTCTGATGTCTTAGAAGTTTGGCCGTGATCGACATAACTATACTGCCCCAGAGAGACTGGGAATGGCCTGGTATTTAAAATATTCGTTTGCAATCGACTGTTATCGGCTGTTTTCGCCAGTTTTCGAATACGTCCGATCACGGATCTATTCTGACCGTACCTTAAGAAGGCGATTTACTCAACCCCTCTATTTCAAATATAACATGTATTTCTAGATTCACTGAGGGAGAGTGTGCTGTCAAATTCATCCTCAAATACAAAATAGCAGAGCAATTTATGCGAATAGAAACTTTAAACTCGTTTGTACAAATCATAGAGAGTATTATTTATCCGATTTTGACTCATTCTGATGAATTAATCGAAAAGACAAAACAGATCAATATTTAATGTTTTTGTTACTTTTTCAATATTCATTTGGGAAGGATAAATGTGAGTAGCTGATAGAAATAGTGGAGGGTAATAAGTTACAAGTCAATGTACACCTACATTTAAATATACATTCCCTTTCAAATTGATATACAATTTATTCATGAGATCTTTTGTAATAAAATATTCATTATATTTAACAATTAAATTGTAATTAAATATTATAATGTTAAATAAAAATATTAAACATAATCAATATCAAGTTCTGCCTCTATATAAGTTTCCGCTTGGTTGGAATCAAGAATAACGTGATGCAAAAAAATGACGTGATAAACACAAAACCCACTACTAGAAATATTACTAACGTTCCAATTACTACAGACTCACTGATAGTGCTGTCCAAAAACACACTGTGAGAGAGTTTTTATTGAATGTGAATTGCAGGCAATTTTACAAACTGCAATCAACAAACATGAATTTGACGGTAAACAATGCAAAATTTTATCTTTCTTACTATAATGTTCGGGACAAGTAAGGACCAAAAACTTTTTTGACGTTGCAACAAGACTGAATGAATAAATCGGGCAAAACAATACTCTTACATTGCTGAGAAGCTGCACAAGAGAAATAATTCAACTCAATACAGCGGAATTTTAATGTTCAAGGGGAAAAGGAAAAGTTGAGTAATATTTTTACTAATCAATATAAATACTACAAAGATGATGCGTTTCAGCGTCATTATTTTTATTAGAACGCTGAAACTTTTGACAAAGCGATTATAGTAACTAATGCACATAAATAATAAGCCGATGAGTACACAAAACACACATTGTACTGAACAATTTCTAATATTCACGCAAAGCTATTAAGAGTCAAACAAATCGTGTTATAGGGGTTTGACGCGAATACTCACTTTCAAAGAGTCAGTGTTTTCAAAGCGTTCCATATTTTTCGCACTCCGTCATGACCATTGATCATGATCCTGTGGGGCTGCAACTGTTTTGATCAATGAACATCGTGACGCAACCCCTGAAAAACTGGCTGCCTCAATGACACGGAGATGAAGTCACTGCAAACCGTTTTCAGTGAAATTTAATTCAAGGAAACGACGTTCGTGGATTCTTCGCAAATTTCACTCATAGGTAAACCGTAAACATCAATCTAGAGCCACTCCATTATAAAGTCAAGAGAACAAAAGCCACAACTTGAAAGTTTTCAGATTTAAAAATACATTTTTAAACTTCCAAAAACGTCAGCATTTTCTTTTTTGGTAACTTATTAAAACAAGTATTAAAAATGAATATTGAAGGTTTTATTTTCAGAATTTTAATAATATAATTTAATCAAATGTAAATTCATGCGTAAAATTTAGTTATTAATATTTATTAAATATATTTATAAATCATTGTAATGTTTGATAGCTTTATTTCCGAGTGCATCAACGTCTGTAGTCGTTAGTCCCGTAAGTGTGTTGCTTGTTCCATGTGGGGAGGTGGTGATGTATCTAATCAAAGAAAGTATCCAGTTTGCAGGGGTTTCCCCCCCCCCCTCGGTACCTCCACCAGTGGAGCCCTGCCCCAGCCGGGAAAAGCATTAAGCTTCCGAGTGGTCTCCCGATATATGGGTAATGTAGTGCGTGTGTGTAAGGGGACCGGGTAGCAAAAAGAAGGTAAGATCGCGCGCGATCCGTAGCCCGTTTGTTAGGGTACTGCTCGGGCGTTCGCGGGATATTGATCGGAGAAAATCACTGATTAGAGCAGCCGTCTGCTTCAACCCTCCTCCAAACGGCGACTGAATTCGACCTCTCTACCTGTACTTTGATGTTTCTACAGCATTTGATGACATTAGGTCATTGTAACAACTCCTGCCTTACAAAATCAATATTTTAATTAATTCTCGAAAGCCCTTTTCAACGGGGCTCGTGTCCTCAGAAGTGTGCTTACTACCGTTAAAAAGATTTTAAAAAATCGAAATATCATGTCAAAATTCCGCCACCGTTTTGACTCGATCCCTCTGATCTATAGGTCAGAGATGCTGCACTGACATCAGATGTTTCTCTAAGCCGGTTGTATTCGTTAGAGATATAGAAGCCCTTCAACTAATGGGTCTCGCCGAGGTCTATGAGAGATGCATTAATACGATGTAAGATGTCGATAGTGATGTTGATGGGAAAGAGATAGAGAAATGGTGGAGAGGTAGGAAAACCGGCAGAATCGCTATAAAACCAGACGCCAGCACACTTTGTCCACCACAAATCCCAAATGGGTCGAACCCGGGACCCAGAGTTGAAAGACGTATGAGCTAGGCTTTAAGCCACAAGCCTCCCTCATTGTTTTAAAAAGTTCTTTGGTTTTATGAAATGACACTATTTTAAACATTTTCTGCGGCCCTAATTATTTGACGATTCAACGAAATGTTTCACTCCAGTTCCGTCTATATAAACTTCTTTCCAAATGGAAAATGCGTTTGTGAGCAAATTAAAAAAAAATGTATCGTTGTAAGTGGTATGATTGACTAATGTTTTCCTCATTTATCCCTCTCGATATCTTTCTAATAATTATTTTAAATTTCCTACTCGATATGATCTAAGTGTTAGATCAGGCGGAGAAGACGGAACATTGTTCCGCCTTTCTCAAACCATTTGAAGATTAATAATGCATGTTAATGCAACGAGGGGAGTATACGCCAGGCAATATTTGAACAAGCCGGTTTCAGTGGTGTGAACTTCCCATCTCACGATCTCTGCGTCGACGGACTAGTTTTGGAAATTTTTATGATCTTGTTCATTCAGATGAACAAATTCCGTTACCACTCTGCTTGGACTATTTTGCTTTCCAGGATTCTATGATAACTGTATTTTTTGTAAACGTATTATTCAATGTTGCAACGATTTTCATCACAACATTTACCACACCCATTACA
The DNA here is from genome assembly GCA_017312745.1 of Gryllus bimaculatus. Lineage (NCBI taxonomy): Eukaryota > Metazoa > Arthropoda > Insecta > Orthoptera > Gryllidae > Gryllus > Gryllus bimaculatus. The sequence continues at coordinate 2,208,370 of BOPP01000091.1, forward strand.
ACAAAATATATATGGTCAATTCAAATTTGAGATAAATAATATTTCGTTATACTGTAACATTTTTTCTCAATTAAATGAAGATAATCAAGACAAAGGAAATAAATAATTTTCGTAATTACATAAATTTAACGACTAAATAGAGTAATTAAAAATTGCATGTTGTGTGCTTTCACTTTGCGTCTCAAAAAGAGTACAATACAAATGTTCAAGTGTTTTAGATTAAGCAGTGAAATAAAATAACAATTTCCTTTGATTCAATGGCAAATATCCAAATAAATACTGCTATATTCACGGTAATAATGAAAAATGTATGCCCTACTCAATAAAACGAAGTGTATACACCAAAAATTTAAAACCTGTTTTGGTGTATCTAATCTCAACTTCCCGGAAACGAAATATCATTGGCACTTCGTTGAGAACATGGTTGGTTCGCTCAAGTGCAGGACTCAGAAAATTCGTGGCAGGGAGGGTAGGTCTTCTACCCGGAGACAAGAGAAATTTGATGCAAAAATAATTTCCTGAATTTTGAAGCGATTAAGAAATGGCTTCACGAGACGGAATCCACAAAATCGAGAAAATCTCCAATACAATTTTTTTTGAAAGAATGAATTCACCTTAGTTATTATCACACGTGACAAAAAAAATAAGAAAATTAAAAGACCGGAAAATGTCCCAGAACGAAAGCAAAAATTATGACGTCACAATCTTCTACAAGCCGGTTATCAGAACGAGATAAACGAACTTTTTAAAATTAAATGATCGATTAAGATACAATCAAACAAATTGTATAATAAAATTTGGAATTGTTGCCATAGTTTACACATTATTTGTTCTACAACTTGTCGGTAGTACTTCCGTGATGACAATATTGTAAGTAACGGATAAAACATATGAAGAGCAACAGATTAAAATGTATTAACTCCAATGTGAAACCTTTTATGTACTCTAAACCCCCTGTGTCTAATATATATTTTTAATATTATATTTTAAAATTCAGTGGAATCTATATTTTCTGATAAGATATTTGTTGTTGTTTTTTCCTTTTCTTCCCATTAAAATTATACAGCTTAGATACGGCTTAGGTTGTGAAAGTTTCAAAAATATCCCTAATTCGATTCATATTAAATCAAATTATTAATGGAATTAATATGTTTTTAATTTCACAAGCAAAAAGTTGCAATTCATACTAACAAAAATGGAATAAATGTAATGTTCGATTAACATCGTATTTGCCCAAACTTATTCTTGCAAGTTAATATAAATGTTTCTTTATTGTTGGAACTGTCCGAAGTATACAATAACATATCCATGCAAGAGCAATGACATATCCGTTTGTAGTAAATATCAGATATTACACGGGTTATTTTTAGAGCACAAATAACCAAGCACGTGCAAAGAGGTTGCATTGCTCCTTTAAGAAAGAGTTGCATTCATTCTTGCTTTTAAAACAATTGTCTAGTCAAATTATTTGAAAATAAAGAAAATTAGCTTGGAAATAAAATGTATTACGAAAATAGTATGTAAAACATTTTTTTGCGTAAACTAATACCAATTTGTCTTTATATTACGTGGAAATAGGTTAATGTCAAGAAGCACACTCGCAAAATAGGGATCTCGCCCCTGATCCGACACTCCTGTTTTGGAGTTCTTTCATTTTCTCGTATATTTTAGTGAAATACAAGTTTTAAATAAAGAGTAATTTTACAGTACAATAAGTACTTCCCTGGTAGGTTCGCGAAGGGATTCGGAGGACATGTATTTTGCATACTTAAGAGTAGTAAGAAGATTCTTAAGATATCAGCATCTTTTTTATTGCCGCATAATTATTATGTTAAATTTAAAAATACGGATCTAAGAATAATTATTAAAACTCAAAAAAGTGATTTGGAGTGACGCCATTTGCATTGTCCTTATGGTTTTCAAACATGATAAGATGATTTCCTATAAAATATAAAATTTACCAAAGGAGATTATAATTCGACATCGGGAATACTTGGAGAGGATTATTTAGAAGTTCACCGATGCATGAATTCATTCATTTGCGGTGAACTAAAGCAAATTATCAACTTGCACACTTATTGTAGATTCAATGTACCTGTTGAGAATGATCCGCTGTGAGCCGGCGGTGGCGGCGGCAGGCGGGAGTCGAACCCCAAACCCTCAGGCTTTCCTTCAGGTAGACCTCCTCTCCTCATGTTGACGTCGTGTGAAGGTTGATGCGCCGATTAAAAATCCCAACGCACAAACGTACACACAAATAACACGATCACACACACGTAGCACAGACACTCGCGGTAAACAAAAAAACCTACTACAGCCGTCACGCTCAAAACAACAGTTTTTCACTCGTTCACATGTTTGCACGCACGTGGTGGCCACGGTAGCACGGCAGTTGCACGCATGCACGCGTCGCACGAGCACGGGCGAGCGCGGGCCGGCGGGCCCGTCATCCGCGTCTTTCTCCGGCACCTGGGCACTTCGGTCTGAAAGGAACAAGGAAGGAGCACGTGTCTCCGCGGAGCAATCTACTTTCTTCCGTGTGGCGCTGTTCGCGCCGCGCGAGGCGGGCGTGAAGAAATGGAAACAAAGCGCGCGCGAGAGAGAGAGAGAGAGGCGAGAAGTGGGTTGAGGCGGCCGAGGCAGGAGACGGTAGCCGTTGGCCTTCAGCCGCAGACACGCTCGCCTCACGGCCGCCGAGCCGGGGTCAAGCGTTCGATACAGCGCGCGCCCGCAACACAGACGCCCTGAGAACACGGCGCTCTTCGCTGAGGAACGCGCGAAGAGAGACCGTCACTGTCCATCTTCTTCGCCGTCAAGATTCTGCTCGAGGCTCTGACCAAGTGACAGGTGCCAGCGCCGCGCCGGAGGGAAGCGGACGGGGTGATATATTTAAACTTCACAAGGGAGGCATTGTTCGTACGGTAAAGACGCATAAGAAATGTCACACGTCTCTTGTCTGAGGTGCAATATTTCGTTTCTTCTGCAAAGGATGTACACAATTAAATGATTTAAGTTTGCCAAATGTGTCACCCTCCCCAAAGAATAAACAGTCAACTGTTTTGACTGGAATTGATCAGACACTCAAGGACACAGTTGTTCCATTCAACCGTACGTTTTCAAAATAGATTTTGATAAAGCTGCGCTTGTAAACACACACAAAACGTGTCCTCAAGGGCGAATCTTAGAGTTAACAAAGCACTTTATTGACAATTTGAAGAAGAAGAAGAAGAAGAAGAAGAAGAAGAAAGAGACAAGAGAGAGAACCGCACTGTTTTCCACAACCTCACTGTGCCAAGCTAGTCTTGCTGTTCGCGAGGCGACCAACCACTTTCGCTTTCTTTGCCCGGCGCGCGGCGGCGGCGGGAGGGGAGGAGCGGAGGCGGAGCGCGCTGCACTGCGCGGCGCAGCGTCTGCGAACAACTGAAGGCGCGGAAAGCCGCGACACAACGCGACGCCCCCACACCGCGCTTTACTTTGCTGGCACGGAGACGAGGCCCGGGCAAAGAAGCACGGCCCGCAAGACGCGCCACTTTGCACGGGCCGGGGCTGCAGCTGTAGCACAGTGGCGAATGTCGTCGATTTTGGGGGACGTAGGCACCACAGCAAGGTGCACTAGAGCTTTTATTACGATGTACTCGCAATTCGATGGAGACTGAGACGCTCCGGAAACGCGGAAATTGGACTGATGCAGAATTGGATAAAGCTTAGAAATTGTAAAACATGTCAGATGGAAAGAAAATCTTAACGTTGAACTATTCAAACCAAATTCTGTGTAAAACGCGTAAAGGAACATGGTTTATTAGAAATACTCAAATACATTAAAAAATGTCTGATACGCCAATCGCAAAAATCTTAAAATGACTCCAAACATTTTATACAAATAAAGAAATATAAATATATTTTAAATACTTTCCTATCCTTAGACTCTTTTAAGAAAATAAAAATAAAAATTTTGCTTAATCAAATACATAAAAGAAAAAATAAATATTTATTGCCGTCAGGCAAAAGTCAAAGTGAGATAAAACCTTTACAAATATCCAGAATGTTATTTCTGCTGTAACTATTTCAACTCAGAAACTGAAAAATATGAAATACTGAAGATGAAGAAGAAAAGAATTGAAAACACTGCCATCCCTTACTTTCTACCATCTCAACCAAACAGGCTCCGCCAAAACCCCTTCCCCCACCAGGCGATCTTTGAGTTCAAGTGCTGCTCAAAGTCAACATTGCGTGTACAATTTCGAATCACATGTTTTTTTTATTCTTAAAACATTAACAAATGAAACGTCATTGTATTCATCTTTCTAAGATATCTCCATTGCAAGTGAAATGAACTAGAATATACTAGATTTATTTAAAAATCAATCATGAGCCGATTTCATCGGAAATACAAATAAGGTGATCAATAAAATATCTTCAATATTTTACTTGAACTATGATTTAGTATAGGTGGGTAGAACCTAAATTTCCCTATTGTGAACAGTTCATATAGGAGGGTGGTCCATAGTCGGTTGGATTCCTTTTTAAATCGATAAAAAATTACATCTGGAATATGAAATAATATGGAACTCCATTCTGTCCTCCGCCGGCTCTGTTCCTAGCTGTTGACTTACCTGAGCAAAAGGGAGGAGCGAATTTTCAGATAGCATTCTGCTGCATCTGTGCCAAGTAGCTGTCCTGCCTTTACGTAGTACGTGTATATCTGTAAATTCCTTCTGAGGCTCTGGTGCAAATAGGAGGCAAGTGCTATAAAGAATGATTTTTTATTCACCTGAAAATATATTGTCTGTATCTGAAATTCAACTAATTGTTCATATAAAAAGGTTCAAGATAATAGATTACAAAAATAAATCGTTTATTTACTTTAAACGCTTTTATGAAATTTTAAAAAGCATTAATCTACTTTTGATATTAATTTTAAAAACCGTGCTTTAGACATCTTGAGGAGGTCAATGAGAAATAAGACTAAAATTGTAGAAAATATTTTCTAATCATTTATATATATATATA
>BOPP01000091.1:2213388-2255962 GCA_017312745.1 Gryllus bimaculatus
TATATATATATATATATATATATGTGAATCAATCAATTTGTAACATTTAACTTAAAAAGTGCTAGCAAATGAATGTGGCTAATTACTATTACAAAACTATAATTGGAAATTTGCCATCGGCTTCTGGGGCAGGGAGGAGCAGCAGCTGCCAGAGCCCCCTCCTCTGGTGCACCACTCCACTGCCTTATAATTAGAGCCCCGAACTTCATGCACTAAAAAAGTTAAAAATATGTATGCAACCATGTCCTTAAAATTGGCGGTATATGCACTTAAAAACAGCCAGTGCATGCGCTCAAAACTAAGAATAAGCGTTAAACAAAAATATAGTCCGCAACATATTATATAATCTTCATTTTAAACTGCAGAACAAAACGTGTATAATAATAATAATAATAATAATAATAATAATAATAATAATAATAATAATAATTTTAAACATAATAAACAAAAAATGTTAAGCGACCATATAGCAAATAAATATTTAATTATGTAAACTAAAAGTGGACTACTTTAGTTTTATTTCTGGCGAGAGGTAACGTTATTTACATGTTCCTTCGATACGCGCAATCAGTAAAAATATGCAATTGCATGAAGTTCTGCGATCTACTTATAACATTTCATTTATTTCCTTAAACATTACGAATGGGCATTCTTAAATTCACTTAAATTCTGATCGTGATATTCGTATATACTGAGTTTCCACCATTTGACCTAAACTGATCTCAGCCACTATATTGCGCATTGCCGAAATTCCGTAGTGCATCTTATTTTCAGCTGAACAGGAGGAGAAATTAGGTAGGCACTGCCAACCAGCTGAAGAAAAATACAAATAACAGATCAATATAAAGTAGTAAAACGTATATGAAGAGTAAGGGAAACATAATGGTAATCCAAACTGAGTGTAAACTGGGGTATAGCTTTGAGAAAGTATATTTTCTGCTAGTTACTAAAGAGAGAAAACAACTCTGTACTGTCAACTATTGTACTTCCATAAAAAAGCTACATATATGTCAATTTGAGTTATGCCCCCATACCCTTCATAATTTCTTATAACATTATTCAATTGAGAGTTTGCGTCCAATGTGGAAGATTGAAGTAGCACTTAGTCATCTCCAAATCAGTACTTATTGGATAAACCGGTCAACAACCTAAAGAGAGACAGGTCCTGTCTTTCTATTGTCAGGCTTAATACAGTAGAATCCGCGTAATTTGAACCTTAGAAATCCAAAATTTCAGATAATTCGAACAAAATCGGGATTGATAGGAAATAAACAAAATACATACAATGCTTATTTGAAGTATAAAGAAAGGATTTTATAATTACTGTAAAACTGAAGTATAGAAATAAGTTGTCGAAATTAATCGTTTATTGCACTGATTACTACGGTGTACTCCATCACTTGTTTAGGTAGCAGTAATTTTCACTTAGAGGAACTTGCAAAATTGGTAATCTTTTGCCATAAGGAATTGAAACTGCTTTTTGATGCAACGTGACGATGCAATCGCTAAGATACGTAGCAATTCTCACATCGCACGCTACGTTGTCTTGTCTTAAAATCCTATAGATGTATTTGTATATGTACGCATTTTTTTTTCGGAAAATCCGAACATTTCGGAATCTAAATAGGTCACACGCCCAATTATTTCGGATTACCGGGGTTATTCTGAATAAGTAACGAAATTCTGAAACGTTATCTGAAATAACGGAAGACCCTCCTTATGGACGAAAAACACAAACTCTGAACTAAACTCTGAGAATAACTGAGAGAACTGATAATAACTTGAACTCTGAGATAAACATATCTGTGTTTGTCACCCGGGCGCATTTCAAGAGGGAGTTGTATGCCACTACTCTCCAGTGTTCTGAATGGTAGTTGTGTTATACGAGTATTTATATTTTTACGCAATGCATTATTTTTATTCAATCTAAAAACTTTATTTTATTTAAGGTGTTAACTACAAAATAATTATTTGGAAAATTCCTGCCGAGCCTTCTGTTCACCCGTTTGATTTTATATTGATTCGCCGTTGTTTGCAACCACGCACTACAGAACGCAGCAAAAGACTTGATGAAGTGAGTAAAGGGAAGCTAACTTCTACGAGAATCCCATAGTAGGTCAAGTTGAATAGATATTACTTATTGACTTGGGTAAACCTGCGCGTCTGCTACTGAGTCAAGAGTCGAAAACAAATACACTTTCGACCCTTGCGATTTAGTTGGCTGACCCTTGTCCGCAGAGAACCGTTTTTTCAGCCACTGTGTGCCGGCGGCGGTGTGTGGAAGAATGCAAAACTCGCGAGGCGCGGCGCGGCTGGAAAAACGCGGGGGGTACAGAAGGCTGGAGGGCGGAGGGCGGAGGGCGAGCGGCGGGCATTCCGGTTGCTGCCGCTCGGAGGGCGTCCGGAGGTCGGAGGGGATCTTTCTTGCCAGCTGCTGCCTCCTGCCCGCCTGCGCGCTCGTTCGCAGAGAGGGGCAAAGAGCGGACTTCTTGGGGTTCGTTACGCAGCTTCGAGTCGTCGTTAGTAGCTGCCTATCACGCACGTCGACGTGTGTGGCTGTCGCTGCCAGCTTGCCTGCGTGTGAGTGCGTACATGTGTGTGTATGTGAACATGTGCCTGTCTGTGAAGAGGAGCGCGGAGCCTGTCAGTAAAAATATGTTTGGTAATTCATTGCTCCTGAGATGCGAGTGCACTCCCAAGAATGTGGATGTGTGTGTTTTTGTCGATTCGTATCGATGCGCAAGAAGCGCGAATCGATAGCGACGATCGGCGGTGGAGCTCCTGGTTGTCGAAAACTGTGGGACGTCAGCAACCAACCGGCAGAAAATCTTTAAGGATGTTCATGTCAAACGTATGTAAACTTTCGATCAAGGGAACGATGAACTTGCTGGGATCACCTGGCTTTTTCAATGACCTAATTCTGTTGTTAGTTTTGTGAAGATATTCTCCAAAAGTGATCCTGAAAATCTAATGCCTTTAATCACTTGTGGGAATATTACATATAAAATAAAAATGGAAAGTCTTTCGAAAACTATATTTTACTCCTGTTATGATAATCAAATAATTAATGATTTTAACTTAATAAGTTAATGCGAATTTACATACTTATGTTTCTAAAAGTAGACGCAATGTTTCTGGACATTTTCCTTCACTTTGTAATTCGTAATATGCGTATACATCATGTAAATGTGTAGCTCATGTCTGTTAGCTGTCCTGAGAAACCTGCGTGACATTTCATTACCTTCTCCATAACGGTGTCAACCTACCGCAACAAGGAAACATTCTATCTTCCATTTCAAAGTATAGTATTTGCTATTAAAATGGTTCGTTGAATCAGCGTCGCTGTTTCTAGCATTGCTGTGTTTGTGATCTTTAGTGTCACACAGTAGTCATTCCAGGCTCATTATTTGAATTTATCACCCTGTGGTCATTCGGGATGACAACCGACGTTTTTTCCCCTGCTATATCCATGTTCACAATGGTTATGGGGGCTATTTCGTGTTTGTTGTTTATTATATTTGCCTTGCCCCCGGTACTACAACCATTGCAGATCACGATCCCATGGAGGTGTCTCTGATGATCGGAATACTGCAATAATGTCAACGCAGTTCTTGTAAATGAGCCGGTTGAAAGATATATATGTTCCCTACCACGTTTTATATTTAAGAACCCTTCCTGGCTTAAAGCCTACCCGTGGCCAGCTTAAAGGGAAAGAACACATCCGACGGAAAGGTTGGATAAAATTACCCGTATTATTTGCTTTGAAATAACTGACCACCGCACGGCGGAAACATTGACTCAAGCAAATTTCGCGCGTGCGCGGGTGTTCTCTCTTCCAACGAAGTTGTTTGACCTTGGCCTTGAGGAGGTTGCCTCCGCCTCCGCTCCACCTCCGCCGCTGCGACGGCTGTTGCTGCATTTGGAGGGGAATTGAGAGAACGAGAGGGAAAAGAAGGGGAAGGGTTGGTGCGCGCGAGGGGGGAGAAGAGAGAGGGGCGGCGCGGCGCGGCAGTTTATAAAGGGGAACACTCGTCGCGTTACGTCACGACCGCCAGTGGGGCAGGCGGCGCGCCGGCGGCGTCTGCTCCCGCCGCGAGACGCCCGACCCGCCCGCCGCTTCGGGCCGGCAGTTGGCTGCGGCGCTGTGCGCGGGCCACGTTGAGAGGGAGGTGGCGCGAGCTGCGTCTGCTGACACACAGACACCTGCTCGGCGCTTAAAATTCACGACGCGACCGTCGCTTGTTTTTTATTTTCTCCCTGCGTTTGTTTTTGTTCGCGGGCCTTCGAGGAGGTGACCGCCGTGTTGTTTTGGTTCCCTTCGCTGACGCCAATAGCAATGGGACACGTTCAAAACTGAAGATACGGAATGTTTTGTTAGGAATTGTTGGAAATAAACTTTTCATTTTTTGAAGAGATATAATACAATAATTTTGTTCATCAATTGTTTGCATTACGGAGGTTCATATTCCCAAACTCCTTCGGGTCAACGCATAAAACAAACGACAGTACTGCCCAATGCATATTTATAATACCTGACACCATTTGAGGATGAATTATATTATTATTATTATTATTATTATTATTATTATTATTATTATTATTATTGTTATTATTATTATGTTTTCATTCCCACGAATATAAGTTATCTGTCAATTGTTCATAAATTTGTCTACTGAATTTTTAAAGTATTCTTTTTGCTGGTTTCGAAAAAATGCATTATTTCTAAGAAAAGAAAAGAAAAGAAAACATCGTTTTCTATTGTATTCCGTTTCATGTACTATCATTGTAGGGCAATTGCATGTTACCACCGCACGGGTTGTCTCGTATCAGTAATAAACTCAGTCCGACGAAACATTTAATAAACCGATGACCAATGATTGATTACTTCTCAATTGTAAACGCAAATGTAAAACTTCTCAATGATCGGTCACACACCCACTATAATGAAGATCCTTCAGAATGACTAACATTATGCAACACACTACGGGTATCTAAATGAGAGAATTATATTATGAGAGTTGAAAAATAAATAAAACAAAGGTTACAACTTATGTTATGTTACTAAGAATCATATACGGATATAAAGTACGGAAATATGCTTTTCAATCTCTTGCTTTTCTAGGCTATTTCATAGTAATATTTTCAATAAAACAGAGACGTCAATGTGTGAATTGTTTACCGGGCTGCCACGCAGTGGTCTAAGTAATACTTCCAGACGTATCCCGCCGCTGTTGAAGTCTGCCGCAGTTTCGACGAATCGTCCGGGACCAGCGGAGGTGACTTAGGGCATCAACTGATGTCACTGCAGTACTTCTTACCGGGAGGCTCTAGAGTTCAAGTTCCGACGGTGGCAGGAGTTTCGACACTAGCTAGAAAGCTAGAACGAATTCAGCCGCTGTCTGGAGGGGAATTCTAGCAGCCGCTTGTTCTGATCGGTACTTTTCCCTAGCTTCTCTGATCATCACCAGGCAAATGCCGAAGCAGTGTCCTAACAAACGAACAAGCACCGTGCGCGATTTTCCCTTCCTGTTCCTTGCCATATTTTCTCCTCTTACACACACACGCACTCACGTGCTACTACACTACCCTATCACGCTTGTCGGGAGACCAATCTGGAGCGTAGACTGAAGAGCTTGTCCCGGCTGGTAACGCTCTTCCGTTGTCTTGACCTGACGAAACCGCTCACTTTGCGCGGCACTTTTAGGAAAGCTAGTATTAAGATGTCTGTTCAGGAAATTATGTTTCACAGTCATGATACATCCCAATTCATGAAATGCTGATGAAAATTTCATAGTCTGCAATATTTTTATCACCAAGAAAGTTTTCTTTACCGTCGTAAAATACTGCATACATCCCTTTTCTCGCTGTTCATCTTTCGGATAAATACATTATCTCGTGCAAGTTCTGAATACTATCAAACATCTCTGCCTTTATCTTCACACGGGACAAAGCAGAATGAGCCTAGACTATATCATGTTAGAAGCCTGTATTTAATTTGTTAACAAACGCTTCTATGAAACCCAGTTTAATATAAATAAGAGTAAATGTGTTTTCATTTTAAGGATCTGACAAATTATCTATTTGTGCTCTTGGTATCAGTGTGTCAGTAACAGGTTTTATTGACCTCCTGACATAAATATATGAAATAACCAACGAAAACAGACGCGCAGACATTGCCATTAGGTACACCTATTTTATTAATTAAATAAACAGGCTGAAATAAAACTGTCTACAAATACCGGTCGGCAATTTTATTATTTGGACTGAACAACTCTATCCCGTAGTCCTTGAAATGACCTGTGACAACAAACGAATTGTCCTCAGCAAAATAATCATATTCCTTCCACTTCCCAAAGAACGAACGTTCACGATGCGTTTCAATAACAGACCCCTCGCTATTTAGAGACTAACACTCCATATGCGAGTTGGAGGGACTCCTTCAATGGAACGTACAGAGGTCAAATTGGGTTCCTTGCTAAGAAGGCGAGAATTTAAAAAAAAAAACTTTATTGAAGAATTTTCATCCGCTTCTGAAAATATTTCTTTAGTTTTAACACTCGCCTCCGCCTTTTGGTCGCTTTCCATTTTTTTTTTTTGGATGGAGTAATTCCTTCAAGAACGTTAACTGGTAGAAAGTGGTGCTTGTTCAGAGAGAATAGAAGGCAAAATTGCTTAAGTGATGCTAAGAAGTCAATTTGGCGGCAAAGGCTGGAATGCAGAAGTTCGAATTGTATGAAAACTAGAGCATAGAAAACAAATTAGATTCAGATATCACTTTTAAGATTTGGAATCATCAAGTCAAAAATATTAAGAATCGGTAAAATATCTCGTGCAACTGAAATTTCGAAAACAATTTTCTACCAATGTTATTCATTAAAGAAATATTTCCTACTGCCATTACAGCAGATGATTTTTAAATAATATCAAAACTGTAACGATGTTTTCGGATGAACGTCCATTGAAAGTTCTCTAGCGGCCTACCACAGTGTCTTTCCCGGATTCAAATTTAATAGGCTTAAGAAATATAATACAGTAACATTATCCGAGTTAATATCAGAGTCCATTATTGATAAGCTTTAATAATACTTCTTTCTCGTTAATATTTGTTTGCTTATGTTGTACAAGCTTCTCTAACTGTGTAAACTGAAATATTCAATTTTTTGTGATAAATCACGTGGTAATCACTTTACAGACGAGAGAGCAAAAAAGTAACAAACAGTCACACAAAAAACTTTTATTTTGGAAAATATTAAAAGTGTTTTTTTAGTCTTCTAAAATTTCCTATTGATATCTTGCATGCAATAATAGGATAATTAGTGTGTGACTGTCAGTACTTCGCTCATGGATATACTGTACACCTTCCAGACCACCGTTTCGAGAAAGCGAGGTTACTGGAACTACGACGCGTCTAGGTCTGTTGGTGGTGAATTGGCTTCTTTTTCGAATCATTCCAATGTACTTTAAAAGAATGAAATTAATTATGTAATATAAAAATGCTTTAAAGTGTTAAAAAAGAGGAAGACGCCATAGTAAAGCCTATTTTTGTAGTGAATCAGAAATTATGAAGTTCTGTTGTAGTACAGTTTTATACCACTTGCTTAGCGTGTGACTATATGCTGAAATATAATCGTAGATAAAACACAACCATTTCATGAAATAAAGTTTTGAGAAGAATCATGGATAAGAAAAGTATTAGTAGTTGACAGAAAATGCAGACATAACTTTTCTGTCAACGTTTGTTTCACGGGGCACTACATCGGAGTGAGTTTGGTTCTTGCTGTCCTTTCTTTTCATCAATGAGAATTCATTCAAAAAATTGATCTGATGTTCTTCGTGCACGGAATATTGAACAGTTAGTGATTTTAATTTAACTTGTGAAACTTAATCAGAATCAAAACTACAAAAACTAAATTAATATAAGCGGTTCCCTCTAAATTACGTGAATACTGATGTATTTTGCGAAATCTGTAATATTTCTTTGGCGGCCTTTATTATTTCGGATGTTTTCATGTCCGCTTTCTGCTTGGTAGTTTTGCTTGGGGCTTTTCTATATTTGTAAACATTTTGTTCTACTTTATTTTTAAATATACGAAAAAGGAGAAAAATTGTCATAATGATGTTAATGCATTTCTTTTAACATTGTAACACAACAAAGATTTATTGAAGCTAAAGGAAAATGTTTACTTTTGAATGTGTTGTTATGGCAATGAATATCACTAGTACCGACAAAGGCATTTTCGGCCATGTCATAACTTTGCAATTGATACAGTTACTTTGACTTTCCCAGGAACAATATTAATACGTCAGCACGAGTAACTTCTCTATTTTTCTTTGTCCACAACATAAGTGAAATATTATATTTACAAATCCTACATCTTATTCTAATATTAATTATTTATGTTAATTTTTTGCGAATGTATCATAATTAGGCACTTATTTACTTAGAAGTATAAACATATTTTTATAGTGGAAATATTTGTTAAAGTATCAATATAAGTTGGTTCTAGAGGACATCCAAAATGTTAATTTGCAAAATTTTTCAATACTCCCATGTATCCAGGGATGCACTAAAAAGGAGAAGGTGACTTGTGGGGCTTCAGTCCCCTCTCTCTGAATCCGATGACACATACTCACAAAAATTTTTTTACAAATTTTACTATCTCAACGAAAGCAATAGAATAAAGAAACCGAATACATTATAAATAACCATAAATTCACAAATAGAAATACATTTTACATTACACTCGAAAGAAAAATTGTTATTAAGAAAGTGGACACTATACATGTAGGCTTATGAATAAAGTTAAAAGCAAAGCGTGGATAGAAACATTAAAAAATAGGAACACAATGTAAATTGTTTAGAATCAGAGATATGATATGAAAATGTTATTATTCTTAAAAAAAATATTGATTAAAAAGGCAATGATTTAACAATGCCAATCCGGCACTCTTTTGCTAAATTTCACAAAAAATCGCATATTATGTACAACCAGGTGTACGTACATTAAAGCAATATATTGGCAAAAATAACAATAAAATAGAAAATTAAACACAATCCTCACGTTAAATTATGTTGTAAATAAAATTCGTAATTTCAGAACATGCGGAATATGATGTAGACTTTTAGAAAAGTTTGTTACTCTTGATAATTCTATGTAAAGTTCTCCATGTGAAAATTCAGGGTCGAGAAATTTTAACCCTACTCTTTGCAATATTATGTAAGTTTATTACCGAATAGCTAGGTACACTAGTGCAATTTAATAGCATAGAATATCCAGCATTATTTTGGCTAGTTACGAATGCGCGCTTACACCTAACGTTCCTGGTGGAGACAAAGTAAAACTACGAAGAACTGAAGTCAACGCCATATGGAATAAACGCCCACACCCGTGAATTCAACCCTTTTTGCTTTACGGAGGCTGTTGCTGAAGTACAATGAATTGTTGGTGAAGTTGCTTCACCACTAGCCCCAAAAGAAATAAGTGTGGGGGAATTAAATATGGCTTTAGCAGAAATGAATGTGAAGCAGTATGATTTGGTCTTGTATTCAAGAATGTTATAATTTTTTCATCCTTGTGAAAAAAGTAAAAACTTGTTCAGTGGGAGTCTAGATGAAGACATGACAAACATATTTATTTCTTCAAAAATGATCAAAATAACTTCAAACTTATATGTGTGTTCTGCCAGTTTTAATAAATAACTGTCAAAGTGTGAAGCAGTGTGAAGCAGCTGAATTTGGAAAATTAATTGCTGATCGTAATATTGCTAGTCAGCTATCACAAAGTCTCAGTAATTGTGGTTGAGGAGTGAAGAAGATTGATCTGGAAACTTTTTGCAGAGTAAAAATGTACTATTTGTTGAAGTTCACAAACAAATAATTACATCAGCAAGGATAAAAAGCAAGCCAACATATTTAAATCCCATCATTCGAAATGTTAATACTTTATTAATAAAAAAATAGAAAAAATATAGTTTTGAATGTGATTTGTTGCACTGAGAAATAAAATAAGAACAATCAGCATCACTCTGGTTTTTTCTTTGCCGTCTTAGGTACAAATTTTCTTCTCTCAATGCTTGCATTCAGAATGTCGTTCTTTTTATTTTTGTACTGTTTTAAATTTGCAGTTTCTAGACATTTTCATGAAAAGAAAAGAAATAGTTCTTATTCCTCCTAATTTAATTTCAATTGACAACATTCATTAGATTTAAATAATTTCTTTTCTTAAGGATAGTTAAAAATTCTACTTCAACTATTGTACAGTTAGTTGTATTGGAGATGAAATTGAAATTCCTGTTTGGTCATATTTAGCAGAACCAAGCTGTAGTATCGGCGTAGTGTTCCTTTGTAGCCGTGCGGAACGCGAGAGTCGCTGACCATTACGTCGTCATAGGGCATTTAACACGGATCTGCACTACTCTATGACACGTATACTGTATCGAGAAGCGCCGAATCGGCAAAAATGTCTAATGGAATGTCTAAGAAGATCTTATCATGTCGATTAGGGTGTGGCGAATGTTTCTTTGATGTCTTTTGCCTCTTTGAGGTTTTTACTCAAAACACCAGGTTTTAAGGAGCTTAATTGCTTCGTTTACGAGTTATTTAACTATGTAAATTTTAACAATGCTCTAGAGTATTGCGGGTTGCATTTGACATGAATATGTAGATGCTTTCTTTTTCACCAAATCTTTCATAATTTTTAAGTCAAAGTGAAAGTTGTCACGTCTCCATGAAATCCTTTCTTTTAAGACATCATTTATGAAGACCTGTTGCGTGTGAGAACAACAAAACACGTCTCTATTACTGAAATAACGTAGGAGTCGATGTATCTAGGACGTTTTATAACATGGATGTTTTTGCCCCGAGGACAACTTTCAAACCCGAGGGCCTCTGGTCCGAGGATTTGAAAGTCGCCAGGGAGTATCGCCAATAAAAAATTGAATAATCTTTAAATTTTTCTTGTATCAAAAGAGAAAAGATGCATTGTAATCTTCAGTTGTCAATTGGCGTCAGATAAACAAAATAAAGTATCTAGTTACTATTGCATATTCATACCGTATCATCACGCCTTTAACCAGTTTGTCGGTGTAAAATAGAAGAAAATAGTGACTTTCCTGCAGAAATTCTCAGTCAAGCAAAAAATGCTTCCGACCGTTTGTTTCTAGTAAAATGTAATAAAGGTCATGAAAATGAGTTCGGTGTATTTGTGAGTTGGATGGAAAATAATAATGTGAAATGTTTAATTGAAACGGTACTTTTGTTTGTTTTTTTGTTGCGTCCATTCCCAAAAATATTTAAGAGGATTCCATTACATCAAAAAACATTTTAAAGATGTTAGCTAGCGGCGTGCGTTCTACGACTACCGTATCATTACTAGTAGTACTAATACTTACGTAGCATCTGCAGCTATAAAATGAAATGTAATAAGTAACAATGAATCGAGGTTGACTGAAGGCAATTTTAATTTCACGGCATGCCAAACGTGCCAAAATAGCAATTTTCATATTAATTCAACTAAATTCTTTTTATGTGGAGTTATTTTTATAATTTTTGTTATGCTATTTATTGTTATGTTTCTTAGGTTGAATACTAAAATTAATAAAGATGAGTTTTATATTTTATGTTTTGATAGCGAAGCAGGCATAAAGTGCTTAAAAGGCCCGCGCTGTCGTAAAAAATCTGTAAGTCCCCCAGGGTATACCATTAGGTGTTCTGTTTTAGGTCCAGAAACATACAGTAATGAACTAGTGAACCATTAAAATCTTTGTTACTAATTTCCAATACGAACGGAAATTGAAAGAAAACAATTTACGTTAGCCATCTCTATGGTATTATTAGATACCCAAAACCTTAGGAAAAATCCAAAAACAATGAAAAATTTTCGATCTTGGCTGAAAATGCAAATAATTGATTGCGTTTTCTGCATATTCTCATAATTCGCTTATCAAATACATTCTCACACTCAATTCATCACTGCTTCTGACACAGCTGCTATACGACAGCGTGGATCCAAGACACAGACCAACCATTAATTATTCGCTATTTAAGAGTTGCGTTACATAACGTTTTTGATAGTATACTATTGTACAGAATATAGTATGTTATTGCAGGTTTGTGAAAGCTTTTCTTCTAAATTTTTAATCTATTACAGTTTTATACGATATTATTTATTTGAACTGTTCCCTCTGCATAATAGTGAGTTTTACAGCATGAAACATTTCTACTCATAAGATTGCCAACAACGATCGTCGCTATTATTTACCCGTAATTTAACTACTGTTAGTAAAGGAGTGGGGGAAGTTATGTCGAGGCTGAAGAAAACGTGCGCGTATAATACAAACTTCTATAACTTATAGAGGGGTCGAAAATGATCAGTTTTGTCAGTGAAAAGCAAAGATAAATAGCATAATATGGAGTTTTGGTTTTCACTTTCATTTGGTAAGGTAACGCCCAGTATTTGTATATTATTTGGTGGATACATTTATCCTGATCACATGAAGTGTAATACTTTAAACTGCGTTGTCTCTTAGCGTAATATGTTTTCACTGCTTTCGTGACTAGAAAAGTATTTTTATGAAAATTTAAAATACTAAGATTATCTTTGCTATCGGGGCAGGTCCATAGCCTTAAAGTCTGCTTTTAAAATAGAGCAAGATTTGGAAATTCTTTGCGATTTGTATTTGATACAAAATCTTACTTATGTCATTGGAGCATTTTCTAAGTGATTATATAAAGTACAAAATGGATTTATTTCCTATAATAATCACTGAGAATATTGTTCATATTCCAAAATAATCTGTAGAGCAATGATATGGTTGTTATTGAGTATCGTTGACTTGTAAAAGCTGTTATATTACACGATTTGATTCCGTTTCATTATATTTCCATACTCTAATTATTTTATAACAATTTTAAAATGTCTATCAGTAGTTCATCAGCATATGCTCAGACTGTAGCACAGGTCTCTAATGCCAATATAAACAATTGAAAGTATTCTGTACATCTGTATTATTGAAAAAACAAATACACGTAGGTACTTGCCCAAATTCAATTCAGGTATGATTCAACTTTGAATAATGATTTAATTATCTTGTAAAAATATTTTCATGTAATAAAAGCATTACATTTCATTAAGCATGTTTCAATGATGAACTTCCGAGTATAATAGACACTTATGATGCAGGCTTTATGTATTCAAAACTCGAGAAGAATAATGTACATTGAAACGTATTGTTACGCCGGAGGTAACGCATACATTTATGACATACGTTCCTTTACTCATAAGCGAAAAGGCCTTTGATGCTGTTTATCGTTCGAACAATCACATATTAAATAAATTTTAGTCTGCTTTCGCATCCGCACAATCACTTGCTAAATATATTTTGCTTTGCTTTTCAGTGATTTCAGCCATTTTACTGAGTTCATCATTATCTTAATGAATTCATTTGAAAGGACAATGCATGCGTCAACTAACGATTTGTAACAATTTTAGGTAAAATGTTTAAAATGAAATGTATTTCACATTTCTAAATTGCATATTTACTCACCTTATTCCTGTATTTTCCCCAATATCTTCAATATCTCTCTATAATTTCAGCCAGGAAAATTATCTACGCTAGAAGACAGTCTTGTAGATCAGTCTGAAATAATTTATTTTTCAATAATTGCTGAAACAAAAACCACCAGACAGTTGAATATCAATTTTATAGTCGATGCGTTTCCAAAATAATCTCATTAACAAACGAGTCTCGTTTGTTTCTCAAACATTAATGTTTCCGAATGTCAAATTATCGTGATAGTTTATTTACGTAAAACTATTATGTTTATGAAAGCAATCTTCAAAAATTATTACAAAACCAACGAATAAGATCACCGTACCAAAAGAGATTGTAAACAACGATATATGAAAAGTACATGATTGTCCGTATCTTTGTAACAATAAACTCATATTTACACGTGTTATTTGTTAATTTTACAGGTATAATAAACACATACAGTGAAAATATGTGCAAATAAATTGATGAAATATTTACAGTGTTTCGGAGTTTCTTTTGAATCGTGATTCCAAGGAAATCATTTGAGGAGATAAATATCTGAACATTTCCCTGACATATTCTTTCTCAAAACAAGAAATGTAGGTCAAATGCATCAACTTCTATACGAAACATATGCCATTTGCAAAACAATGTGTAATTATGAATGGAAGGATGCCTCTAATTTTAAAGTTTCAGATCGCATATTCATTCATTAACAATAAATACAGGATATATTCATTTAATATGACACTTGTCAATCGCCAAAAAGGTGCGTAATTTAATTTGAAGAATATTGCGTAAGGATTATGTATGCAAAATACATTCTTGGTATAACTCGCGCAACTTTTCTTGAATGATGAATTGAAGAAATGCGGGTAGAGTGGGGGTATTAGTTACGGAATCAGCCACAAGATTTTATGAAGCAATGCCAATCACTGGAGAATCAATCATGCCTTCGCAACTTTCTCAATAATTTGCGTTATAACTTTCTTAGGAGTTCGAGGTATCTTCTGTGATGGATCTTCACCTGCTTCGGTCATTTCTTTAGATTTTTTGGAGAAAATCACGGACAGAAGATCTCATCATCAATGGAAAATAGTTTATATTTCGCGTCAGTGAATATGTGTTTGGAATGTTGTCATCATTGCACGCTGCGAGCTTTTGCTTCCACTTTTTATTGTGTCAGAGAGCGTGAAGCAAGGCCATCGTTCAAGAAAAGTTGTGCGAGTAATATGTAGTGAATGCAACATCTCAATTATTATCAGAGAACACATGAAAATCAAATGTTTCTAATGCTGCTCTTCAATACATTGAAAGAATTTCATCTTTTGCAAGAGGAGAGCAGAATTACGAACGTAACTGTTCTTGACGAATGTAACGTCCACAAAATTTATATGATACAAACAATACTTTCATATTCTGTTAGATACTTTATTTAAGTTCACCACATGAATTGTAGTATCGACAAACACTATAAATTTGGCACAAGAGGCTTATTTGACACAAATAAGGTGTAATTTAATTTTATTGGGTTGAAAGTATTCTCCATTTTTGTTTGTGTTTGTTGTACGCTGACCGCCTATGGCATTCGGGTAAGAAATGTAGTTTTAAATAAAAATGATTACTTTTGCTTTCTAAGAATGTTCACTACTCTCGTTTTACTTTTGAGATAATGTATAAAACCCACAGCGTTCACGTGTTCGTTGAGCAAGTGTTTTTTGCAGTCATGCTTCTTTGTAAGAAGTTATCTAATTTATTGGTACATTTTGAATAAAAAGTTTTAATGGACTAATTCATGACGAAAACTATTTTATTGAAATTCTTCATACTCTTTACATTACAAAAATCAGCCAACTATAGAAAGTAGTAATAAGTAAGTAGGCTAATAATCTCATGGTATTAATGTATGTAGGAGGAGGATACAAATGTTAATTTGCAAAGAAAACATTTGCATTAGTAGAATATAATCATACATAAATTGATATGAATGTTCAATGAAATTATACTTAAATTTAATATAATCCTTATGTGGTTTCTCTCCAAGTCAGTTTTATTATTTTAAATATACACATGCTGATTCTCTTTAGCTCTCACAAAAACGTCAAGAATATAATTGCGTCAGTTCTCAAAAAAGAGTAGTGGGGGAAAGAGTTGGTGACGATTTTCAATGTGAAGAAAATGTTCAATGTTCATTAAATTTCACGATGAAAAAATCTGTATAATAATTTAGTTATAGGAGGGGGTCGAAAATATATAGGAGCAATCAACTTGCAAATTAAATGTATGAAAATCCAAGGGATTCAAAAAAATAATTTAGTAGTAGTGAAGATAAAAATTACTAAACAGTGTGTTGAATTATTTTTAAAGGGCAACAAACCTGGAATTTAGCGTATGCAATTCAATGATTTTTATTCATTCTCGGTAATGTGGGCAAATACATTTTGTCCTTAGTAGTATGTTTCCGGTAAAATCAGTGGTAATCTAAATTACAAAGGGTTAATGCAGAAACATGTTTTTTATCGTGCAGTACAAATTCTCTTGATTCTTCTTTTTCTTCTCCTTCGTCTTCTTGATTTGATTTGATTTATTCAGTCAAAGAAAAGTAAAATCTGTCTCTGACGTACGGGGAAGAAATACCATCTCGTTGGTTCTTCATCCTGTGCATTCCGTTTTTGTTGTTCTTCTTAATCTTGATTTCTGCCTGACTCTGTAGGTGCCCATTGCTTCAAACTACTTCAAAAGCACAACACCAGGAGTCATGTTTCACTATTTTGGCCTTTTATTACATATACATGTTTTCGTATATTTAAAACATATTGTCTATTGTATTTGTCATAGAATATGAAAATTACATACAATGAAGATTCAATTCAAACGAATGAAAATGATATATAATGACAATAAAGAAGAATGGAGTGTTACAAGCATAGGAAAATCCGAATTCCACTATTTTTTCTTATTGAAAACAATTATGCATATCATATTTCTCTGAGAAATATTTGGATATTTGAAAATAGTATTCATGTTCTTTAACTATTCTTGAATACGAGAGAATTTTATTCATTTTCTTTTATTTTTTGCAATTTTTATTAAATAACTTATTCGTATCATGTTAAGAATACCATATCAAAAGTGAGCAAATTCGTGTGACGCGAACTGTTTTTGTAGAGTATTTAGCAGAAAATAATTATTTCCTTCAAGATTTTGTGGGCTGTAGTGAGAAATATTTTGGAAACGTCTTATCGACGGACACTAAAAATTACATAACATAATTTAAAATAAACAATTTATCGTTCTTTTAAAAGAGATAACTTAAGCAAGAATAAAATGTATTATCTGTCTGTACTGGCGCAACAACTCCTGACAGGTCCAAGGCCTACTAACAGCGTCCCAGTCTTGCAACCATAAGGGGTACGTGTGGTGAGCGAATAGACATGACTAAGCCGTATGCTGGTCTTCTCAACCTGCGAAGTGAGCTTTCTCATCGTTACGTAGCAACAGATACTGAGGCATTGCAAGGAAAGCGCACGCTACTCTTTGCCCCAAACGGGAATCAAACTCGGGATCGCGTCAAGGAAACCGAGTACGTTGACCAATGAGATCCAGTGGGGGCAACATGTATTGTAATGCTTAACTGAATCATTTATTTCAGAAACCCGTCAAACGCCAAAATCTCAAACACGCATTAGCAGCGGATTATTGCTCCAAGAGGATGGTCGTATGGTTTAGTGCATATTTATATGAAAAATATTCATCTATCAACTGCTTTAATAAATAAAAAAATATTGAATTCAGAAAAAGCTTGGGAAACTTTTTATCAGTTTTCTTGAAATGAGGAATTTGGCGTTTGACAGGTTTCTGAAATCAACTATTCAATTGAGTGTGTTTATTACCTAGTGAGGTTGTTGCAACAAAATATTAACAATCTCCATAACTTTACAAGAACGTGTAAAATGTTGATGGATTTAAAAAAATGAAACTGTAGTGATTCTATATTGTTTGTAAAAATATTGGAGACGGAAAGAACATAGTCCCTCTGTTCTATTTCTATATTTTATTTTACAATAAATGATTGCATTTAAAGAGTAATGTATTGATAGAAATGTGGTTATGGAACTAGAAAAAAATAATATCAAAAGTAGTTGATTGAAAATATAAGCAGTCAAATAATTTATCTGAGAAAATTCTCCGTTTCAGTTTTAGAGGCTATCTTTAACTATCTAGATCGCTCAACTACACTTTTATTAATATCTTAAAACGCACAGAAAATATTTAAAAATATAATTAATTACTTTAATGAAGAATTTGAAGTTTTAAGTTTTTTTCATTTGCGTTCTCGTCTTTCTCTCCTGTAAATCAACACACATATTTCGTTAATTTAATTATTTAAATTGTATTGTTTGATTTTGTGTTTCTATGTTTAGTTTCTAAAGGGGTTTTTAGTAGTCCATCCCACACATGTTTTTTACGTAGAGTTGATCTCTAAAAAGCAATAAAATGTCTTTTAATTTTTAATACGTTGAGGCGATATCTTCTATTGTATTTTAAAATAAATAATTAATTAATTTTCAACATAATCAATAATTTGCGTATTTTAAACGCGTGACACCAACAGGAGTGGTCCAGAAAAGTCTTAATAGAAATACATTGCACATTGCATCTCTGCTGGTGAAAACGGGTCACTAACAGAGAAAGAAATCCATTCATCTACAACAACCTTATTTTCCGTTGTAACAATGGATGAGTGATTCTTAATTTAAATTGTTATAATTTATAATTAATGTAAATGCCACCCATACTGAATTGGAGTTATCAAATTAAACAACTGAAACCAACATTAATTATGGAAAATTATTCTACATTTGCCTGTGTTGTATTTCTCGGGCTGTTTATCGGAAGTAAAATTGACTGTTTTTCTTCATAGAACGATATTTTTATTATCCGTCTGAAACAGTGAAAACAATATCTCTAGATATTGCAAATAAAGGGTATCAAAAGTGGGGTGAATGGCGTTCTTTAAAACTTCATTTCGATACTTAATTTCGAACATTAATTTCATCCAATGATATTTATTTTGTAATATTAAAATTACTTACAGAATTCTTTAGGCTATTAATTATGATTATGCTTAATTCTAAATCTGTCACATAATTAACCTTTGGCCAGTTCTTTAAATAATAAATGAAAGGTTGATTGTCTGAAACTTGCGAATCGCAACCCTCGAAGATTATCACCCTAAAAATGATTCGAATTTTTGAAACTATAATATTTGAAAAAAGTTACTAAACAACTGCAGTCAAGTGTGTAAAAATAGCTGCATAGTCTTCGGGCGGAGAGTCAACTTTTTCTAATTTTAGACATCCATGTATAAATAACAAATATTTTCAGGAAAAGAAACTTCCATAATTTAATTTTTTGAATTTGAACCATGACAAAAATGAAATGGTCTTTTAAAATTTGCGTTACACCGAGAGTATTATCGGTTTTTCATAAAGACAACCAAATCTTAGGTTTATTAAAAAAAATTCATTTGGGATTTCACACAACTAGAGCTTTGAAATATATTATCTCCAAAAACCTTTTGGAAATTCTATTTTTCTTGTAAAATTGATTGCAGACATCATTGATCGTCCATTACTTTTGGAAACGATTAACTTTCGGATGTCTTCCTTTCATACAAGGTGATGGTTCACTTTTGAGATAACAATTACAATTTGAGATATTTAGCGAAGAATGTCAAGTAGGTACAATTTATGTAATGATTCGACAATAGATTTCTTTGTTCAACCTCAAATTGTTTCTTACACGAGGAATTTGTTTCCGATATTTGAATGATGTATATTATAGTTCTATTTTAAAATACCATATGTGAGAAGTTTTTATTTTTTCATTCATTGAAAACAGTTTATGCACATGCCAATACTTCATATTTTGTCACGCATATGTCAATATTTTTCTTCTTATTGCTGAACACCTGTTTAAAATAAAGAAATAAATTAGGTTTATTAGATTAATTTAAAACAAGAATTGATGTGGCTAGACTTGCCTTCCAAGATCACAATCTATACTACTCAAGTACTTTTTCGCTTTGTACGTACGCAGTTTTTTTTCTCTTGAATGGTTATCTTTTCAGAGTTGGCGAAGGCTGTACTATATGTTTTGATTGCATTAACTGGCCTTCAGTCAGGAACCATCGTGTATACATTTAGGTATAAATTGTGAATATTTCAAGTAAGATTTATTAAATTTAAACAAATGATTACGCGAATATAACAGATGCTTTAAATCTTCGTAAAAACTCTAAGTGCTACGAAAAAATTAAAACTTTTATATATGGTTGGTATGATTTAAATCATGTGATTAAAATAAATATTTATCAAGTAGAATTTAATCTTTCCAAAACTGTGTGACATTGTTATAAGTCTTATCGACATTGTTACAAGTTTTATCGAAAACGATGACGCCAGTTGTTTTTAACTCTTTGATTAGTAGCACAAAAATTGTAAAATTTCTTTCTGCGAAGAATGCCTTTTTTCTAAATCATGCTAATAGATGGTACTACAAACTTATTCCGTAACGTGAACGAAAGAGAAGTGTTTCAAGAGCATAAAACTATCAGTAACTCAAATTAAAAATTTTGAAGGGTAGTGTGGTATTGAACTAGATCCCTGAAATAAAAAGTATCTTTATACTTTAAAATAAAATTCAAATAGTTCAATGATAAATTTTAAAAATCTATGTTTTAATAATTTTTTTGGTTTTAAAGTAATTAATAATAAATAAAGTCCTTAATGGTTTTTATTTAAAGTAAAAGCATCTAAAAACATCTTATTTAAATCTAATAAATCTGATTTCAATAAAATATGATATTTTTAGCCCTACTATTGTATATGCTTCATTTTCAATTTTACAGGACGTGATCATTTGAAACTTGTAATGCTTATTTAAATTTTATTAGAATCAATATTCTACAATATACTGTAGTTTCTAGGAAGAATCCGTAGGTCTCATGAGTCTTCTTCTCAAGCAACAAGGGATGGCAACAAGGTGAAGGGGCGTGAGGTAGAGACATGGCTATATCCTGATAATATCCAGAATTTAAAAAAATGAATTAAATATATGTTTCAATATGATTTATATTACTTGTAAATTTATTTTCAAACCATTTAAGTTGCACGCATTTTAAAACTTTATTATTTTAAAAGCTGCTGTTCATCTTTAAATTCAAACTATTTCCAGCAAGAAAAATATAAAACAATTTTTGGAAATATAATTGAGATATTTTATTTTACATATATTTAAATGATTCTGTAAAGTAAATTATTATAATTTCAACTTTAAAAAATTCATTTTTGTTTTAATAACGTCCACTTAAATATTTTTCGCATTACTTTTCTGTTATTTCGACTTTATTCAACCAAACGGAGGAAAGAAAATCCATTAAGCGTCCATTAAGAATTTCAACAGTTCGCGGACCGTGAAAAACAATCGAAACAAATTAATTACCGCTCAAGGTATATGAGTACTCCTACTCAAAGAAATTGTAGGTCTTATTATATTTTTTTTCTTATAAGAAGGTGGTAATACGCAAAGCAATATTCAAGAACACGCGACCGATATCACAAATTACGAACTTTGTCACTATTAAACCTCTTTACAAAGTTCAACCGCGACCGCTATTATCAGCCCAGAGGCCTAATGACGATGGTACGACAGACACTTTAGCAGTCATCCTTGCTTCAACAATCGCCGGCACAGGGGTAGGCAGCCTAAAGTAACAAGGGTGGGGGTTACAGCTATATTTCTGACTTCCCTTTTCCATTGAATTTTTTTATATATACATACATTTTACTAGTAAATTAATAAAAAATAGATCAGAAAGGAGAGTTAAATTATAAGCGTAAAGATTACAAATTGTATGTACAAATTATTTTATGTTGAACAATTTTCAGAGTTGCCTGATCTGGAAAGCCTCTTCTTCAAATGTCGTAAAACAAATTTCCTAATTTACTGGTTATGACAAAAGAATTTAAAAGATTAAGAACAAATTATTGTAATTAATAATTCTGTTTTTTTTTATTTGAAAAAATGGAAAATTTGAAAAAAAAATCATGTTACTAGGGCATAAAAAACAGAACGATAACGGCCTCAGCGTCAAGCTCGCGTTAAGGTAACACTCATGGGAGAGAGGGCTAACCCGACCAAAAATAAAAGCAACTGTAAAAAATTCCTAATTGTCAGGTAAAAAGGGGGAAAATCATGGCTTCAATATATTTACAGTAAAAAAAGTATTTTATAGCGTTCAGCTCTGTAGCAGAGCCTCTCTGAAAATATTATGGGGAAATCACGGCCCCCTGATTCCTTTCTGCGCACGCCTACGATCGCGGATCCTGGGAGTTCCCTGTCTCTCCGTCGTCGGGCGCGGCGGCGGCGTGGTGGCGGCGGCTAGGCCAAAAACGGGCGCCCGGCGACTGCGCGCATCGCGGTAGGCACCGCGGCCACGACCCGGCATCTACCCCTGTCTCCCCGCGCCGCCGCCACGACAACCCGCCCGCCCCGCCGACCCCGCCGCCCCGCCCGCACTCCACGAGGCGCTCGCAGCGCTCGCGCGCGAAAACCGCGCACTTTTCTGGCGCGTCGTAGTTGCTGCCTTCGTCATCAGATGACAGCAGGTGCGCGCTCTCGCCGTCGCCGCTCCGTCAGACCCGCAACCCGCCGCGCGCCGCAAAGATTTAAGCCAACGCTGCCGCGCGCGCGTCTAGATCCTAGACCTGGACGTGATAACAGGTGGACTGCGGGCCTCATCCAGGCTCGTAAATGTTTCTGTTCGCCCACAATAAAACAGTAACATATTTTACGAAACAAATACAAATTATGAAGAATTTAAAAAATACATTTCCTTCTTTGTATTTCTCTCTTCACTAGGGATGCAATAGGAAGTTTGTAGTAACAGATGGCTCAAATACTTCGAATAGTTGATGTTCTTGTATAGTTTGTTTATAATTCTGGCTCCCTCAAGCTTCCTTTAACTGTAATTTAAACATTAATTGTCCTTCAGAAAATTATAATTGAGAAACGGAGTACCTTGCTCAAAGTTTGCCGAAAGTTAGTACATTAATAGTAACCCGGATAATGCAAGGTAAAATAAATTCCAATACATAAATTGATACCTAAAAATATTTGCGTTCCGCAAAAACTAAGCATTAAATGATTTTTACATTTAAGCATTACTTAAATGATAAACATTTTACCATATATATATATATATATATATGTGTGTGTGTGTGTGTGTGTGTGTGTGTGTGTGTGTGTACTGCTGCGGAAGATCAATTTCTAGATTCCAACGGAAATACACTTTTTGGGGTCCCCTAATTCCGAAAAAGTGTTTTGTTAAAACGTCCGTCTGCCCGTCCGTCTGTGAACACCGCTAGGTCCAAACCATACAAAGAATTTCTTCCAAATGCAAGACACTCCTGTTCACCTGGCTCAAGTCGAAGCTTTGAGATATTCATTCATTTTCTCAAAAACGGCTCCAATTTTTGATGTCCTGATGTCAAGTCCTGACGAATTTAAAACAATAGCTACTTTGGTAGGTCAAATTCAGGAGGAGAATTCTGGCGCCCGGCTGCTCGATTGGTAGAAGTGATTTTCTGTGGTTTCTCCGATCAATGCCAGGCGAATGCCGTAATAGAAATCTAGCAAGCGGGACAAGAAGCGTGCAATCTTCCCTTCCTCTTCCGTATCCTGTCCTCACCTCTTACTCACACACACTTAGACTTACCTGCACTTCACAACCACACGAAAGGAGACCAGTTGGAAGATTAGAGCCCGTCTCGTTCGGGTGGGGCCCTGATGGTGGGAGATATCTGATTGGGCAAAATCCCGGAAGCCGATGTGTAGTACAGCGCCGGATCTCGCTATCTAGCGGACTATCACAGCCACGATAAAAACATGTACAACACATACCGCACTTACCTATTAAATCAGTCAAAGCGCTCGGATTGATTGATTGATTGATTATTGATCAACTAATCAATTGTAGTGTACATCTGTAGTAAATAATTGAATGTTATTTCTGACTAACGTAATTGAATATATTGGCACATTTGAGACGTATATAAAAGATTTGATTTATAGTTTACATACTACAATATGAATCACATGAAACGTGTCAGAAGGCGAGGCGTATCACTGAAATAGATGAAGTTATTCCTACCAGTACTAATAGATCATTTCCTACTTTCTAAATATTTTTCCTCTTCGAAATGTGACAATTGAACTTATCTTAATTATTGTAAGTCCTGCATAATAGTAATAAAATGACAGTTTTAAATTCCCAATATATGTGTTTGGGCATTGATGAGTACCTACAAAATTTCTCGAATTAATCTCGTACTAACAGTGTTGTTAATGACTGAAATGATGGTAATATTATATACAGATATCTCAGAATAAATCTTACAAACGGCAAGGGCATGTATAGGGTTTGGAAACACATTTTGAATCACATTTGTCATGCCTGAAATTTCATATAAATGAGTTAAGCATGTAGCATTTTCTTCTGATTTTTAAATAACTCTGTGCACGTATGTACAGCAGGTAACATTGTGACGCAATTAACGGTTTTTCATGTACCTGCCGAATATTGTGCGTACGGGGTTGCCTAATATGTATATTTTTCCTCCACAAGTTCAGTAATATCTTGAGAATGATAACATTTTTTGACAACCGCCTGCAACCGGGCATATATGTGCCACGCGTAACGCTGGTAGCTATTTCTTGAAATGTAGGAAAATATGGAAATCACAGAGGGACGGAATCCGGGCTGTATGAGTGAATTGTCAACAGCTCTCAAAGAAACTGTTTCAACCTCTTGTAAGCCGAGCCATGTGTGAACAACTGTACGACCAATCGCTTTCTTGTCTGAATCTCGCTTCTCCCGCACTATCCATATTTTCTTACAACTTATGGGCACAGATTTAACATATTATCTGTTTACATGTATATGCTTTATTCAATGGAGGTTAATGACATATGTGTTGATTTGTAACTTTCTTTTAGGAGAAAAAATAGATTCTATGAATATATCCTCGTATTCTACAATTGGTGAGCAATTGTAAAGAAGAAGCGCCTATTTATCTGTTTCCACTACACGATCCTTTTAGAATCCTTAGTTGATTGATAAAATATGAATTCATTTTTTAAATTCGATGTACCGGGATTCCATTTTTCTGTATGAAAATCAGGTTTCAATTTTCATTCACACATGCCGGAAGACCCGTTGTCTCGGCTGCGGCGGTGCTTTACTGATGGGAGGCACCTGGTAGAGGGAAACCCCTCTAACCGACGGTAGGTCGGCGCTGGATCTCGCTATCCAGAAGGGAAGATCACCACCACCTTCCGAAGAAAATGCACGCACTACACTTACGGGACTAATGACCTCGTTAGTTGACGCGCCCGGAATCACTAACAACCAACCAACGATTTTTCAATGTTTTTTAATCTAAATTCTGAATAATGGTTCTTTTATTTTTGATTTAGTAAAATACCCAACAAACTTATAATTGAGACCTGCCAGTGTATCTCCTATCATTGTAATTTAAGAGTAAAACTAAATTACATTCTTATATTTTCAGATTAGAAGAAATAAAACTGTTTAGAATTTATTACAAATTTTTGAAGATAAAATAAACACTACATTAGGTTATGTTTGAGATGTTGAAAAAAATTATAGTTCTTCAATGGTTTGAACCTACTGCAATGAAACTAAATTTCAGAAGTTAATTTTTACAGCACAATTCCTATATATTAATTGAAAATTATGGGCCAGATTATTCCTAAATGTTTTCGTACGATTCACAATCTTTTTGAAATCACATGCTTGCTAACAGGAAGAGAAATGAAAATAACAAAACAGGGCGCAATATACGATTTTGTAAATAAGTATGTAAATTTGAGAAACAATGAAATTGCTGGAGAAAGTCGCACGAAGTAAACTGTGTATTCAAAAATTAAAAATAACCAACGATCTTGATTAATTTTCTTCCAATATCCCATTCGTAGTCATAGTTCACAGACACGGCACATTTAACTTTAATATGTTAACTGCCACAACATGATTTGAATTCTTTTTAAAAGTTATTAATGTTTATAGATGACATACTAATTGTAAATCGAATAATATTTTGCTATGTATTACTTTCAAAGACGATCAAATTCGACATTTAGAGCTGTTTTATGATGTACATGTACTTTGTATCACACACCCCTATCTTGCGGATAGGATAATAATGTTTTGGAAAAGTCACACGATTGTTATTTGGATTGCGTTACATAATTTAACATTAATCCTTTCATTAACATCTTCTCTTGGTCATGCAGTAGATACTAGTATTTGCTGATATCATAATTTCTTTTTTTTTCTCTGACATTTTTACACTCCGGCATCTACATTTACACTCCATTCGACTCACTACACACATTCCACTCCCGATTACACACTACATCCGACATTTACACTCCGATGGAAATATTTCTCATGATTTAAAATGTAAACTACAAAGATCGTAACCAATAATAAAGTTGTAGTCTAAAGAATGCTCTTACCGTTTGTCAACAATATTGATTTTATGGTATCTAATAATCACGAATTCTACAAAACTCAGTGACACATAAATCAAATGTATATAATGAAGTTAGGTGTCCATAACTTGCATTCTTAACCAAGAGTATTCCTAAGCTTGGCTCGGTACTTCATTACAGACGATGTTACTTCTCTTTCACATTCATTATATTCTTCAGTACATGTGATAAAGTTTTTCATATATTTATATTCCCGACAACGTTAAGACTTGTACAGATGGAGGGGAAATGCATAGAATTTTTTACCCGAAAATTAAGATATCTGAACGGAAAGATGGCCGTATATGTGACACCTTTGAGAAGCATTTAAGCTGAAACGTGATAAATACGTAAGGAACAATATTTGGTTGTGCCATTCCGGCGATCATTAAGTATTCAGTTCAGTATGAAGTGCCGTATTCAAAGTATTTTAAAATGTGTCTCAAAATGTTTTCTCTAAATGTTTTTTTCGAATAGAAGAATTATAAAAATTATAAAAAGACTTAACAATGGTTTGCTTCGGATTTTCGTTAATACCTTTGCGCTTTCAAAATTACAAATCTCTTTGTATTTAAAACATTAAGGATTTTCGTTTAGAAACAAGTCTGAACTTTCTACTCAATTAAATTTCGTGATTTTTGACTTTAAACAAGAGGTGGTGGCCCAAAATATTTTATCACTTACTATTATTAAGATATTTTATAGTCTAAACACCACATTTCAATAAAATTAAAAATAAATAGAATTAATCCTTATCAGACATCATGTTTCATTATTTGATTATGTGAGTTGTAATAGATTCATTGTAACCATTCAACACTTCACCTTCGAGATAACAGTGTGGGGTTATTGTTAACGAATTGAAAATAGAGAGATATCGTAAGATTGGAGAGTGTTTTTAAAACGAAAGATTAGTGAATATTTACGCAGTGTACTGCAATCGTCTGATACAGCTGTAGTTTTTGAAAAACATTTCGCATTGTCCATGATATTCTTATGTCAAGGAAGATAGGAGGATTATTGTCCCATAATTCCATACAGCATTCACGTTCAAAGATGCGAAGTAAACATAAAAAACTTGAAATACATTTTCAGAAACATGTTCACAGTGTTCACATGTGTTCACAGTGAATAGTGAATGTATTCTTACAGCATTTTAAACCTCCCTCATTTCATCAGTATTTGAAAACAAATACTAAACAATGAAACAATTCTTTCACCGTTTTCAATTTTCGTGGCTTGTGAACAGGTGTTCTCAGATGAATATGTGTGTGCTCAGATGTAGCTCTGAATGCAACAAAGAAAAAATATCACCCGAACGCATCGTCTACCACTGACCTTATTGTATCATTAAGTGATTTGATTACAGGAATAAAAATAAAATGAAAGCTAGTAAGGCTGTCAAAAAATAGTTTATAACACACGTGGTAAACGTTATTTTATTTTGCTGGAAGGATTGCGAGGCCTATGATTCTATCGGGCTCGTGTTGTAGGAAAGAGTACATTGTTTTGTTTCCTTAATCTTTGCATAAGCAATTCGTACAGATATATTAGTTTTCTTTCGGGTCATTGTTTGCTTGATTGATATGGCTTTTCCATGTTAAGTGACGATCATGGTATATCTTAGTAGTTGTGTCGGAAATTGTCTTAGTATGGGCGTATTCTATAAAGGCGTTTTATTTGGAAATTTTAGTCCAAGAAGTGTGAAAATAGGAGCTTGTAATTTAATAGAATTAGGCACCTTCAGTTGGTGCAATTATAATAAACCTCTATGCCAATACGTTATACAAGGCTTTGCTTATACTCTTGAAAATTGCTCCTGTGTTTGGAATTATAGTTATATGCTCTATAAATCGTAAAAGAAGCGGAAATATTATATGAAAATCCAAAATCGATGAAAAGGTATTTCATCAATAGAATTTGCATTAAGAATATCTTCATCCGCATGTCAATTAAGAGCAAATAAAACAACTACAGATGGTGAAGTATTCCTACTCCAAGAATGACTTTTAGCACGTGTGTCATGCACCATTACATTTAAGTAGGTGGTATTACTAAAAGTATTGAACTTGGTTAGTTTTAAACATCAGCTAAAGGTCTTATTTTTGTAACTTTAATCACGTCAGTAATTTCTTCTACATCGGCGTGTATATTACTGATGCAGTTTGATAATAATAAAAATAATATTAATAAGGAACAATAACAAATTTCCAGAGTCAAACTTATCATCCACATTATTTGTCAAAAAGAATCTTCTACACTTAAAAATATAGCAAGAATTATTTACCAGTGCTACAGTATGTGAATAAATTTTCCTCCATGTCTCTGGGTGGTTTTCCGGAAATTTTTGATGTGACACACTGCGAACAGTATTATTTATGAAGTAAATAGAGTATATCTACCAACAGTTTCCATTTCAAGCTGTATACGCAATACAAACAAATAGTAATTTACTAATTTTGATTTGTAATCTATGGCATATTCTAATGGTATATTTAAAAATCTATTTAATGAATTATTCACTGAGTTTAAAAAATTAAATAGATACTTTATATCCAATTCTTAGTCACATGTATAAAGTTTAATTAATATTATTGTAGTACATTACAGTGCAGTGAAAATTGATTTTTGCAACTAGTCATTGAATCATAATGAATCAGTCAATGCTTACAGAAATCGGGTTTGTCTCCAAGTACGATGATGTGCAAAATAGTTCAAAATACGTAGTGATTATATAAGGATAAATGAGGAAGAAATATGCAATATATATAACAAATTCCGATTCTTTTTTATTGCAAAATGTGGGGAGGATGGCAGTAGCACGGAATTAATTTTAATTTTTGAAGTTCCATATATTAATTTCCTGTCGAAATCGTGGCCCTCAGAATCCAATTTTTTGAATCTTTTCCATCTTTTCGCAATGACGTCAATCACTGATTTATAATAAAATGCTGGTACACGATTACATGCTATAATAATCGACTTTTTTATGAAACATTGCCTTCTCTACTTTACTTGTAATGAGTTGAATCCTCAGACACTAAGTAAGTCTATTTGTGATTCATAAAAAACACAGTTTTCTTAAGCCAATGTCTATCACATCTCATTCAACCATTAACATGACTTGTTACTTTTGAAACTGATGCACATGATTTCTTTTAGATGATTTTTGAATACCTGTACATCCCTGAATCATAACATAATGTTAGAAGAAATCTCTAATTCATGGATACTTATCATACACATTTCTTTCAACTTAGGAACAATTCACTCAGAGGTTTTGCGTTATTTTTAGAATATTCTCTCAGAGAATTTGTACAAGATCTAAAACCAACAAAGTGTCTATAATACAAAATTAAATGTATAATCATTAGAGAAATTCATAAGATTTTAAAGACCATATTGTGTGTAAAAATGAATCTGCATTGGCCCACCCGATACTACGTGTGAATCAATATTTTAATCAATTTTATGTTTCCTCTTTGTTCACTATCGTATAATCGCGTATTAAAATCTGAACTTGTATCTGTCGAACAAAAATTGGCTGAAGCATGAGAGCACTTTTTAATTATCAGGAGATTAAATTTTTCATACAATCCGGATCACTGACAATGTATCAGTGTATTTTCCATGAGAGTATCAAAAGAGTATATGTCTAGAAAATATGTTCCATGTTCTGTTATGTTTTCTGAAGTGAGAAACATTTTGCGAGAAAATACCTAAGTTTATTAATCGTAAGGAATATATTTATTTAATACTATACTACATTATTGTCTATTGAAAAGTAAGTGTTACGTAAAATATTTCATAGTAGTTTTATTATTATTATTATTATTATTAATATTTCATGTAGTTTATTTACTGCCATAAATTCTTACAGTATGAATTCGACTGAGGACAAATATGTATACATTTGTATATAGGTAAAATTCCAGATTTTCTCTAGTTCTCAGCAGTGTTAGTACTCATTCGCTCCATTTCTTCTCAATTCGTAAAAATGGATGAAACAGATGAATCAATCGTGTTAAATGGTATTTATTATTATACATTTTTGGGATTTATTTGTAATTTATTCATTTACTTACTATCATACGACAATTTCAAAACGATTTTTTACATTATATAACCATTAAGTAATCTTTTTGTTTCAGAATTGATTATGCGAACGTTATTAACAGTATTGTGTTTATTGTCAACCAGACCGACCTACCAGAAACGAAAAGGTTTGTGGTGAGAAGGGAGATTGAAAAGTCATTTGACCTGAACCAGAACACTAAACAGAATACCATGTTCATGATACGGAACAGAATTTTGAAAAAGTGAATGATTCGGTTTCACAATGAACATATTTTCATGGCGGTGCAATTGCTTGTTGTAAGCATTTGCTTCCACATAAGCTGCGCAATTCGACGCGCAATCAACACCTACAAAAATATGGAAATTGGGAATGCAAACGGCGGTCTATTTACAGAAGTCGAGTTCATGTAACATTTGCCTGGTTACAGTGTGTAAAACAGTACACATAATGAGGGTGACGATTCTTTGAAATGCCGAACTCATGCGTACACCGTTGTTAAATGAGATATGCATAACTTTTATAGCATTTATTCATATTATATGCAATAGCGTGTTCTAAACGTAATCATTAATTGATGTACTAGTAATACTGCTTTTTAAATGATGTACATCAAGAAAGTGGTTTATTACCACTGTCATTCTTCCCGCAGAGGAAATTCCTGTTTTCTCAAAACTGTAAAACACGATGAAATCAAGTGATTGTTTCACAGAACACGAGGAGATCTACAATTATAATCACATTATTAGGTACTTTTCAAGCACAATTAATATTTTGAGGTTTACCATCACTTCACTAAGAAAATTAATTTTATACTCAAACTATATAGTTCTCAAATAAATTGAAATAAAATTATGCATTTATTCTTTTAGTAATTCAACAAGCAAGACTCTCTCTAAGTGCTTTCACAATTTCAGTAGAATCCATATTATTGTAAAGAACAATAAAAACATAGATTACAACAAAATAGTTTTTAATATTTTAATTATCATTTTATAATGGAGATAAATAATTAAAATGATCGGAGGGTGATGCTATATTATTCAACACAGTTAAACTCTTCTTTGGGATTACAAGAAAATGTAACAAAAAAGTAACAATTTCCGTGGTTAATTCTAATATGTAAATGACGTTTATTACTTTCGTGTAGTTTTTGTGACATCACATGTTCTTGCAATAAAAAAAAGGTTTTAATGTACATTCACCTTCATAATTTTCACGCAAACGATTTCGAAATTCCCTTCTGAGCATTTAATAATTTTCAAGCATTATTGTATTTAGAATTTCGTGTACGAGTTATTTATGAACACTCTTCATATTCATTACGTCTGCAAAGTGACGAAGAACATCTAAATTACCTCTTTGAAAGAGATATCTTCAATTTATACCGTTTTTCTTTTTTAAACTGGGGTTTCCTTACTTTCAGAGAAGTTTTGTTGATCATTTCAGAAAATATTCTCAATATATTTGTCACATTTTTTGATAGATCTTTGAAAAAACTATCTGCATTGGAAAGTCTTCTTTGAAAACTTATAAATATTTATTCAGTAATTTTAACTTCGCTTTCACAAAAGGGTTTCATTTAAATGTTGCTGCAAATATACAAAATATTTTTTTAAGTTATAAAAACAGTCACATCGATTCTACAGAATTATTTTTTAATTTAATTTTCATATTTAGATTTTCGTTCGTGAATAGGAAAATTTAATCCAAATTCCGATTAAAAATTCGTTTTTGTTAAATCCATATACAATTTTACTCGTATGTTTTATGTGCGGTACGCGTATATATCTCGGAAAGAGTTATTATAGTGAACTATTTTTTAGAAGTATAAAATTAGAGACATCTTGGTGTTTTTGAAAAAAACAAAATTGAATCGATCTAGTCCTTCGGTCTAGAGCTCAATCAGTTTCACCTATAGCCCAAGAAGAAGGTTGATGTGGCCTGGCAAATTTATTTCAGTGCGCTGATTTCTTTAAAATCCTCCTTAATCGTTTTCTAAACATTTTTATATACAATTATCGACATGAAAGTAAATGATCTCTTAAATGTCTGCTGGTTTGAATGTTTAATTGTGTGCTAAGGTCGACTGCTTGCTCATTTAATACCTTGAAAATAATGCAACGGTCGCACTCATCAGGTGATGTTTTTGTATATATCCTTGTGTACTTGTACATACTTGTGAAGGGTACTTTTATATTTGTTGTTTAGAATTGCAATGAAACAGAGGAGTACAGTAGTCTAAATTTCATGTTTCATTTTTGTGAGACAATTCCATTCTGATTATGTTTCCTCTTCATTGAATCTTTGTTGACTAGTTGTTAATTTGTTTCCTTCTTGGTCTCTTGCGTTAAGCAAACATGTACTAAAAAATGATAGCTTTGTTAGCTGAACCGTACACGATTGGATATGTGAATGACACAATACAGAAAACGAAAGCTAAAGAAGTCCAGTCAATTTGTGGAGCCCCAAAGAATCTTTCATTATAATTGTTAATAAGAAGGTTGAAACGTCCGGCACAGTGTATCACTCTTAAGAAAAATATTGGACGACTTTTTATCGATGCTGTAAAACAATTCTCAAAGTAGAGAACATTTCAGCAAATTCTCAGTTATTTTGATTCCTATAAACTTTTTGTTTCTCCTCTCAATTAAAGTGACTACAGCAGTCAAACCGTGAGCAATGCAGTAAATCTGGGAGCTTTTGAAGTGATATATTATTAGCGGTTCTCAAGGTGAATATAACAATTGTTCGTGTGACTACTGTAATGAATAGAAAATGTTTGAAATTAGCATCCTCTTATAAAGTTTATTAGAGTTAACAAAGCATATATTTCTCTGCGTTAAAAAAGGTTTAAAGTAATAAATGTGTTAAAAAAGCGTGAACCCTGTGCTCCTTGATTAATTTGTCATGATTTGATTAACATTTAAAGAGCTTTTCATTTACTATTTTCAATTTTTTAAATTGTTGTTTATATTAAATGTGTTTATTAATTGGGTAAGATTTAAATAAGGCATTATTCTCCTTCACTGATTTTGTGTGCTAAAAATTGGAATGTTCATTTCAAATTTTATTAAACGCAAGATACGGGATACATTTTAGATATAGAATTTTTGAGTTTTCGACAATAGCTATTTTATCTGGTATGTTCTGATAGTGTTTGGTTCAGAAGATTTTACTTCTTATCATGAGAAATGAATTCATGTTTAGGAATGAATAATTCAGATTAATATCAAGCACTTACTCATATTAATTTTTATAAGAAGATGCTTTCTCAAAAATATGCAATACACTGAATCTATCTATATGTTAAGAACGAATAATATCAACACAATTTCACATTGTTACGATTTTTATTTAATAACTGGCACTGAAAAACTGGCACCTAACATGTTCGTTTGTTAATGTATTACTGCTTCAGATTATTTATTTTCGATAAATCTTCAGTCAGTTATTGTTGAAACCTACTTGGACCCATGTGAGCATTTCGCGCGTAAATTATTATTTAATAATGAAAATAGCTTCCTACTGTAACCCAACTTCAAACACGCAGCCATGTATCTGTGCATACAGCTTTACAGAACTTATATTGTTCCTGGGTAAACTTTCTAATAAGTGTACATTAACAAAGAGAAAGGCATTGACCCATGAATTTAAATTGCACAGAATATCAAATAGACAATTCAATTTGGCGTAAGTTTTGAGATTCTGCTTCCTTTCGAACACCAGTGCTAGTTAGGATACTCCGAAAGACTGAACATTTAAGAAAGTAAAAGAATGTTCAAAAATACCGTATTTTATAGAATATCACGGATCTTTTCTCGCGCATGTTCCCCTGAAAGTTCTCTTATATGTTTCTCGCATGTCTCTCGTACGTTCTCCGCCTGTTTCCCCACATATTCCCCACGTGTCGTGCATGTATCTCCCATTCTCATGACCTGAGTGTTCTTTCACATGCTTCTCCGCTTGTTCACTGAATGTTATCCCACGTGATAATCAATTATTTATCTGAAATTAAACTTCCAATTCAGAAATTTATTTAAATTCGTTTATTAATTAAAATTAAATTCGCTTCTTATGATGAAGTAATTTAGCTGAATATTGTACAGAAAGTGCAGTAACTCTCATGGTGGATGAATAGCTCAAATGCCCACATGAGCCGAACCCCTACCCCGCCCAAAAAATAGAAGGGTTCCAAACATCTAATTGTGCATAATACAGCTTAAGAAACGTAACTCGTGTCCCCCATGGGAGATCTAAATCAGGATCTTTAAGGTCTAGGGCACACTGTATTCGATATGTGCATGATAGTAACATGCGGTGCGAATTGCAAAGCGCAAGGTTTTTTCCACTACCGCTTACGCAATAGAGAGAACTTTATGTAATGCTGCGGGAAAAATAAGCGAATTTTCGGCTGAAAACTCTTATTACAGGGCCCTAGTAACGAATAAGTGGATAAATCCCGTTGCTAAATTTAGAAAACAAATTCCTCTGCCATATGGTGTACCCACGATCATTTCCTTGATACCGAAAAATCGAATGACGGGAAAACGTTTGTTTGTCCGTCTGTGAACAATGCAAGCGGCTAAACCGTCCAGCCGACGGTTTTCTTCAAAATTGTTTTTCCTAACCGATCTGGCTGATGTCGCGGCCCCTTTACTTTTAATCTAGGGCAAAAGCCATTTGCAATCTTCAATGAAATAGTTTGAAGAGAAATATTTTGGCCAGCACTACCTAAACTTTTGTTGATTATAATAAATAAAACACTTGCTATAATATACCTGGAATAATACACTCTCAAAACCTTCTGATATCTGATCTTTACGGTTTCATCACATGTTGATTTTTTTGATACTCTTAAAAATATTTTGGATATTCAGTAATTTTAGAAACGAGAAAAACTAATTTTTTGAATGTTATCAACGTAGAATACATCATTATGTAGTTCATGATGGTGCCTAAGGAAAGCACAATCAAAACGCTTTCTTTCCAGCGTGCGTACATATACACACAGGAAAGTCTAAACACTTTTGTTCAAAATAGAATACTATGGGAGCTTGTTTTGGAATTTTCAGTGAACTAGTTCACTAGTTTAAGATTCGTTTGTTTTGTTGCCATTTAGACTCTTTCAGATTTCCCCAAATGTCTTATTGGTTACCTCGACATTTAATGCCATTTGTGAACAGAAAAAAACTGGTGTTAAAAAACAAACGAAATGAAACCTGCAAAATATCTATCGGTGTTTGGTTATATTCCATGCCCCCTCACATAATATTACCGCATTACCTTTTAGAAAAAGCGTTATTTTTTGCTTGCAATATTTTACAATATCTGGACGAAGTGTGAACTTAATTTAATCTTCTTATGTTATTTGGAATTTTGATGCGTTATTGAATGAATTTGAAATTTTAATTCGATTTCATACGTTTTTAACGGTTATATCAAGAAAGAAATTACATAAATGAACTCTAATGTATCAGATTAATATTTTAATGTATATTTATTTAATGACCAATGATTTGAAATGCATTTCTTTTAAGCCACATTATTTTAAGAACGTGTAAATGTTTATTTCACGATGATAACGAACTGCAGACTCTTAGAACTATCTGGGAAGCTGGAGTTAGATGTGGACTTTGATTGAATAAATATATGTGAACACAGTTTAGAAGTACCTCCTTCCCACATAACAAATAACATTGTGTAATTGAAAACCTTCAGTAACATTGGGATAAAGTCTCTAGCGTCGTTTAATGGGGGTCTTGTCCGACTGAATCTCTGTAAAATAGAAATCATCATGTCGGACGAAAAAATTTCAGAACAAACTCGAAAATAATTTATATGTGCCTGAAATCTAGCTCCCGAGAAGAAGTAGTAAACTTGTGGGGATTGCGTGTGATTGTAACTTGATTAAGAATACTATTTATTTTATAAATTAACTTTAAGAATTCATCACGTTCTGATCTGCTGAAATAGGTCATTACCAATGTTGTGAACAAAAATAGATAACGTTATTTGTTGCAACTACGGGATTTGAATAAGAATTACATTTTAAATTCCGTACGTACGTATGTTGAACAAATTGCAGCATTGCAAAACTGCGTTT
This sequence comes from Gryllus bimaculatus, assembly GCA_017312745.1. Classification (NCBI taxonomy): domain Eukaryota; kingdom Metazoa; phylum Arthropoda; class Insecta; order Orthoptera; family Gryllidae; genus Gryllus; species Gryllus bimaculatus. The sequence continues at coordinate 2,249,724 of BOPP01000091.1, forward strand.
GCTTCAACTCCCTTGTTCATTGCTGCCTTTATTTCTCCCCTCGTTCCAATGTTTTCAAGGTATGATGCTAAATTTTCATCGTTTAATTGACAAAATGTACAACGATATATTTGTATTTAAGCTGCTTGGTGATCTTTTGGGAACTCTCTCAGAGTGAAAAACTGACCAAGACCGAAAATGTTTGAAAGAATCGTTTTGTCTCATTTACTGACGCTATATGACGCTATATTGTGTGTGTGTTGGGTCTACCGCATTTACTTCGTTGCCGGGCCGAGATTGATTTCTACAGCATTCTAACTGAAATTTGGCGCGAAAGGCAAATATACTTATCCAAACATTTAAAAAGAGAAATATTAGAAAAAGCTTTCTGAAAATCAGTGGAAATATGATCGTTACCCATATTTCCGATAATGACTACTGAATTGGCATTCTGATAAAATGTTCCGAAACATTCTACATCTGAAATACAAAAGAAAATATGATTTGGTAATGAAAGCAATGTAAATTAAACTTTCTGGACTGTCACTTGTTCACATAACAAGTAGTATTAATCACAGAACAAAAAATAAAATATTAATATCCAAACAATAACGTATATTTTTTATTCAGACTCTAAGAGAAAGAAACATGAAAGAATTTGGAACTCCAAGTATTCGAATTAATAATCTAAATTTCTAAATTAAATTATTACTCATTAATATTTAGGTAATACATCTGTATAATTAAAAATATGTGAATATTACCACCGCAAAAGTCACGTTTTATTGTTGGGACTCTATGGCATCTGCAAAGCAATTCAACTCATCCATTCGAAGTTGAATTGCTGTAAATGTAATTTGCTTCGTGACTCCGATAGAAGCAGACCCCTTTCATCACAACAGTGTTTGTACAACGGAAAAACATTCTGGTTATTTTATCGAAAAACCTCTCTCACATCCAAGAACTGGCAATCTTGGAATAATTGGTTTAGTGATACTAGGGTTACTACACCACTCACTTTTGTATTAGGGTTTTAAATAAAAAAAATCAGCGTACTTCTTAATTGAAGTACGAACGGGTTCAGATTTAAGAGCTAGGTTATTGGCGTGTTAGAATATTTGCACATCCAAACATTTCGCATTCTGTAAACCGTTGTTTTCGAAGCGAACGTTGCTTTACATTGGAACCCTATATCGAATGTTTCTGCCAAACGGAGGTACGGAGAGTGTACCATCGCCACATTTAATATAACGTCTGAAAAGGTTAAATTATGTATTTTACGCTATTAGAAACGACTCGCGTCTTTTTCTTGACACGTAAACCTGATTTTGGGGGCCTACGACGCATCATTTCCAAGTCATCCGTGATCGTAACGAGTGTTGCGGCGTCATGTGTGTTGCGGGTAGCTCGCGCCTCTGGTGTTTTTCATGTTTCATGACATAAGAGCTACAATTTTCATGAAATAATTCCCTCTTTAGCAGTAGCACACTGACAGTGATGTGTCAACGGTTTCTTATAAACGTCACAAAATCGTCGTATTTATAAGAAAATCGCCATAATATGCTTTATTGTACATGGATATCACAACTTGGGTGGGCATGATTTCATATTGTGCAACGTGGAATAAAGGCACGCCCTCCCCCACCAGCGCGCCGAGCCCGGTGCGTGCATCGGGCATGGACGGAGTGTGGCGGGGACGGGGGAAGGGGGAGGGGTCGGAAGGCGGAGGCCGTGCTCATGCGCGGGCGCGAGGGCGCGTGCGCCGCGCCAAGTTTCAACTTTTTTTCCACGTGCGTCGGCCGCCGCCCCACGTGCCGAGGGCGACGGGGGCTACGCGGCCGCGCCGGGCGCCGGGCGGTTTGAAGCCCGCCGCCGACCGGCGCCTCCCACGCGCGCCGCCAGGCATCCGCACGGGGCTGATGGAGCGATGCTGATTGAAGGGCAACATTACCACGCACCTCATTTCGCACTGCCGGCGTAAAGATCTTGGAAAAACTTCCAACCTCCAAGCCCCTGCCCCATCGAGTCGGGTCTTCCATTGAGTTGGAGGGGCCGTTTCGTTAACACTTCTAAATTCTTTTGTATGCCCTTTTACAACTCTTTTATGGAATATATAATGTTTTATTAATAAAATATGTTCTTCAATATCGGACCTTTCATTAATGTTATGTACAATTTTTTTCGAAAAAAGAGTAATTTTCCAGTAATTGTAAGTGAAATTGTGACAAAAAATACCTAAAACAGATTACCTGAAAAGGGCTTCAATGTTTTTCCGCGTCTTATTCGAATAGAACAAATCTTGTTCAATAGTATGACATAAGTAGGATTTTCATCGTCACATAGTACTCGTATTCGAGTACCCTACGTCCGACAGTCCGTGCGTGCGTCCGTCCGTCACTCACGGTAAGAAACCTTCCCGTCCACCAATCGACACAAATGAGGTGTAATCAACAGGTCTCGATCTTCTTGGTGGGTAACAGATGATTTTTTTTCGGATCCATCTAGAAGATTCGAAGGGATTCCTCCAAAAATATATTTGCGTTTTTTAGCACTGAATTCTAGCGGTAGCTATGCAAACCACATGCTCCAGCGCCTTTTCCTGCTTTGATATCGCAAGCAGCTGTGATGACAGCTACATGTGACGCCAATGAGGCGGCCCAAAGCACCCAGGCGATGAATGACACAGATCAAATATTGCGTCGCCCAGACGCCGCTGTTAACAGTGTGCGGTGCAGGGATTAAATCACTCGGAAGGAAAACGTTGATCGTCAGCGTTGCCACCCTGTAGGAAGATTTTCGTTTCATGCGGTGACTTTTGTTTGTGTAGAATACACAGTAGTGCTAATGGGGTAATCCACTTGTTGTATTATAATTTCTACTGAACAATTACATACTCATCTATAAGAATGGAACGCTTTGTTGTAGAATAGGAGCTTGCAAATGTAAATATTTTCTTTAATAAGCCGATTGATAATAAACTGAAAGAATTTATTCTTCAGAATCACGCTTCTGAGAGCGTTCCGATCAGCTTCTACACGGCATTCGGGAGTTGGTTTCAGCCGCAGCGCTAACAAACATCCGACAACAAGAATTGCAACCACACATGTTTTTTTTTAATTTTTAATAATTCAGTTTTAATTCTTATTATATTATTTTTACGTTCTACACCCAAGAATAGAACAACTTCAAATTGTATGTTTAAAGTTTCTTTTTACTGCGGTTGAGTAGTATTCATTTTTAACTAATAAATATATTTCAAAATAGTTTTACTTCGGTTGAGTAGTATTCATTTTTAACTAATAAACATATTTTAAAATAGTTTAAAGTGTCGGCAACGTCACATTCAGCTGATAGGTAGCGCCACAGGTGCTTTGGAAATTCTCGAGATAAATTCAGGACTTGCGAAGCAAGAAGTTATAGCTGTATTTCATGAAGAATATTGTTTTTCAATTCTGCTTGTTCTAGAAACTTAATGAATTCAAACACTACCTACGAAATAATACAAGACGAAACCACAAACGCTTTTACTGCAACCATATTGCGATTACTGTTAAGTAAGGAGTATATAAATGACAAAAGTGATAATATCATTCTTTGTAAAAAATGTCAGTCGGTGTTGGTTGATGTCTGACAAAATTTGAAAACGGTATTGGTCTAAAGTTCATGAGTGGTATAGTCATTAAAACCTTTGAAGTTTCAAATGATGCAAATGTTTTTTTTGTTTTTTTAACCTGTCCTACTCCTTCAATATTGAACTTAGAGGTTTCTTTATAAACGTACAGTATTCCTCAATATTATATATTTAAATCATAGCAAGAACACTTTTTCAATATTTTAGAATTTTTGCGTAATTTTCATTCCTAATAGAGACCACGGCCTAATTCACATCTGACCAGAATTAACCTTAATGGGAACAATCCGAAGCGTTCCTCGATGCGGCAAGGATGGAAGCGTTGTTGTTAGCTGTTAATTAAATATCATTGTATATAAATATATCCGGAATGTTTGTTGTTGTATGTAACGGAGGTTTTGACTGTAGAATTTGTATTAAATTTGTCTTAACAGAATTTGTGCCATACCATTTTTTTCTGTAGTGTTCAATCTAAAATATTTAAATGATAAAAGACGATGAGTGTGTAACTATTTTTTAAGCATTCATACGGTTGTGTATTGGATACCACTACGAAATTTTGAATCTGAGCTTTTAATTAATGGTCTGATTGTATATTATTGTATAATCATTCAAAAGTTTGGAGTTCTTTTAGAAGTAATTAAATCAAGCTTCTTTGAAATTATCCTCATTTCTGTTTCAGTTTGTGTTGGAAATTCTTACACAGTTGTGATTTAATGATGTTTTTTATGGTTAGGTAAGAAATGGCAACTGTTTCTTGCTGTCGACGTATTTACTCTTGCTCTTAATTAGGTTAGATATTTTTTCAAGCGGTGGCTGCAATATGACAGAAATGGTAAAATTGTAATATGTAAGTTAAATAGTCGAACTGATGAAGTTGACTGGCGTGTTAGGTTGGTGCATCTCTTAGATTCGGTACAACAAAGTGAAATTACTTGTTCAAATGAAACACACAAGTAATATTGCAGCGTTTAATTTAGAAGAGAGATATATAGTGTACTGACAAGCGATCTAATTCTGCTCGGCAATCGAACTTTTAGATTACATAGTTTCAAGTACATGTTTACTATATTCTGGAAGTTTCCAGAAAGTTCTTAAAAAATAATGTTATGCAATACGTACCCGAAGGGTTTCGACAATTACATATATGATATGTTGATATTAGGACTATAATAACATTTTAATTGACATGTTGGGTTTATGTATTTGAAGTTATGAAGCAATATTTGAAGTTAGGAATGGTGATAACGTATAGAAAAGAAAAACTCACAGATATTTTAAGAGTTATCAATCGTCCTGTCGTCGCAGATGCAGGCAGAGAGGCGTCGTCCAGAGGTCGTGGAGGGCAATGCTTCTGGATCTCCTTGGCTGGTTACATAACTTTCGTTACCGTTATCAATAATGCTGTTGGAGAGAGAATATGCTGTTTTAGCACCAGTAGCTTTATTATTTTTTCTTCATTATATTTAAATCTGCACATGACGAATAGTACAGTTTGCGTATGTTTTCTTGAGCTAAATAATCCCTACCCGGCTTTTACTTAGCGTGGTTAAGAAAACTAAAAATGTTCCCTCTCGAGCAAACGGACATCGGCAAACGAACAACAGGTTTGGTTTTATGATGTTGATGACAAAACAACCGCCTCCCCCGCCCTTCTCTTCCGGCTACTAGGAAAAAGAGAATTCAATGAGATGTGCGCAGCTCTATGCCTGGGCGGCGACAGTTTTCAGAGCAGTTGTGTGCACTGTGGGCTACCGGTGGTAGCCCCAAAAAATTAAGAAAATAGAAATGTTTCAAGATACATTACATTGAACATAATTATCGACCACATTCTTTTTCAATAGCATGTTTCACAATTCTGTATAAACGTGTTCTCTTAAGTTCTGTTGAACTCCTCCGTCGAGACAGTCTACGTTCATTGAGAGACCCACTTCCCCGTCCTACTGGTGAGATACGGCCCACATGAGTGATCAAGTTGCTGATTCCCCGATCGGTGTCTTGACACGTTCGGAGACACTGTACAGTAAACGTGGGGGGGGGGGCACGTTGGATGGGCGCTTCCGTGCAATACGTGCGCGTTGATTGGCGGTGTAGAAATATTGAAGCGTATCCCGGAAACGGGGCTCATAAGTATAATGCTATCATAGGTTTCTTCCGGAATCAGCCTCTATTGTAGATGAAATTAAGTCTGCAGTAACTCGTACATTGAAACATATTAAGAAAATGTTAGTGTCAAAATATACCATGGTCAATTTGGTCAGGTATTATTTTGAAGAAAAAATATCACAGCAAACTTAGGGAAGTGTATCTGTTGATATTGACTGAATTATTGTGTTTATTATATATGCCTTTTTACCATCGTTTTTAGCGATAAATTGGAAGTTGTAAAATAGGAAAATCCTACAACGCATATAATTTGCCTATGGACTAAAAAAAGAAACAATGTGGCTACAAACGTTATTTTTCGTCATCTTTGTAAGAACTAGTTATGTGATGGTTCCAAATTATCTAAATTATTTATAATAGATATTAGGTATTCTTTCCACGTTCAGTGGTAGCCTAGCTCATGAAACCAGTTTACGCCCCTGTTCCTATGAGGCATTTGGGTCCGCCGTGGTGGTGGGGGAGG